>BPTQ01000008.1:191314324-191914324 GCA_019973895.1 Chrysanthemum seticuspe
GGGTACGGGTAAACACATTTTCTCTGATGTTTTGATTTTCGTATAAACTTCGGTTGTCTCAGAATATGATTATGGAAATTATATTATTGCATTACTAATATAAAATATAAAGCAAAAAGATCACGGCTACTCTATGCAACCAAAGCAGATTCTGTGATTGCCATGCAGCGTATTCAAAATGCAGGAACTAACTTGATTTCTCAATTTTTTCCAAATACCATGCTAAAAAAATTTTTGCGAGAAAATTCGTTTTGCAAAGGCAATAATCATTTAATCTTCCCTAAAACGCAATCCCAAACACCCTATTAGTTTTGCAAGTGATTCATTGAAAGTTCCATTAAAGTTAAATGTGAGGGCAATGATACACAGTTCACATCATAATGGAGTTGCTTTTCTTTCTATATCTGTAACGGTTGGGCAGGTTAACTTTTCTCCAAGCTCTAATAAAAAAACTCATCGTTATTAGAATTCATCTTTGCATTCGGTCGAGTACTTTTAGACCTGTTACCAAATACGCTCGCCCCACTCATTTTACCATCTCAAATTAACGTAATTCAAAAATTCTTCTTTGCAGGTTGTTACCCGGAGAGCCAACTGAAATTGGTGAGAAAATAGCTTAGTGCACCAGGTTCTGAATTTTGTCATTAAAAATTCCGGTAATGAACTTCTGACTTTATCATTATTGTATAATGGATATATAGGATAACGAGTCAAAATGATTTTTTTAGTACTCTTGCGAATGCTTAATATATTACGATTTAAAAACCCCTGAAATTCTGGTTTCATGGTATAAAGTTCTTTGTATTAAAGTATCAACTATTAATGACTGCAAAATTTGTACAACCAGTGATATAAGGGTAGTTGCATGAAGCAAATTAGGTAATGTGAGACACTTTGCTAATATTGATGCTTCTTTTCCCGTTTTTAAGATTAGCAAGACACAGGTTAGTTCAATGTTTTAAGAAAGGAAAACTCCTGTACCGTAGGTCAAACCTGCTATTTCTTAAGTTCAAAGAATTTAGGTACACTTAAATTGAATAGAAGTTTGTTGACTGAAAATTCCGTGTGTATGTTATTGAATCTCAGATATAAATTTTTTTGAACATCAATTTCGCCCAGGTAAAACTAATTTTGACAGCAAATACAATGCTTGATCCTTAAGCTTATCTGAAATGGTTTTTGAAGATGCCATGTGACATAAAAAAAGAACATGTAGTTTTGTGTTTTTGCACATCGTTGATTCTAATATATTTTTTAGCAGTTGTAGAGGATCTCAAAACAAGTTACAAATGTAGAGACCTTCGTGGAGCATTTTTTGTCGGCGCTTGGTTTTGAGTACCTACCTCAGTTTAGTCAAGGAAGAAGAACACTAACAAGGATCAATTGCATGCTTACTACACTGGATGATGTTTATGATTTGTATGGTACATTGGATGAAATTGACAATCCTCTGTGGCAGATGTCATTGTTAGTCCTTCAAGGATGCTAATCTTATACTTGCTATGAATCCAGGTTCATACTGAAATAGAAGTCGCATCGTATGCCCCAGTCGGATAAGTTGATATGGTATTACCAACATGAATGCGTTCAAGATCGATAATTCTTGATTAGTAAGTACCCTTATTTAAATCTATAAATGTGACTAAGGGTGTTTGGACGTAGAGTTGAAATTGATTATTGAAGTCAAAGCTTCTCGGAGAAACAACCAGCAACTGACTATAGCTTATCCAAAAGTCAACTCTAACCATATGTATAAAAATCTGCTCAACTAAAAGTCATATATTTTCTTTGTCTTACATTGAACAAACTAAAATAGAAAGGTAGATATTTAATTTTCTTTGTGGTTCTTGAGGGGTGTTTGTCTTAGCTTATGTTTGCACCTTATGGCTTATGTCATGCTCAGTTTTTGGGTTAGCTTATTATAGTTAATCAGCTCAAAAGTACTTGAACATATAAAATTGTACTAATTTTATTAAAGGGTATAAAGATCTTTTGCTATAAGCACCCTTACATAAAGCTGCCTCCCCTCAAATAAGCCACAAAACTTGAGCTTATCAAGCTTATCAAACTAACCAGATTAGCTTACCTAAACACTTGATTGAAGCCGAGTGACAAAACTGTTGGAGGAGGAGATGATGCCTTCAACACATTTTTTCAGCTTCTTTTGCACCCACTACTTTGAGACATGGGTGCATATGCCCGAGGAGTTATGTTCACGGGGTGGGTTCAGGGGGTGGATTCAGTGGGTTGGTTCAGTTGGTGCTGACAATCATGTCGCGTAGGTAATTCCGGTACACAACATTTATACTATAAACATAGGTGTTAAATTTTTCTCCTAAACAAATATTCCGAAACGAAGTTAATCAAATACTTGCCATGTAAGCTTAAAAAGTAATATCTAACATATTAGATATAAGAAAGTATATAAATTTACTAGCAATACACTATGGCACAGGTTCAAAGATATTCTTGATCCCACACCAGTCCTTATCCGAAGGCAAAAATATGAAGATGAAGAACAACCGAAAACAAAAAACCGGTTCTCACTCGCTACACTGATGGAAGTCAATTCTCAAAATTGGGTTATGAGTTTTTTTGTGTTTTTTTTTGATGATGAATGTTATGTTAATCATTGCAGGCATGTGCTTTTAATCCATAATGTGATCCATATTAGGTGAATTGATGAAACCTTATGGGTTGTCTTCGGTTTTGCAAGATTTCTGCATCAGTTTAATTCGTTCATTTAAACCGCCAATGGTATATTATAAAGGGGTTGTTCGGTGTTTCTTATTGAAATTGCCTATAATATATTAAAACCAACTAATGATACACCTCAAGTCATTAAATAAACCTTCTAAAAGAGGAGAGTGGCGAGTCTGAGGATATACTAATGAGAGTTCTGATGTGCACCTATATGTGTATAAATATGATGGATATGTCAAACACATATGCATGTATACAATAATATACATCCAATTCTTTATCGGTGTATCCTTAGTATTTACATTACTAATTTTTTCAGGAAACTTACTTGGAAATGGTTGATATTCCATCAGCTACGAAAACGGTAGTTCTATCGTTACATTATTTTCTAAATGCTATGATGCTATTATTGTACGGAATTTTGATTTCCTAAATACATGTTAAAATTTACAGCCTCAAACCTAGGTCACTCCCCAAGCCACATGATCCAAGGCGACGTTTATGGCCAATTTAAAATTCTCAAATAAAGAAGAAGACTTGTATGCGCTTTTTTGCATTTGTATTTTGCAAACTTTATTTAGCTATGGGGTTTTGTATAGGTTTATAAGGCCATACTTATTGATACAATAGGAAGACTTTCTTCAAAGATGTTGGTAACGTTTTTAGCTATGGGGTTACTTTGCAAGCTAATCCAATCGATATTCAGGGGTACTTGCATTATTTTCTTCAACTGCCAAAGGTATTTTTAATCCTTCAAAGCTGAATCTGAACTTAAGAAAAAAATGATATATACTAATTTTAGTAGTGTGGTCCAAATAGGAATTGATAAAATGTGATATTAGTCCAAATTTAAGAACTTGGTAATAATTTAGTAATTGCTTCAAAAAATCTAATTAAATTATCTCACATCAGTAGGTTATGTTTTTGTAGGAGCACAAGCTGCAAAGTTCCTTCAGCTATGTAGATTTGATAAGAATTGCTCCATGACATTTCAACAACGGCGTTGTAATACTGACATCAATCAGAACTTCCATGAACCATTAACACACGAACACGGAATAAACAACAAGAAGTTTAAGCTGAATGCAACATCCTCTGACAATCCTCAGTCTGATGCAACTTATGATTTGATTAATCCCAAAAAGCCTGTTATCAGTTTCTTGGATGTTCTGTATAGGTTTATAAGGCCATACGCAGCCGTTGGAATGGTTAGAACTATATGTTTATCATGTAGTGTTCAAAAAAACTCAAAATGAAACAAAGGTGTTTCCATTGGATCTGCCGCCCCACACTTGCATCCCACATACTACTCTATTTCTTCCTCCCCAAAGTAAGTACATTCAGTAGGTCTCATGCTATATAGATTTTCAATGACTTCATGTATAGTTGTAAATAATTTTTCAATGACATTTGAGGTTAATATTCATTCCATGGTTTGCACCAATGTTACAAGAAACCATTATATAAGAGTTTGATGATTTCATTGTCGTCACAGTGGTTCACCGCAACCCACTGTGATGGATTACACCATGGCTCTAAGCATGATTGACTATAAGTTTCATTTTTTCCAATCTGTAACTCAAATAATTCAACTTTTAATTGGACCGCTTGTAAAAGAATATTGGCCACGCTCTCAATCAACAGAACTCCAATATTTGAGGATGTTGTCCCTACCACTTATAAATGGGTTGGCTTGGGTTGTGTTTTAATCTTAAATGGGTCAAATGGATGGTAGAAACTAGACCTACACATTCCCCAAAATTCCCAACATCTTATAAGCTATTGGAGCACTTAACTGATTCCATCTGCATGTAATACTATGATATGTTGTGTTTTAATTTCTGTAATCAATCAGTAGTTTTTATGCGGTACTTAATATCAAATCTTTGGACTTCGAACTTACAGGTAATTGAAGTCGTATTTTGATACACCGGGATCTGCTCAAACCAAATAACTTAACCAACTTGCATTGGGATTGGACAGGAAAAGGGTTGTGTGTCTATTTTATCAGACATGTGGTATGTTTCACTAT
The DNA here is from genome assembly GCA_019973895.1 of Chrysanthemum seticuspe. Lineage (NCBI taxonomy): Eukaryota > Viridiplantae > Streptophyta > Magnoliopsida > Asterales > Asteraceae > Chrysanthemum > Chrysanthemum seticuspe. The sequence goes on from BPTQ01000008.1 coordinate 191,319,060, forward strand.
AAATTTTCTTTTAGCACTTATAGATTCTAAATCTATTAAGTGCTAACACTAAGATTATAGAGCACAAAATATCGATATATGGGGTCTAGGAGTGTTTGGGTAAGTTAATAGTTTAGTAGCATTAAGTCATAAACAACTTAACCATTGTTAAACCGACACTTGATAATTTTTTTATATAAATATTTGACCATTGTTCAAAGCTAAAATCCTGTTTTTGAAAAAGGCAGTATATTCATTGTTCGCTTATCTGGGTAAGAATGTGTTAATTTATCATAATGCACAGGAGAGAGATCCTCTCAAGTTGTATAATACAACTTGACTCAAGTAAGACAATTGTGAGCCATTGGATTTGATCTAATGGTTCAAATCAAAAGAACTTCTTTTAATTTAAGGCCATTAGATCAAATCTAATGACTCCTAATTCCCTAACTTGAGTCAAGTTGTGTTTACAACTTGAGAGGATCTTCCTCCGCATGCACATAGGTTACTTACAATTAAAAAATAGTTTTTGAATTGAGGAAACTATCTTTTTCGTCTTAATGTTTAGTGTAATCAAGTGTTTACTTAATTGATGGTTTGATGGTTCTTATAATGTTTCTTTAAAGCTCCATTAAAAGTAGCAAGAATAGTTAGTTTGGAGTTTAAGGGTGTTTGGGATTATTTAGCAATAAGATGCTTATGTTTGTTCTGCATTGACAGTTTAGAGTAGTGTATTATGAGGTTCTTTTTTCAAAATGCAATAAGCTTATAATCAGCTTTAATAAGCAATAACAAGCTAACAATGTTAAGATCACATTTTCGCGCTTATATTGAGTTTGTAGGTGAGTAGGTGTAGCCTTGTAGGCATGTAGCTTTATAAGTTTAGGACTAATACTTCTACCTTGGTTATATGGGCAACAATATGGTATTAGAAAGATTTAATCTTTGTGTAGAAAGATATTTGCGAAGAAAGACAATGGTATTTGAGCAGAAAGTTTAGATATATTCGACAATTTTGAACAAAAAATGACATATTAGTGCTTAAAGATCCGATCTCTGTGTTGAAGTCTAGCTTTATGCATAAAAAAATCCATATTTGTGTGTGCTATACTCTTTGATCCTGGTGGGTGTGCAACATAAAAGAAGTTGAATTTATATCAGCAGAAAAATGACATTAGAAAGATTAGATAAGATCTTTGTCTCGAAAGATTAGATTATTGTGCATAAAAAGTTGGACTATGTATAATTGTATATACTCTCATATGTGATATTGTTTGGTATTTTAGCAAAAAAATATGTTGTTCCTATGCCTTTGATAACTCGGCGGCATAATGATACCATAAAGATATCATCATTGTGAAGAAAGAGCTGATATTTGTAACTTAAGATTCGATCTAATATATAGTATTGCTTATAGCTTTTATATTTTGTCAGTTGTGGGTGTTTGAGGTGGTCCTAATAGTAAGGCATTGTGGCTCAAGATGATGTATCATTTTAAGTTTTAATTTCATATAATAAATGTACGTTACTGCACAGGGTTAGTGGATTACATTATTTAAAAAATTTCGATCAACATGATAGTTATTTTTAACATTTCTAGAGATGACTTTTGAAAAAGGGAGGCAGTCAATTATAACTTGAATTTTTGGTAATTTTCATTGCATATTAATGCAAGGAACCTATAAATGACACACGTTGGGCTGGCCAAGAAGGTCGTGCAACTATCTATGGTATGTCTACTATTTAAATAATTTTCATTGCATATTACAAGTGTCTCGATAATGTTCATGTTTCACAAAGTTTATGTATTTCAGGTTCATAATGTTTTTTTATTTTATGTTTTGACGTCACTAGATTCATAAAAGTATTGAAGACCTTTCTACTAAAGATGAACCTTAATTATGTTCTAGATAGTGCAAAGGATGAAATGGCGGATCTCAGGAAGGCAAAGGAGCAAGAAAAAGATTATAGAAAAGCATGAGGAAGAGTACCAGTTGAATGTGAGTCTAATGTATGAGTGTGCAATGTTGTACATAAAATTAAAGTGACAAAATTAGCTAATCATCTAATTACACTCTAATGATGTTGGACAGGGTGTTGTCGCTGATAAGAGTAGTGGCGATGGATTTGAAGATGGCATAGGAGTCAGAAAAGAGTATAGAAGAACATGAGAAAGAGTACCACTTAGATGTCATCATTATTTCTGATTGCATAATGTTGTACATAAAATTAAAGTGACCAGCTAGGAATTTAAGAGCGGTGATAATGAAGAGAATATATGAAGAAGGCAACTACACAATGTTGTACATAAAATTATGAAAATCCCGAGTACCACTTTAGATGTCCTCAAAAATTTTGATATTTTAGATATCATCATAAATACGTTATCCAGTTAGAAAAATTACACATTTTTTTGAACATATGTGAGTAAGTCTATCCTTTTTTAGTTGATCTATCTTTTTTTGTTCTTCAGCCACTTATCTATGAAAGGGCATCTTCGAAAGATGACATGAGAATGATGCCAATGCTTTTACATGATGGAAGGATTAAATAACTCATGTAAGTGAAATTTTCATGTGGAGTTTGATCATAACTAAATAAACATAATTAACAAAAACAAAATAATACTAATAAATGTTAATAATATTATCAAATGTAAAAGATGTTCATGATTAATATTGTTTAGAACAAAATATTAGAAAGTAGTTATCTTCTTTTAGCCGTTTTATTGATTATGATAACATCAATTATAGTTGTTAACCGTTTAATTTAACTTTTAATAACTTTTTACTATATATTTGTTCTATTAAATCCAAAAAATAAAAACCACAAATGAAAGTACTTACATGCTTTTAGTCGTTTTATAGATTATGGTAACATTAATTATAGATCTTAACCGTTTCATTTAACTTTTAATTACTTTTTAGTATATATTGGTTCTACTAAATCCTAAAAATAAAAACCACAAGTCATACTCGTCCATCGGACGGGTTTTGACACTAGTATATATATATATATATATATATATATATATATATATATATATATATATATATATATATATATATATATATATATATATATATATATATATATATATATATATAGTGTTGTATTTTATACAGTACTCATATTAGATACAGTACTTTACAGTACCATCCTTGACCAATCAGAATTTAGTAAATTAGTTTCCATTTATTTAATTCATGTTATTATCCAAGGGTATATATGGTATTTAATAATTATATTTTCCTAAAGTTCCTCTATACATTTTTTAAACTGATTTCACAAATCAGTTATCTCATTCTCTTTCACATACTTATCTCTTCTTATAACCCTAGCCTCCACCCACAACCTAACCACAACAACCTTCAACAAAATCGCTCTAAAGGACTGCCATCTCCTATGGCGGGCTGATCCGGTGTATGGTTTCGTATGCCCGATTTTAGATTTCGTGTTTGGTTTATGTTGATCGAAGAAACTAGATGTTGATCGAAGACAATGTTTTTTAATTTTTTTGTCAAAATTCGACTTGGTATTGATCTGCAAAAACCGAGTATGATTTTTGTTCGTAGTTGAAATTTATAGTTTATGGATATTGTGTTTTAATCATTTTTTATAATTTGATTACACTATATTGATTTTCATATTTATTTATAGCCTGATAATTTGGTTATAGGATAAAGATCTGCTTTATTATTGAACGTCGCTAATAATAGTGGATGATCTCATGATCCTAAAGTGATGCCAATTGTTTTTCTATTCTATTTGTTGCAGTATCTAAGCATTTGATATAGCAGAATGTTATTGGTAGGTTTTTCTTTTTCTTTTATATTTGTTTTTTGTTTTGAATGCTATACTACATAAACAATTACGCATCTAGTTTTCAAATTATGGATGATCATACAGTGATGTCATTTGTTTTTAGATGGAATCATGTTGCTTTAGCACGTTTTTTTTAACATATGTTATTTTATTTGTTATGATTAAAAATTCGTCTATATAATTTGATAATTGAAAAAATGCATATGTGTTCTGCTAGTTTTTATGATTATGAACTTAGTTTACATTATTTATTTGATATACACAATGATTGTGCATATGTGTTATGCTAGTTGTTTGGATTGGAAATCCATTTACATCATTTGACATTATGATATAGAGAAAGATTGTGCATTTATGTTATGCTAGTTATCATTATAAGATTGGTTTGCGTCGTTTATTAGATATAGATAAAGATTGTGCATATGTGTTATACTAGTTATTATGATAGAAAATTTGGTTTACTAATTGTTTGCTGTTTAATTATATTTTAATGTTCTTGTATTAGATTGATGAAGATGATGAAACCATTTAAGACCTATGAGATGACAAGGATGATGATGAACGGATACAAGACCAAGAGCGATGTTCTACGAATAGTGTGCACGTATGTTTTTAGAAGGCGTGCACATATGTTGTAATGAATTTGTGTGTAACTTCATATGTACATGTTTTTTAAAAGCGTGCACATATGTTATCGGAAGGCGTAGACGTGTATTCAACATGATAATTTTGTTTTTGAATTGTATTTCATCAATATTAGCTTTTGTATATCATATTTATGTTATTGGTTTGTTTTAGAAGTCTTATGTATAACGTTTTTAAAAAAAAAAGAAATTTGAAGTTACAAAAATAACACTAAAAACATATGCGCAAGTACTTTTTTAAGACATTCAAAGTTTAAAAATTATACACTATAAACACATGTCTTAGAAACATGTATGCTGAAAAGAAATGTGAAAAAAAAAAAAAAAAAAAAAAAAACCGAAATTTAAGGTATTTAATATTGTTGAATACCAAATGTACCCTTACTAAAAGATTTCCAGCAAATATTTTTTCTAGCTATTTACATAAATGCCATCATGTATTATTAACTATTGATCAAATGATCCAAGGGTCTAGATTGTTCTAAAATGGTACTGTAAAGTACTGTATCTAATAAGGGTACTGCATAGAACGCACCCCTATATATATATAGGGAAGGGTTATTTTCAGAACCAAATAAATTGCGAGAACTGCGAGAACCAATCCTACTTCATATTTATCAGCCACCACAAATCTCAATCAACCAAAAAGAAAACATTGTAGATCCACAATGACCTCATCCACCGATGAACTAACCGGCGATTAAACACAACCCTATGAACCCTAATTCGATCTTCCATTAGTCTTTTTCTTTGTTCTTCCATGAAAATAATTTTAAATCGACAAAATCATTCTCAGAAACCACACACAAGGAAAAAACTATGGTAGATCCATGAAGATCTCCTACGAATGACGAACCACGAAGACCTCTTCACCCACTTGGTACGAATTCGGTAAGTTGTGTTAATTAGATTGGGTTTCGTATATGAAAACTAAACGACTTTTTGTTATTAGATTTGGTATGCAAAGATATTTGGGTCTTTAAAATTAAATTATGGATTGTTAATGTTGGATTTAAAGGGTTTCATTGTAGCCTAATATTAATCAGTTTCGTCCAAAGTGTATGACATCATTTTAGATGCCATGTGGTCGTCACTATGCAGGTTCTCATGCATTACTCAGTTAAGTTTTTTGTATCAGTTAATATCACGAATACTTAATTTTATGGATTGTTAATATTGCGAAGACTTAATTGTATGACATCATTTCATAATTCTTTGTAGAAGATATATTACAGTGGAACAAACAAAAGTATCTTACTCAAACATTGGTGATGGGAAATCAATTATTAGTTTTATCTGCATATATGTATGATCAGAAAAGAAATATATTATTTATTGGACATAATTTGCACACTCAATATTTTGATTGACGCACTCCGTATTTGGATGATAAAACATATACGTTTTGGGAAGTTACATATATGTTTACGTATAAAACATACATGTTTTGTGTTTTGGATTATAAAACATATATGTTTTGTGTTTATTATTAAAAAACATGTTTACATCATTAGTTTAATATACATAAGATTGTGCATATGCGTTATGCTAGTTGTTGTGATTAATTTTTGTTTCTTATTTGTTTGTGGTTTAATTGTTTTTGTGCATGCTTGTTTCAGATTGATCGATGAGATGATGATATCATTTAAGATCGGGAAGTGGATGAACACGATTATACATGAAGATAATTTGTGAATTTCGGAGATATAAGATTATTCCATGTGTTTTTGTACTTGTAATCAAGTGAAATGTAACATTTAAGTATATCAATCTTGTTTTTCTTTTTATAATGATTTATGTTTTTTAATTTGTGTTTCAAACTTTCAAAAAAAATAACGATCATGTAAAAATATTGGTAGGTTGATAAAAAAATATGTTAGCTAAAAAAAACATGTATGCATTTTGACTAATTGAAAACATGTATGCACCTTGACTATTTGGGAGGAAAAACATGTATGCACCTTTGCCTATTTGAAATAAATAAATAAATAAAATAAAAACATGCATGCTTTTTGAGGTTTCAAAAAAATAATGATTAGTTATAAAAAAACATATATGCACCATGACTATTTGAAAACATGTTAGCATTAAAAAAAAAAAAAAAAAAAAAAAAAAAAAATCTGAATTTTAAGATTTATTGAAAAACGGGAATTATAAAAAAAACAAAAATAATATGAAAATGTCTTTTACTATTATATCCTTTTGAATTAAATAAAAATACCAAAATGCTAGGGAGCATTAAATGGTGTACATTGTGTATTATTAGTTGTAAAAAGGTGGTTCTCGCAGTTCTCGCACTTAAAGTGGGTTATGAAAATAAAGTGCCTATATATATATATATATATATATATATAGGGTAAAGTTAAAATAAAAAGACAAATATCCGTAAAAAGAATAAAAAGATTTGTTTTTTTTAAAAAATTCTCCAAAAAATCCGAAAAAATTCTACAAGATCGGGTATGTTGGTGTATAAAACTTTTGTGAAAACATTTTTCTATAATTTTGAGTTTTGATACGTTTTTTTTATGCACAAAAAACGAATTTTGATGCACAAAATTTTCAACTTGTTTTAGTTAGATACGCAATGTTATTTTGATGAAAAAAGTCAAAAGAAGTTGGGTGCAAAAACTAATTTTTGATGCACAAAAAAACGATTTAATGCGCAAACGTATTTTTTCATAATTTTTTTCGGAAAAAATATCCACTTTTAGAAAAAAGTTTTTCACAACTTTTTCATGCACCATCATACCTAATCTTGTGAAATTTTTTTTGAATTTTTCGAGAACATTTTTTGAAAAAAAAAAATCTTTTTATCTTTTTACGGATTTTTGTCTTTTTATTTGATCATATATATATATATATATATATATATATATATATATATATATATATATATATATATATATATATATATATATATACATATATATATATATACATATATATATACATATATATATATATGTATATATATATATATATATATATGTATATATATATATATGTATATATATATGTATATATATATATGTATATATATATATATATATATATATATATATATATATAGGGGGTGTTTCTTGTGAGAAGTTTAATTTTTGTGAGAACGCGAGAAGAGATCCTAGCCCTCCATCTAATCCCCCTTCTTTCTTAGATCTAATGGCCATGATCAATCCTAATGGCAAGTATTTCCCACTTTTTACTTTAAAGTCTACTATATATATAAAAAAAAAAAAAAAACACCTCCGTTTCAAAGTGTGAAAACAAAATAAAAACTCTCTACTGCTACTGTGTTCATCACCATCACCACGGACCACCAATCTTCACCACCGTTCCACTACAGTTATCACCGATCACCTCCGCCCACTACTGTAATCATCATCGATCATCACCATCAGCCTCAATCATCGCCGATCACCACCATCCGCCACCGTAATCATCACCGATCACCACCGTCAACCTCAATAATCGCCGATCACCACCGTCCACCGCCGTAATCCTCACCAATCACCACCATCCTCCATCAATAATCATCATCATCATGTATTATACCGAGGTATAGAGTAATTTTGAATTAAGCTTATGATTCATATACATTTTTTGATTCTGTGATTATAGAAAAAATATTCCTTGTGTTTTATTTTAGTTATTTATGTTGATAAATAATTTAGATGATTACGTAAATTGGATAAAGAAAATGAAAGATGAACATGTCTTTTGCTGGTGGCTTGTCAATGTACACTACGTGTTTGATGAAATGCTAGTTATTTTCACATATGCATATAGGTTGAAATAATGTATTGATATTTGAGAGGCTTTAGATAAGGTATAGAATACCCTCACATGTAAAGAAATAAGGTATCGAATACCTTCACATGTGAAGAAATAAGGTATCGAATACCTTCACATGTGAAGAAATAAGGTATCGAATACCTTCACATGTGAAGAAATAAGGTATAGAATACCTTCACATGTGAAGAAATAAGGTATATAATACCCTCACATGTGAAGAAATAAGGTATTGAATACCTTCATATGTGAAGAAATAAGGTATAGAATACCTTCATATGTGAAGAAATAAGGTATCGAATACCTTCACATGTGAAGAAATAAGGTATATAATACCCTCACATGTGAAGAAATAAGGTATTGAATACCTTCACATGTGAAGAAATAAGGTATATAATACCTTCACATGTGAAGAAATAAGGTATCGAATACCTTCACATGTGAAGAATTAAGGTATTGAATACCTTCATATGTGAAGAAATAATGTATCAAATACCCTCACATGTGAAGATATAAGGTATTGAATACCTTCACATGTGAAGATATAAGGTATCGAATACCCTCACATGTGAAGATATAAGGTATCGAATATCTTCACATGTGAAGATATAAAGTATCGAATACACTCGCATGTGAAGATATAAGGTATCGAATATCTTCACATGTGAAGATATAAAGTATCGAATATACTCGCATGTGAAGATATAAGGTATCGAATACACTCACATGTGAAGATATAAGGTATCGAATATCTTCACATGGGAAGATATAAGGTATCAAATACACTCACATGTGAAGATATAAGGTATCAAATATCTTCACATGTGAAGATATAAGGTATCGAATATCTTCACATGTGAAGATATAAGGTATTGAATACACTCACATGTCAAAAGTTTAGTAAGTATCTAATATTTTTCTTCGCACGTGAAAATATATGAGATCTTTTTCTGTTAGGAATTAGAAAATTCCATGTTGAAGTATCGGTCACCCCAACTCTTGTCTAGCATATGTTAGCTCGTAGACATTACGTTATTTATTAGTTAGTTAGTTAGTTAGAGCAACACCGTGGAGGAAGGACGGGTCTTTACCCACTGTATGCCTGATCCACAGTCCGAAGGAGGACGTTTATTGTGTAACTATATATACCCTCTACCTTCCAAGGTAGAGGGTTGGACCTTTCAATCTAATATTCTTTCTTTTGTTACTTTCTCTCTCTAGAAAGGCTCTCACACTACTTTCTCTCTCTAAACTCTCTTGCCTAATTCGAACCATACTTTGATTTGTTATGTGTTTATGAAATCCAATATCTTACAATTGGTATCAAGAGCCATGGTTTGATCACTCGTCTTTTATGCTCTTTGTTTTGGTGGATTTCATAAGGTTTTTGGTGTATTAAGGGTTTAGGAGAGTTTGATTCATTTGGACAAATTCTAGTGGTAAAGTTTGAATTTTGCGTGTACTTTTGTGTTTAGGATCATCATATGTGTTTAGGTTTTGAATTGGAAGGCTTAAATCATTATGGTTTGGTTGTTTTTGATTGATAAAGTGGTTATCTTTGAAGATTGTACAAAGCGAGTTGAGTCTCGAATTCACATTTCTTCAAAGCGAGTTGCTTTGTTATTGGATGCGAGTTGGTACATGCGACTTGGCTGTTTAGCGAGTTGATTTTTATGCGGTTTGAGTTCTAAGCGAGTTGTTTCTTTAAGCGACTTGAGATCTAAAGCGACTTAGCTATTGAGCGAATTGTCTGAAAAGCGAGTTGCCTATGCGACTTGTCCATATTCATCATATCTAAAGAGAGTTTCCTAAGAGAGTTGCCACATATGCGAGTTGTCTACTTGCTTATCGAAGCGAGTTGTGTTATGCGAGTTGTCTACTTGCTTATTGAAGCGAGTTGTGTTATGCGAGTTGCCACATATGCGAGTTGTCTACTTGCTTATTGAAGCGAGTTGTCTTATGCGAGTTATCTGTTAAGCAACTTGTCAAGGACTGTGATTTGTCAATTCCTACGATTTGTCGCTAAACCTAACATACAAAACCCTTGTTTTCATACCCTAGTTCGATCCGCGGAACAGGGGGTATATATATAAAGAATTAGGGAAAATCACAAACTCAACCACACACCAATTGATCTTCACTTCCGTATCATCTCCTAGTTTCCTTACTACATCCTATTTCTCATTATATCACGGTTTTGTCTTGATTTTTGTAAAATCCCGCGAAAGATTCTATTTCTCGGTTTAAATCATAGACTTGTAAAATCCCGTGTATACTTCAACATCATGTCTTGCTCTACTGACCCAGTGATTTCAGAAGTACTCAAACTGTATGATGTTGTTGACAACCATGAGAATATTAGTTATACTGAACGGTTAAAGATGATGGAATCAATCAATGAGGATGTGAGATCTCCGTGTTTAGGATCTAAAGAGACAGAAATGCACCAGTCAAGGTTACAGAATGCTCGTGCAAAGGGTAAGGAAAGTTTCATTGAACCTTATCGACAACTTCATTCACACCTCATGTTACTTAGAATTGATGACAAATACACAATAGGAATTGAACGATCATGTATTACACTCTTTCGTCAAGAATTATCATCGATGACTGGCATATTGTTCTTGAACTTGGAACAATTAGAACAACAACTTAATAGGAAAAAGGTTCAAGAAGCCAGTTCTAAAGCTGCACTTCAGGTGATCAACAAACAACTTCAGTCATTCATCAAAAGGGAATACACTTCAGATTATGATTATCTGATGACTGAAATGTGCTTTAAGAATCACACTGGGATGGAAGCTAATGTGTTCAGAGAGACATTAATCCAACTCATGGATAATGTAGAGAAGTATATTGAGGAAGTTATTCAGAATGAATGTTTGGTGAAGGAATGTTTGGTGAATGAATGTCAAGTGCAATCTATAAATTGTTGTGTTGAGACCAGTAAAGCACCAGATGATGGATCAGTTGACACTGAGTACAGAGGCTCAGAGATAGATAAGCTTGACACAGTCAGTGGTCCAGTGACTCTTGTTACACATGATGTGGATGCAGATATCAGACCAGAAATTGAGCAGGTGTCATGTGATGAGGTATTCTTAACTGCTCAACATAGTGCATCTGCTAATGTACCTAAACATACTGATCTTAATGCTGAACATGATTCTGATAAATGTTCCTTGGTTGAGGCTGAGTCTAATAATTTCAAAACAAATTATATGGTTGATAAAAAGGCTTTTGATGAACTTTCAAACAAATTCTCAAAACTTGAAAAACATTGCATTTCACTTGAAATTGCGATACAGAGTAAAGAAGAAAGTTTTCAACTTAACAAACCATGTAAAAATCCGAAACTTCCTGAATTCCGTGAACTTTTTGAAATTAACACTTTGAAAGCTCAGCTTCAAAACAAAGAGTCAACTATCAACAATTTGAAGAAACATATTTCTGATATGCATGTGAAAAGTAATTTGGTTACAAGTAATTCTGATGTTAATGCTATTTATGATATTCAAATGAGAAATGATGAATTAGCAATTTGTGTGGCCAAATTACTAAAGGAAAATGAGTCTTTGAGAAAGCATCACATAGAACTAAGTGACTCTGTCAAAGAAGCTAGAACTAAGTCAATGGAACAAACAAATTCTTTGATAGCAAAAATTGATGAACTCAAAGCTCAACTTCAGGAAAAGAGTTTCGCTATTGTTGCCTTAAAAAATGAGCTTAGGAAAACTATAGGAAAAAGTGTGAACACTAAGTTTACAAAACCATCAACCTTGGGGAAACTAGCTTCTCATCCCATTAGAAACCGGTCCGTTGTTAGGCAACCTACTGCGTTTATATCCGAAAGACCAAAATTTTCAAAAACACGGTTTGCCTCCCAAGTTGATGAGAAACAAGTTTTGTCAAAACCAGTCGCTTCACCTAAGTTACCTAAGAATAAGGCCTCTAGCTCCGTTAATCCTCAACAAGTAGCCACTTCTACTCCCAGCACCTCTAGGATTAGTTTGAAAACAGTGTCAAAACCAAGCATTAAAACCCAGAATTCATATGATATGAATGACTTGTGGAAGAACTATTATCTAGAAAAAGCTAGGAAAAAGGCACAGATTCGAAAAGACGGAATTTTAGGTGCAAGACCTAGGGTGAGGAATTCTACAAGATTTCAAGGCACTGCTAGTAGTTGTAAACCACTACCTAGGAACACTCAAAAGACTAGAGATTGGCGTGCATCTAATAGTAGTTATGAGCATAAGAATGCTACGCATGTAGAAAACAAAAATAGAAATTCTGAGTCTTTTCCACATAAGAAACATTTTCCTAATTCACATGCCAAGGTACAGTCCACTAAGACTTCCAACAATGCTAAGGTTCAACCTGTTAAGTATTGGACATTCAGTAAATCATCTTCAGTACATAAGAAGCAAAACAAACCCAAAACTTCACCTAGATGGATACCAACTGCTAAATCATTGGAGTCTAGGAATATTGATAAGTCTTCCAATGTGCATAAGAAGCTTAACAATCCTAAACCTTGCCATAAGTGGATACCGTCTGGTAGAATGTTTAAGGATGCTGGACTTAAGTGGATTCCTACCGGAAAGCTGTTTACCGATGACATAATCAAGGTTGACTGTGAAACCTCAAAGGGTTTGGATACTAATGTCACTAACCAAAATATATGCAATCAAGTTTGTAATATTAGTGCAGGTAGTCCTTACTCAGTTGCTGATACTTCGATCCTTCACTACATGGACTGGCTTAAAGTATGGATTACAAATGGATTGATATCTCATAACTCACGGGTTCAAGTAACTCAATCTTGATATTCATTCGGCTATGACGTCTGTTCAAATCAGTTCAGGCCTCGTACTTCATCATTATGGCGTCTGCAGATATACTTCAGGCCCCGTTCCTTAAAGAAAAGAAAGGTGTATGCTTCAGTGCGCTTTATCTTCAGAAAAAGAGAAATCTTCATGTTTTTGACCATTCTCAACGCCATTCTTCATCAACAAGCTTCATGTTTCTCCCATGCTTATTCTGTCATCAAGTGGATCTACGTTCATTGGTGTATATTCTTATTCACTTGTTAAATCAAAAATGGCAACTTCGGATGCAATTTTTGAGGGGGAGAAGAGTGAATATACTACATGATGATGGATGTTTGAATATACTACATGATGATGGTTGTTTGAATAATGGTCATACGACTTAATTTTTTATGACGATGACTCCCCTCCAACACCTAAGGCTTCACTTACTAAGGATAACTGGGATTCATTGTTTTGATTTTTGATGACTCTCCTCCAACGCCTAATGCTTTACTTACTAAGGATAACTGGGATTCATTGTTTTTCAAAGATATGTTTGATGAGTACTTTCAACCTCCGAAGAATGTTGATCATCCAGCTTCTGAAGCTCATGCTCCGGTTTCTACTGACTCAACTAGTTCACCATCTAAGAAGTACTTCTCAGAATTCTCAAGAAACCTTATCTCCAGTTACTTCACAAGGCGTTGACAATGACTATCATGATATTGTAGCTGCACTACTGAATAATGATCCGCTCTTTGGTATTCCTATGCCAAATCTTCACGGATTATTGTTCCTCTCTTTGTGCTCGCTATAAATCAACCACATGAACATTAGGGAAAATGACTACCTCATCTTCTAGAAGACATTTTTGGTAAATCTTCCAGATCAGCTTCTACATGTATACCTTGAGGAAGAATTCATTGATGTTGAGGAATCATTTGCTCCGGTTCATTCAGTGGGTTAATGTTCATCCAATTGTATGTTTATTCAAGTGTTGGACATTTGACACAAGTTGATCACTTCGAAGTTACTCTTTTATCACCTATTTGAGGTTGAAGTTGACATTCACAAAGGCGTGTTCTTATTTGATAACTAGCTCGGGCTTATGAATTTGAGTTGAAGTCTTGGATTATCTAGTTACCAGCAGTCGAGGTGGATGGTTGAAGACCTGGTTAACTATCACTATTAGGAGTTACTTTGTTTTACTCAGTGCCACACACATATGACGGTGTGGATAATCGCAAGAGGTGTTAATGTCTCATACTTTGCTTGAGTAGTGAGTACTTAGAAATTTGCTTGAAGCATAAATTCTCGACACCGTTCTTCCATTATTAAGTGCAAGCTTAAGATACAAATATGGGAATTTGACTTCAGTTTCAAGTTTGGTATATCGGGTATTCTTCATCAGTGGTCACTTCAAATTGTCTACATATGGGTTGATAAAGATAGTCAGAGAGAGTTTCCGTTGCAGTTGATTCTCACAGGATTCATTTGGGCCATTTGAGTTCTACTCACAAGATTTCGAGTTTTTGGGTATATTATGTTTTGCTGAATCTGAGGTATCAAAACCTGCAAGGGGGAAGGAGACATGTATCTAAAAGCACAACGAGTACACATGATGAACTTAACACTTCTACCTGATTGAAGTTCTCCCGGAAAGACAATGGTCATATCCGTAGAGCAACTCAGTGTTTATCTCGTAGCCTTTGGTGTACTATTCCAACTAATTGGGGGAAATGGTCTCTGGAGACTTTTGGTATGTGTTACTTCAGCGTTCAGTTAGAAGAAATGTGAAAAGAATTTTTGGTTCGTGAGATGATATTGCATATCGACATCTTCTATATGATTTATGATAAAGTGCTTCCGGTTAGTGCTTCATGTACACAATGTAATGATGATTCTGATGAGATCACAACGATCAGGGGAGATATATGTGTACATCAGGGTCGGACAACATATTCACATGATCGATCTTAATCAGTTATTCTAGAGGTGACATCCACAGAGGAGATCAGTGATTCAACCATTTGGTGTGATGTTGTTGTCTCTACTCTGGTTGGGTACTTGTGTACATTATGGGCTAATTGGTTATATGGAAGATAACTGGAATGCATTTGGTAAAATGAAGATGTTGATGTATAGTTCCCCTGAATAAGACAACTGGTCAATCTCGAAGAGTAATGTGTACATCGGGGACGCACAACAGGTTCATGTGATTGGACTTCATCAGCTATTCCGGATTTGACATCCACTGAGACGATCAATGTTTCAACTTGTTACTTTGGTGTTCTCATGTTCTTCGGGGTGCTGAGATTCATTCAATGGGACCGTTTTTGTTCATTTCTACTTCTTGGAGATATGGTCTTTGTTCTTAGTTTGTCGGTTTGGGGGAAAAGCTACCAAAGTCTCACTTTCTGAAGGCTCAAGTTCTGACGACGATTCAAGAGCCTCAAAAGCTTTGGTGGTGAAAGTTTAAGAGATGATGACTTCTATCTTCTACAAAGTGCTGAACGACTTCCTTAGCTCGGTACTCGTATCATCATCTTCTTAAACTATTTCTCTATCTTTGTAAATATTTTTCAAAAACCAAATACAAAATTATAAAACCAACAAAAGAAAATAGAAAAATATAAAATCAACAAAAACCCATAAAAATCAGAAAATTTTGAAAAAGGCCAAAAATATTGTTTTCTCAAGACATGTCTTCTGGTATCGATAACATCTACGGTCTTAGAAATGTCATTCAATAATGGCACGGGACTTTAGATGAAGTTCGAACAGAAGGTATAAATATTCTTTTCTAATCATGTCTTAAAAAAAAAAATGGCTTACAGTTATTTCAGACTGTAACCCGCCCTTAAAACTATGGCTTGCTATTATTTCAGATAGCAACCCGCTCTTTAAAGGAAGGAAAGTGCTACGCTAAACCATTTTTCTTATATTTCGTGCACTTATCCTAAAACTAAATGAGGAAAGTATGTCGAAGGACTGCTGTTCCTACTCAAATATTTTTCGTTAAAAAATTCTTCAGAAAAATATTTGTTTTAACAAAATGGTGGTTAATGAGTTGCATTCAAATCAATCAGTTTCAGAGTTTCTATAAAAATTGAAAACTCAATCAATGACTTCAGCGCTTTTAAACTTTTCAGATATTTAAGTCATTGATTGAGGGGGAGAATGTTTTCAAATCTATATCATCTAACGAGATTATCTAATTATCCTGTATGCTTAATTGAAAATGATGTTAACCTACGTTGAAGGACTAGGTGCCTAGGATATGATTGTTAGGATTAGATGATTAGAGTTTGAAGAACACATAATCCCATGCTTTATATGATCTGATTGATATGTTGAATTGACTTTTATTAGTCAATTGCTGTTTGGGTGTTGTCGACCACCATATATTTGTATGTTTGTTCACTAACGTATGCAGATATCATGGATATAAGAATGTTCCCGATCCGGATCCCACTAATAAAGATGATTGGATGCCGAAAGGAAAGGGTAACTATATCTTGGGTTGACAAATGAAGAAACGGAGCTTAATTGGACTTCTGTGGAGAGTTGGCATATATGCAACATAAGAGGTCTCACTGCATCAGCAGATGGTTTTCTTCTAAGTGATTGAAGAAAACGGAGCTTAATTTGACCTAAGTTGGCATTAAAATGCAACGTTTGAAGTCTCACTGCATCTGCAGACGGTTTTCTTCCAACCCTCAGCAACAATAATAAAAGCAGCTCAACCACCTAACGTATCTTTGTGCAGGATACCATTTTTAAACAATTTTGATAATATTTGATTAAATTGTTTTGAAAATGGAAAAATATTGTTTTGAAAATAAATTGAACAAAAATTTTGAAAATCACCGGACTTCTTTTTATCAAAACCTTAGTCACTCAATTATTGACTTTTGTCATGGATTGAGGGGGAGAGTAATTTAAAATAAAATATTTTCAAATGATATTTCTTCATAATAGGTCCGTCTGTACAACAATTAGTGGTGATCTAAAGAATTAATGTTATGTCATGGTATGATTTTCTTTAATACTCAAAGATCTTACAAAATGAAAATTTTTCTGTTCTTGTTTGATTGTGAAATTGTTTTATTTTACTTAAAGGTCTCTTAAAACAATCATACCTGACACTAACAATCTTTAATGTCTAAATTTGTTCCTATCTGTCATCTTTCAAAATTAAATCTTGCCACGTCTTTCCCCTAAAATTTTCTAAATAATTTAAATCTTTTGAGATTACAAATCTCAAATGGTTTGAAATTTTTGATCGCGGGAGAGATCGTGATTTAAATCTCAAATATGTTTTAATGGAATTGGTTTTAGTCCTTCAAAGGCACTCCTGCCTCCATGTGCCAAACGATTTCAAATACACAATGCACATGTTGAGGAGGAGGATTTATCCAAAAACCAGATGAGTATTTAAACAAGGCCACATTTTCTCCCATGTTTTCTAAACCTAATTAAATCACTTGGGATCCAAAATCTCAAAGGATTTGATATTTTTGATCGGGGGAGAATTTGTGATTTAATAATGAAATTTGATAAAAGGTGATCGTTTTGATTTAATTGTGCACGCTGCTCGCTCATATGTGCTAAACGCTTTCGAATCTTGAAGCACATATTGAGGGGGAGCATAACTATCGAGGTACAAAAGTTTTTAAAGAGATTTTTAAAGTACCTTGATTGAGTTTTCAAATGGTTTTATTAATGGATTTTGTGATCGTGGATGTGCTTCAAAAGAACTCTTCCTCTATGTGATAAAATGATTTCACTTATCCTATGCACTTATTGAGGGGGAGAATTTTACCATGAAAATCAAATGGCTTTTTCGTATGAAAATTGTGATCAAAGAAAATATTTCAAAGTCCTCTTGCCTCCTTGTGCTAAACAATTTCTAAATCATACGCACATGTTGAGGGGGAGGTTTTCTAAATGATCAAAACTATTAAGGTACAAAATGCTTTGATCTCGTATCACAAGTACCTTGATTGATTTTCCAAATGATTTTTCAATTGGTTTCAAGAAGGAAAGAACTATACCAAAGGACCGACCAATTTACTTTATGCGTGGTGTTATAAGGATGGTTAGGTTAGGTATTTGTTCCCACGATCCGCCAGAACCGGAGGGATCTTCCCAGGGATAATCCACTAGATAGTGTAGAGTCCTTAGGAATGATGAAAAAAGGAGAAAAATGAGAATATGGGAAGAGTGCGGACTGAGATAGAGCTGGAACTGGAATAAACCCAACAAGGTTCTAGTAATGAAGTCTCGATAAGCACTGAAGGGGTTGAAGAATGAAAAAGAAATGAATGAGAAAAGGGTGAAAATAAATAGCCCTCCAATAATTCAACCTTAGGGCAGTAACCGGGTTCAATTCATATGCTACTGGTGGATACTAAGGTAACACTGGTATTGAAGACAAGACGTCATGGACCCAGTGACGCACTGCACTACAACTTCCCAAGCCACTCAAGCTCCTCTTAAAAGGGCTTGTTTCATTCTCACGGGGAACCGACATAATCTATCGACTTTCTCTTAGAGATTGTTGATATTGAAGAAGGAGACCCTCTCCCTAGTCTCCTGCATAGGAACCAAATATGCACAATTGAGTCTATAGCCAAGAGATCATCCACAATATCTCGTTAGGACACTAAATTCATGAAGACTTGCTGTTTCACACAATGTGGAAAGTAAGTATATATTAAGAGTCCTACGCATTATCCTTGTGGTATTGCCAGAACATCTGAGTGGTATGTAAAAGTATTCACGATGAAGATGGAAATCCTTCTAGAGCCAACATCAAACAAGCTCTTGGTGGGTGACATGTGAGATCTTCTCGTAAGATCAAGCTTGTGACAACTGGATAGAAACGATGGGGAGATTCATTCTTGAATCAACCTTGGTCCAGGAATGGATTTGACGAATACTTTTGGAAAAACCGTTCGATGTGCAAACCTTCTTTTCTCTAGCACGTCGAATGTGTGCTTATGTTTTCAAACACAAAAAGTATCTCTGATTGAAAAATACTTTTAGAAAAACCGTTCGATGTGCGAATCTCTTCTTTTCGCTAGCACGTCGAATGTGTACTCTTTTCAAATACAAAAAGTATTTTTGATTGAAAATTGATCTTTCTCATAAAACCTTCGTCGTATTGTAAAACTCTTTCTTCTACGCAATACGCGATTGTTTTCAAATCATTTTTCATCAATCAGTGAATCTCAATTCGCTGGTTCACTCACTCCGTGTTGTCTTCTTTGAGACGTTCCGGTTTGAGAACAGCTAGAACAGCTGCGAAACCCTGTCAAGGAGATTCTTAGGAATCCTACCTGATCACAGGCAGTACTTGTACTGAT
This sequence comes from Chrysanthemum seticuspe, assembly GCA_019973895.1. Classification (NCBI taxonomy): domain Eukaryota; kingdom Viridiplantae; phylum Streptophyta; class Magnoliopsida; order Asterales; family Asteraceae; genus Chrysanthemum; species Chrysanthemum seticuspe. Next base: position 191,338,482 of record BPTQ01000008.1, read on the forward strand.
CAACGGGGAACCGTGGGCCGTGTACCTCAATTCAACGAAAGTGGTCAAAGACACTTTCGTGTGTTTTATTGCTAACTGTTGTTTGCAGGTACATTTGGACAGTTGCAGCTGATCAGAATTGAGGAGTCAATCCAAAGCCGCATGCTCATAGCATCCTCGCTTAATTTGATGAAATCATGACTGGTGCATATCTACATAACCTAGCTCTGATATTTCATACTATGCTTCTGCTTCGCTGCTGCAAATATCATGAACCAGTAAAGCTTCAACTACTCTGATGGAAAGATGTCATGATTCAAAAGTGTGAGCATGTCGGTCCATAAGTCACAACTTCACATGAAGGCAACACAACTATGGATGATCCAGAGAGATTTACTGTGGCTGATGATCTCAATGAAAGCTAGAAGATCATCAAAGATGTGGATCAGTTCAAAGGCCTCCACTGAAAGTACAAAACTATGCGGACTTTAAAGTATCGCTACTAATGCACAAAGATTACGGAACTTGAAGAATTGAAGTCTACGAGCTCAGAGCTAATTATAAAGATAGAATGCTAGGATGCAAAATGTATTTCTTGGGGTGACCTCCCTTAGGGGGAGATTGTTAGGAATTAGAAAATTTCATGTTGAAGTATCGGTCACCCCAACTCTTGTCTAGCATATGTTAGCTCGTAGACATTACATTATTTATTAGTTAGTTAGTTTGTTAGAGCAACACCGTGGAGGAAGGACGGGTCTTTACCCACTGTATGCCTGATCCACAGTCCGAAGGAGGACGTTTATTGTGTAACTATATATACCCTCTACCTTCCAAGGTAGAGGGTTGGACCTTTCAATCTAATATTCTTTCTTTTGTTACTTTCTCTCTCTAGAAAGGCTCCCACACTACTTTCTCTCTCTAAACTCTCTTGCCTAATTTGAACCATACTTTGATTTGTTATGTGTTTATGAAATCCAATATCTTACATTTTCTTCGCATGTGAAAATATAGGAGATCTTTTTCTTCGCACGTGAAAATATAGGAGATATATTTTTGCGCATGTGAAAAGTTTAGCAAGTATCTGATATTTTTCTTCACGCGTGAAAAATCTCAAGAAATTGTAACAATCTCGAGATAACTAGTGGGCGCGTGAAAAAGCTTGCGATGGAGGGAGTATAAAATCTCTAATCAAACACTGGTTGAATGAGAAGCTTTGTTTGTCAAATGATATTTTACATTAATATTTAGCCATTTATTTTGTTTTAATATTTTTGTTATGTAGATTGTGAAGGAGGCATGGGGAAACAGTGGGAAAGTAAATATACACATTGTATACGGGTGCCTTAGGAACAACCTTTTTTGGTTTTTAAATCTTATCAGGTTACTTAGGAACAACCTTTTTTGGTTTTTAAAGCTTATCAGGTTACTCACGACAAGAAAGATCTTGATTTACGTCAAGAGATTCATAAAACTTGTGATCCTGCCTCTCTTGACTCTAGGTTAGTGTAATTTGTGTTTCTATTTGTGATTGATGCAGAATTTAACACCTTGTGATTATATGTATAAGGAATATAAATTTTGTGATTTGTTCTGTTTTGCTTTTATTGATTGTTTGTTGTTAATTTGTTAGTTTTTTAGCAGTTGTAAAACCCCAATAGTAAATTTTTGAGTATATTCGTGAGTATTTTTGGAGTAATAAGATAATATTGGTCAGTCTGCCTTTTCGAGCTTTAGATAAAGGGTTTCTAGTATTTGGGTGTATTGAAATTGATTATAAGTTTCTTGGCTATTTTGGTGTCAAATTATTGGTTTTTGAGTAGCTATGATGAAATTGGTTCTCATTATATGCTTTTTAGGCGGTCGTTTTATGTGTAAATCTTTGGATAGTCAGAGTTTGTAACACCCTAAGCCTAGAATCCATAAATGTTTCAAGTATTTTGCAACTAATGAGCAGGCTAGTTCTAGTTATGTAGATGTGTTTATGTTTTGGAGTTGTTGATGATGAGTGTCTAGTTTTTTGGTATAGTGAATTTGGTTTTGATTATGCAGGGGTTAAGTTATTGGTTTAGGAGCAGTTGTGATGGAACTGGTTCTGCTTATCTGATTGTTTTGGTGTCGATTAAGTGTAAAATTTTATATGGTAGAGTTTGTCAGACACTTGAACAACTGATTATTTGATTATGGGATTGTGTTTGCGTTTTGGAGTTGTGCGTGATGAGTTTCTAGTGTTTAGGTATAGTACCATCGGTTTTAATTTTGTATGGGTTTAAAAAACAGTTTTGGAGTAGATCTGACAAATAATTTCTGGTTATTTGATCTTTAAGGTATCATTATTGAAGAACGGAAATACATTAAAACTGTATCTCTTTCAGCGTGTGTTGTTGTAGTTGTTATGTGAGGGGTTGCTTGGGATTGCCTATCTTAAAGAACTTATTTACCCTAAAATAAGCAGAGAGAAAGTTGAGCAGATGAACACTTAAATAAGCAATACCAGGCACCCCCTGTATCTGAATATGTCATATCACATAGATTGCTTTTTAGACGAAATGTTGAACACCAGTAAGTATGATGACTGTAATCTAATTGGGATGCGATGGTCTAGGCTGGAAGGTTGGAAAACATTGTTGGGTGGTACCATTCTCATCCTAGTTACGGATGCTGGTTGTCTGGAATTGACGTTTCTACTCAAATGCTGAACCAGCAGTATCAAGATCCGTTTTGGCAGTGGTCATTGACCCAACAAGCACCGTTTTTGCTGGTAAAGTTGAGATTGGAGCATTTAGTACTTACCCGGAAGGATACAAGCCATCAGATGAGCCTGTGTCTGAGTACCAGACAATCCCTCTTAACAAGATAGAGGACTTTGGTTTCTATTGCAAACAGGCCAGTTATACTTATACCACTGGCATGGTTCATGACATTTTGATAGTCTATTATTGACTAGTTCCTTTTGTTGCGTTTTATTGGTTGACAGTATTACTCGTTGGACATCAAGTACTTTAAGTCGTCTCTTGATTGTCACTTGTTGGATCTGCTTTGGAACAAGTATTGGGTGAATACTCTTTCTTCTTCACCTTTTCTTGGGAATGGTGACTATGTTGCAGGACAAATATCAGATCTTGGTACTTATATAATAATTACCTTTTAGATTTATTTTTGTTTGTTTTTGTTTCAAACATGACTTTGTTAGGTTGCTTCAGGTTGTTAAGTTTAATATGGTTTTTCCTTTGTTGTCGCACAGTTGAAAAGTTGGAGCAAGCTGAAGGTCAGCTGTCTCATACACGCTTTGGTCCTCTCATGGCACCCGCTCAAAGAAAGAAAGAGGTTAGTGGGTCACATATCTTGTGTTTTTTTTTCCTTTTGACCCTTTTATAGTGTTCCTGTATTTGAGCTGCATGTCACTAAGATGTTCTTTTAGGAGAACCATATGTGTCGTACAGTACCCATATGACCATATCAGGAAGACAATTTCCTCTTGCATCTATTTGAACCATAACTTTGCTAAACCTTGTCAAGATTTAATGATTGGATACAAATACATACTTATACCACCTCAAGCATATTAATAGCACCTGTTTTTGTAATATTGCCATCCAAAGTACTTTAGTAAACTTCGACTGTACCAGTTTGACTCATCTTATGCCTACATTTAGTATTGACTAAGAGATGTTAAGGAAGCAACGGTGAAGAATTATATATAATCTGCAAATGATGAGATGGATATCATAAGTTTCATGAGTTTAGTGTTCTATAATGTGATTAAGCACAAACTTGCACATAAATTTAAGCAGTCTGTTAGCTTAGTGGATTGCAGTTTATTGGTTGGGATCTTGATGATATGTTTGTGTAGTACAAATTCTCATTTCTGAATCTTTCTTCCACACGTTATTGATACGCGTTTAAAAGCGCTGCTAAGTCTGTCTAGTTGCCAAGCAAAAAAATGTTGTTTCTGTATTTTGTGCTTCTAATGAATGGCATCTATTCGTTATTTACAGGAAGAATCACCACTTGCTAAAATTACAAAATATAGTGCAAAGATCACTGTGGAGCAGGTTCATGATTTGATGTCATAGGTGGATTACTCTATTTCTTTTTCTAACTAACTTGTGCAGATTGTATGGCCTTATTATTGATGTCTTTGGCGATGTAGCTGTTGTCGCATCATCAGCTGCTTGGGTTGAGAAGTACAAGGAATATATTATAAACGGTATTACTGATTCAGTGTCATAAAAAATGTTGTTTGTAGACCATCTATCGAAATTTGAAAGAAGAAGGTCTGGCTTTGGCTTGTGTTGATAAGCAGCAACAACAAGACTTATCCACATCTACTAATCAAACGATCAAGGTAACACTTATTTAAAAATCAGTAACCTGCTATTTTTGCAAAAGTATTTACTTAAATTGCAGTTTTCTTGGTTCATATCAGATTGTGGAGAATGGAATATCCTATATGATCTCATTGGATGGACTAAAGACAGGGTTCTATGTTGATCAGCGTGAAAACGGTCAATTTATTTCAACCATCTCGGATGGTCAAAGAGTACTTGACATGTGCTGCTACACTGGTGACTTTGCACTAAACACTGAACATGGTCATGCTTCAGATGTTACTGGTATAGTGGTATGGTATCTAACCCAACTTTACTACTATAAAAATAACTTATTCTTTTAAAGACGTCTAATGAATGAATGGATGCTTTTTGACTCGAGATACTGTGACAAGTGCATCAAAAAGATGCAACTACTTTTAAAAAGATTTTATGAAGAATGTTGCTTCTAGAAATAAAGTTCACAGATTACCAGTTGGTAAACACATATTATTATGTGCTACAATTGATGAGAAGCTATGCATGAGAGCATACACACCAACTAGCACCATAGATGAAGTCGGATACTTTGAGTTGCTTGTCAAAATCTACTTCAAGGGCGTCGAACCCAAGTTCCCAAATGGAGGAATCATGTCATAGTATCTCGAGTCAATGAGTATAGGTTCTTCACTTGAAATCAAAGGTCCATTAGGTCATATAGAGTGTATGGGCAAGGGATCGTTTTCTTCACAAGGGAAACAAAAGTTTGCCACAAAACTAGCCATGTTCGCAGGTGGGACATGTATTACACCAATATATCAAGTGATGCAGGCGATCTTGAAGAAGCCAGAGAATGATACACAGACGTATGTAGTGTATGCAAACCGTACAGAAGATGATATACTATTGAGGACATCATGAGAGAACATATTCTTGAAGTTTCAGAAGTTACATTGGCTTTGGCTTGTAGACCACCACGCATGATTCAGTTTGCCATCAACCCTAATCTTAAAAAGATGGGGTATGATATCAAGAATTCTTTGTTGGTGTGTTAGAACATTTCAAATTTGAAAATAAGATCATATATGTACATACTACTATTTGTAATCGTTTTCTATGTTGAGAGCTTATATGAGAAGAAATTTAATAATTTATGCTTGTTTTTAAAATATAGACTAGACTATGCCAATATGATTCTTAAATTTCTGTCATACCACATACAAAATTGAGTCCTGTAAGCAGTTCAAATGGTCTTGCTACGCGATATTTGCAACTAAATACACTAAACCGCAATATCTATGTTCTATGTATCAACACATCAGAATGAGGCATGATTCTGGTCTGGAGTTTTTGACATTTAGTTGTATCACCTACGACCGAGCTTTAGTCCACTCTTACACAAACAACTATTTAAAAACTAATATACTTCAAGTGTTAACAAAAAGTATATCAAAACTATAAATCTATAATAAGATTGCTCTAATTTTTGGATGACCGACTTCAGTAAGTTTCATACATACAAAAGCAGTGTTTCGAATTATTTTCACTATCAAACATGGGCTCTTTTTTATTAAAGTAAACTCAACTAAATTGTCTGAACTCAAAATAAACCCCAAAGATACGACTAATCTCAATCGGCTCTTTATTATTACATATGCCTACTTGGAAAAACCCTTAAGGAAATTACATTAATGTGTACTCATATCAAGGTTTTCAAGAATTGATGGGCCTTAGAAAAATTTACAAGTTATGGATTGTCTTCATATCAGAAGCTTCAAGGAGACTTCCATTTTCAACATGATCCCATCGCTTGAACAAGAAATTATCAACTATCCTGAACCACGACGACGGCTTAAGATCCTCCTCACCTAGTGTTTGCTTTCATCACGAGCTCTTTTAACTGCTCCTAGTTCACATACTTAACTTCAGCAACCTCATCTGGATTTGGATCCATACTGACATCACGTACAATGAAGAGTAGGTAATCAACTACAAAAATGATCAGCACACTTTGATCAGTTCGCATTTACATTTTCTGAGCTATAAATAACATTCATTAGTGCCAAAAAACGATAGCAAGGGTGTTTGGATGCATATTTTGGAATTAGTTATGTGCTATTAAATAATCAGAATATGGTAATAAGATGGTCCTAATAGGCTTTAGGAGATTGTATTTCAACATATGTGAGCTCTTTGAAGTTGTAATACTTTGTAATTGTTTGACACTTCAAATAATTTGAGTAACCACTATATAAAATGACCAAAAGAACAATCAACTATATTACTAGAGCATGAGTAAGAGAGTAACTTATAGCAGTACTTCTTAAGAGTACAAGTTGAAGGGAAGATCTTACGTTCATGTTCACCCTACTTTCCATCAGATGGTGCTTTGTATAGAATACGACCTAATGTGATGAACTCATTGACTGGAAGTTCATTGGAAGGAGTACCAAGTTCGTCTAATATCTTCCTTTGTGCAGCATTACATCTATTAGAAAATAGCAGAATGAATAAAATGAAAATGTGATGATTATGATAGAATTCTTATAGGAATAAACTTTGTGATACCAAGGTAATTCTCCTCAATTAGCTCAGACTCTCGGCACAATGGATGGCTGCAACATGTGTTTGTCCATACCAAAGGGAATGTCACCTTTGTAGCTGATTTGCTGCAATCGTGCACAATGAATTTAGTGCATAATTATTTGTTAATGCGTAAAGGTACATGTCAAACTCTAGTAATTTATGCATACATGAAGTTGTAACTCATACTTTGAGTTGAACAAGAATACATTGAAAGCCCTGTGCAGCAAATTTTCTAATTGAATCTTCTCCATCAAGTGACCTGGAAATATATAATTGTGAGAAATGAATACGTTAGGACAAAGGTGAGTGTTCTATTTTCTCTCTACAATCCCGACATCCCTATAATGCTAGTGATGTATATGATAAATTAACAGCAATGTGTATCCTGGTTAGCGATAATAATATATATGAATCTGCGTTGTGTATACCATTGGTTTATATACATATCTTCATATAGATACTATAGTTTTAAAATTATCTGCAACCTACACTACTCTATACTTAAAAAGAATATTAGGTACGGATTGCAACATCGCTAGTGTTTTAAAAAGAATATTCCGATGAAAAAATCATCATACACCACCATTTTCTTGACCTTTACATTCAAATTATATCTTAAATAGGATAATAAAAATTATGGATTATATTATTATAATGGTAATCTATTTCTTCAAATAAATTGTCTTCGAAACATTAAATGTTCTAAATTTCTTCATATGTGAAGGGTGTTCGATATCCTTTCTTCACATGTGAAGATTCGATACAATTTAAATATTATTACATGGTAATCTATTTCTTCAAATAAATTGTCTTCGAAACTTGAAGTGTTCTAAATTTCTTCACATGTGAAGGGTGTTTGATATCCTTTCTTCACATGTGAAGATTCCATACAATTTAATTATTATTACAATGGTAATCTATTTCTTCAAATAAATTGTCTTCGTAACTTTAAGTGTTCTAATTTTCTTCACATGTGAAGGGTGTTCGATATCCTTTCTTCACGAACTCACACATGGACATAAAATAGACATGTACAAGTGATAAAAACCATCTTTTCTAAGCTTATGTCTGAGAAGTGATTGGTATATTTAGCTATTTTAGCCATGCTAAATGACGATAAATCTACATCTATATATTCTGGCTAACATCTATATAATATTAACCACAAGCCTGCTACAGCTTACCTACAAAGAAATATACCAAGAGGTAAGCACATGCTTGCTATTCATTTATCTGCAGTAGCTAAAAGAAGATTGATTGCATTACATGGTCTTCGGGAACAATTTTTCTTATAAGCATACACTGCCTAAAGTCAGACCAACCAGAACCTAACACTGCTGATGTTAAGACGCCCAACAGGATTAGCTTTTTCCTCCTTGAACCAAATTTCTAGACTGAGAGACAGTAAAATCTAAGATCATTATGCATTCTATTTTACATTAACATGGAAAACTTTTATGTCAGCTGTTTTAGAACTTACACCACAATGATTTATAAAAATAACGTACCATTTGACTCAGTCATGACGACTCTTAAAAGTGGGTGAAAGGCAAGCTTGTTACATGAGCAGTTCCCTGTATCTGACATGAAGCATACTATAGTAGTTAAACCAAGGTCAGATGACTCAATTCCTTCTACCAAAGAAATGATGCAAAAACAAAACATGGGAAAAGATGAGAGAATGAAAGGTTGTTTTCATGTTCTTTTTGCATTAGTCTTCTATTGGAAGCAAAAACACAAATTTCGGTCAACATGTGGACCAAATCACTACATTTTGTAACTTATTCCCATACTTGTACATTCATGTGAAAACAAAGATTGTGAAAACAAAGATAACATGCCACTTCGTAACCAAGCTAACTAGCCATTTCTACTAATAATAGACACTTTTAGTTGAATATCTTCCAGTAACCAAGCATAATCAAAACAAAGAATTCCCAAGCTACAGCTACACGGTAAGTCTACTCTAACAAGTGAAAGGTTAGAGTGGCAAATTTGACAGAGCTTAAACTCGAGTTTAAAATTTAACTCAGAAGCCACCACCCTTAACTAACTTAAGATAGTAACTTAAAACTTGACGTGGAAAACACCATAGCAAATATCATCCTAATGACCTATATAACATACGAAGGACGATATAGGTGATATTTAGATGTTAAAATGAATTTCCACAGCATTCAGTTTTGAGTGATTGACAAAATTTGATTTTCATTAGATTCTAGATTATTTATAGAATTTATAATCAGATTTGAAAAAAAAGATGAGTTGTACGAAAAAAGATTGTTGAAGTAAATGTTAAATTACATAACTTTCACTAGCTTTAATTAACTAATTATGGAACTATTTTATTGCAAGACTTCAAGTAGCAATCAACACTTTGGAAATGCACATAGAAACGCCTCTGTAATCTAAAAGCAGAGGTCAACTGTAATAGCAATAATACGATAATGTCAAAGAATACCTTCTGGCTTATTAATTCTAGTCCAGAAGCAAAATTATCCAAACGCGCACTTTCATATTTTTTGCGTTGTAGATATTCCTGCCAACAGAAATTGTAGTTGAATAACATATACGAATATATATCAGAACTTCCTTTTAAGAGCTTTGTGCCATAAAAAGCTTGTCTTACCACTAGATCAAACTGAGTGCCTTTCACAAATGCAACAAGCTTAGAAAGTTCTTTCCCAGACATCAAGTAGCTAGCATGACTTTCTAAAATATTCTTGACAGAAGCAACATGTGCAGTCTGCTCTTTGAGCGAAGGGCTGTTTGGTAAAAGAACAAATAGAGTAAGATCCTCCACAAAAACATGGCACAAGGAATCACAAATATAGTAGTGAATGGTTACCTTTTGGGCTCCGTAGACTGTTTCTTATAACTAGAAGGGAAAAGAAAGTAGCCTAGAAATCTAGGAGATAATTTATCCGAATCTGTTGTTGCAGGTTCATTTTCCCTTCCAGATCTTAATAGAAATCTCACCTGGGTTAAAAACAGAAGACCAATCAATACTCTTGCAACATTTGGGTCACACCAGAAATAAATTATTCGTGGATTTTATCAGAGACAAATGTGTTAAATATGATTAGGAAACGAAGATTATATAAATACTAATCTAATTATTCTTATAAAGTGAGGTAAGAAGTTTTAAGCATTTAAAATCGTTCCAGGTCACTTTCGACCCATATGACCTATTTCCTATTTTAAACAGGGTTTTTCTGGCTTTCCCATTTAACACGTTAAAGTGAAAATTAAATGCAAATCAATTGATAACTTCATCTCTCGAGCATGTACCAGTTCACCAGCAAGTTCGTATAAAGATTCATCCAGTGTCGCCTGCACAAAGCCCACAGTTCAGATCAGATCACAAGAGAAATAGAGGGAATATATAGAATTTATCAAGCATATGATTTACCTGTAACAAGCGTAGATCACAGTATTGACTCACAGGTTCCCTGTTAAGCTCGTTCGGACCATCCCCATTTTCATTGTTGTATCCAAAGAAACCATTACCTCGTCCTCTAGGCTTGTATTTGTAATCTGCTGCTGATGGATCTAGGACACTCTCCTTGTGTCAATGATATTTTGTATGATATTATCAAGCAAGCGGAATTTACTTAAGTAATACTTTAGAAGACGAATTATATGATGTATGAGAATAAACACAAGTTAACACAAAACTCAAGCTCCAATATTATTAATGAAATAATACGAGTGATCTAGACTTATCACTAGGGTTACACCTTGAAGCTTTCGTAGGTAATCTTGTAATGTAATACCTCCCTAAGACAATAACCTAGGATCTCCTTTTATACAACAAGGAGTCCTTTACAAGATAAGTATAAAGTTAACATAATAGAATATACACACAATCTATTCTATACTTATCTAGACGCGTTTAACCTTATCATAAACTAATAGCAGTGGTAATAAAGAACTTGCAGTGGGAACACGTTTCCATTGCTAGTGTTAAACCAAGCAGTGTAAACCACTACTATCCGTGGTAACGGATTATTCCCAACAATCCTCCCCTAAACTTATGATTTCTCTGCAAATCAATAAGTTTCTTCAATATGCATTAACTTCAAGGATTTGGGGAATTCAATCAAACACTTCACTTCTTTTCTCTTAACTTTTGTATAGCTCTTGAACACTGATCTTGAAGCCTTTGTAATAATGCTCTGACCTTCTCATTGTCTTCATTGAATCTTATATGTAAGCTTAACATTACTGTAAGAGCTCCAGCTCTAAGTGGATATTCTTTCTCAGCAAGCATGAAAAAGTCTTCTCCATTAGCTGTAGAGACATGATGAACTTCACATGAATCATAATAAAACCATTTTGTACCAAGACATGTTAATAAGGTTTTCCAGTAGTCATCATCAGCATTTGGTTCAAAAAGCCTTCTAAGATTTACCCATAACTGCATCTCCTTTGTATCTTTGAGATCTTGAACATTAAACCTTTCTTGAACTAATTTCCATAGTGTATTAAGGTCATCTATGTCAAAAGCTTTAATAAGATCTTCAAATGTTATGAAAGATGAAGTTTCTCCTCCTAGCCTTGTAATCTTCCATGTTGAAGCAAGATTACTAGCAGTGTAACTTCCCAATCAATGATAGGATGTCGAATTTGCAGTGGTTCTGGATAAAAATCTCTGTCTTCAATCACAATCATTTCAGTCATTTGTTCTTTAGTGAACTTCTCAGTAGGAATCTCCTTCTCAGTAGACTTTGTAGGATCTTCATCAACCTTAGTCTTCTTAATAGTGTGAGAATCACTTACTTTGGCCTTTCGCTTCAATCTAGGAATTATTATTTCTTCTTTTTCAGAACCCATTGGAATAAAAGATTTATCTTGTTTTATAGTTCTGTAGTAAGCCTTTTCAATTTGATCATCAGACATTCCTTTAAATTGATGCATTTTCCAGTTACCAACATTACAACAATAAGTCTTCATGTATGCAAGTATTTGAGCCTTGGTTGGTTTTCTTGGTTTCTTCTGACCCTTTTTGACTGAATTAATCACATCTTCAAGTGCTTGATTGTTCTTCATTTTAATAAAATCCTTTAACTGAGCAGTTCTTTGTTCCTCAGTTAAGGATGCATCAGCAACAAGGTCAATTGCCTTTTTCTTGATTTCTGGATTATTAGCTACCAGAAACTGAATATCTTCTTCAGTAGGAACATAGCTAAACTCTGGAGCTTTTTCTTTCATAATTATAGGTTGAACAGTGGAAATTGAATCAGTATCTTCCATTCTGTCCAATCTTTTAGCTTCCAAAAAGCTTGCAACTTCTAGTTCTTTCAATCTTTTCTTTTCAGCAACTTTCTCAGTAATTTGATCTTCTGCTATCTTCTTAGCAATTTCTCTATCAAGATCAATCTGAACTTGTCTTTTCTTTGAAATCTTACTTTCAAGTTGCTGTACATCTTCCATAACTGCTTTACCCTTGTTTGTCTTCAATTTATCAAATTCTTCACTTGCAGTGGCAATATTTGGCTCTGCAGTGGAAACAAAATCAGTGGTAAAATCAGTTGCAGTTTGGAAAATGTCTTGATCTTCAAGTTGCTCTCCATGAGTTTCAGCTTCTTTTTCTCCTTTACTTGTATCTCCTTCATCTTCAAAATCAATTTTCCTCCCCTCAATGCCAGAACCTGTTTTCCTCTCCTGTTTGGAGGAATTTCCCAAATCTTGATCAGCTGAATCACCATTAGAAGGTGAGGATGAAGATGAAATCACTATCTTTGCAGTCTGCCTGTTCTTTTTCAACCTCTGCATCTCTTCCTTTAAGGTCTGAATCTCTGTCTTTAATAATTGAACATCCTTGGCATGATTCTTCTTAACAGTAGCCAAGTCTTTTTGTAGAAACTCAACCTGCTTTGCTAATTTGGTACACAAAACCATCAATTCCATTTGGTTGCCACTGCCCTCAGCACTTCCAACTGTGTTACCTGTTGGGAGAGGTGAATCATGGGGCAAAGGTCCAGATTCCTCCATAGTAGGACTAGGTGGAAGTCTAGAACCACCACTGCTTGTTCCTAGACCAAAAGGTTCAGAAACTTGTTGTGTTGTCATGAGAGGAGTTGACTGTTTTGACCTTCTCTCATAGGTTCTTAAAACAGGTGGTGTATAATCAATGTTGGGTACATCAATTATAGGTGTAGTTTGTTCAGATGAAATTTTAGCAAGCATTTGGGGTAGGAGAGGTGTAAAAATCATATTGCCATCTTTATTCAAATTTTGAAAAACTTTAGGCTTTAGGCAACTGATTGGATAAATAGTAGTGTGAGGTTGCAGTTGAAATTCATTAAGCACAGCTTGCACAAACCTTGGATACATTAAAAATTTGGTTTTACTTTGTACATTGCCTTTCATACTTGTAAAAATATAATGTGACCAGTTAAAAATCCTATCAGAAACTAGACAAACCAAAGGATAAGCCATGGTTGAACTAAATTGCTCATAAGATGTTTTCTTAGGACTAAGGCAATGTAACAAAGTATGAATCAAAAATCTCCAATGGGGACAAAAACCACTCTTTTTGAAAGTAGCCTTTTTGTCAGTGGTATCATACCCCATGGATGATAAAGTATCATGAATTTTAGACATAGGTAATGTGATGAGACCATTGAGATCATCTAAGTGAAGTACTCTCCTCAAGGATGCCTCAGTAACATCAATGGTTACCCCATCTACAGTGGCTCTGAGAGCATCCACTATTTCATGTGCATCTCCAATTTCAAGTGTTATGGACTGAGCAGAAGTCCAAAACTGTTTGATTTGAGAGATATAGATTGTGGGTTTGAAAAGCAAAGCATACCTTATATGAGTGGTATGAAGAAAATCCACAATCTAATGAAAAACAGGGCCACTCTTCTCGTTAGACTTTTGTAGGTAGGCCACTAGGTTGTGCTCATCTGCAAAGTTCAAAGAAGCCATATAAACTTTTGATGAAAAATATTATTACGTCAGTAAGATTTGAAAGAATGACTAGCCAATTGAGAGAAAAAGATATATAGGGTTAGGGTTTAGAATTGATGCGCAAGTAAAATTATCTTTAGAAAGTAGTTATAATATAGAAAGAAGATAATTTACTTAAAATATTAACCCTATATATATGACTATCAGTGGTTACTTTCAACGACTAGTAAAAAATTAATTACTGACATAATCAGTTGTAACGGCTAGAACAACAGTGGTAAAACAACACTGTCAGTGGAAACTGTGAACAAGCAGTGGTAATTTTTCACAAAAATTTCAAAGAGCAGTGGGAAATAAAATCATTAGTAAACTAGACTGCTCCCATCATAGTTTTTAGCAAACTACCAGCTATCAACGGATTTGATATGTCTTTACCATGAGCCGTTTGCTATGGACTAGCCAACTCTTAATCATAAAGAATATGGTGAGTTGATAACCATATAGTTTTTGGTAAACTATCAACCATAAACGGATTTGTCAAGTCTTTACCAGTAGCCGTTTGCTCTGGACTAGTTGAATCTTATGTGTATTAGACACGGTGAATCAATAACCATTTGATGTGTATCTCAGATATACACCTTTTAACTCCAACTTCTCATCAAAACTTGATATACAAACTCATACAACAATTTCAGTACCCAATAGCCTCCCCTCAACACTAACATAATTATGGATTAAGCATTCCAATACCTGTGACCAAGTACTGAAATCTTCCCACATCAAGACCTTTTGTTAACAAATCAGCATAGTTGTCATCAGTATGAATTTTGACAACCTGAATTAGTCCCTTTTCATAATAGTCTCTAATGAAATGATGTCTAATTTCAATATGTTTGGTCTTTGTATGTTGAACAGGATTCTTAATGATGCATATGGTACTGCTATTGTCAATATGAATGATGGTATTCATAAAATTGTACCCATAGTCCAAAAGTTGATTATGTAGCCATAAAACTTGAGCACAGCAACTTACAGCAGCAATATACTCTGCTTCAGTTGAAGAATTAGCCACCATTGTTTGCTTCTTGCACTGCCATGACACTAACCTATTGCCAAGAAATTGACATCCACCAGTTGTAGATTTTCTATCCAAGCTAGCTCCAGCATAGTCACTATCTGAGTAAGTAACCAGATCTAAAGGAGAATCTCTGGAGTACCACAATCCCAGAGTAGGAAATGCTTTAAGATATCTGAAAATCTTCTTCACAGCAGTCAAGTGAGAGAACTTGGGAGTAACTTGAAACCTTGCACAAGCACACACAGCAAACATAATATCTGGTCTAGATGATGTAAGATACATTAAGGAACCAATCATAGACCTATACATATGCACATCAACAGCTTCACCACTATTTTCCTTAAGAAGTAGATGTGTAGTCTTGTCTGCAGGAATGTTGGATGACTTTGCATCAGGAAACTTGAACTTCCTTAGTATCTCAGCCACATATTTATCTTGATTGATGAAAATACTAGCTGGCTTTTGTAGTACTTGAAGTCCCAAAAAGAATGTGAGTTCACCCATAGAACTCATCTGAAATTCTTCTTTCATCAGTTTCTCAAAATCTTTGCACATCTCTGGCTTTGTAGATCCAAAAATGATATCACCAACATAAACTTGAACAAGCAGGATATCATTCTTGTTTTTCTTGATGAACAAAGTTTGATCAACTCTGCCTCTATGAAACCCATTTGCAAGAAGATAAGTAATCAAGGTTTCATACCATTTCCTTGGTGCTTGATGCAAGCCATACAAAGCTTTAACTACCCTGTAGACTTTGTTAGGATATTCAGGGTCTTCAAAGCCTGGAGGTTGTGAAACATAAACCTCCTAATCTATCTGCCCATATAGAAAAGCACTTTTTACATCCATTTGATAGACTTTGAAGCCCATAAAGGATGCATAGGCTAAGAACAGCCTAATTGCTTCAATTCGTGCAACTGGGGCAAATACCTCTTCATAATCAATACCCTCCTCTTGAGTGTATCCTTGAGCCACAAGCCTAGCTTTGTTTCTGATAACAATTCCCCTTTCATCTTTCTTGTTTCTGAACACCCATTTAGTACCTATTACCTTCTTGCCAGAAGGCAAATCACAAAACACCCATACTTTTTGAAGCTTAAATTGGAGCAGCTCTTCTTGCATTGCTTCCACCCAACTTTCATCTTCAAGTGCCTTGTAAACATTCTTTGGCTCCATTTGTGACAGAAAACACATAAATAGACATTCATTCTTGCCTTCATGTATTTTAGATTCATATATTTTACTTATGAATCCATGAACATCAGGCAACTTTGTTTGTCTTCTAGTCTTCACAGGTGAATAGACATCCCCAATCACATTTTCAAGAGGATGTGATTTATGAACAGTGGTGTGGGGAGTCTGAGGAACTGCAATCTCACTTGGCATATTAGAAATTTCAACATCATTGGCTTGAGCTTCCATAGTAACTGGAGTGGTGATTCCCACATCTGGTGTTGTAGTGGAAACATTTTGCCTATCAGTGGAATTTGAATTTCCACTGCTTTCAGAACTTTCAGCATTCAAGTTGCCATCTCCTTCTTTATTCACATCACTAGAAGGATGAGCATTTCTAGTTCTTGGTATATCATCATAATCTGCATAGCCCCAAAGAGGTACATTGAATTCATCTTGATCATCAGCAGGATCCTTGCATGGTTCATCATCATCAAGAAACTCTTCTGAACCTGCAAAATCAAAAGAAGATGTTCCTGTAGAAACAGGCACATAATTCACAGTGTTTGTTAGAGTATCAAGATCAAACAGTCTTTCTGGACCAGTTCCTTTGACATTGACTTTGTTTTCTAGGAACTCAACATGCAGATTCTCTTCAATCTTTTGGGTTCTTAAGTTGAATACTCTGAAAGCTTTACTAACCATGGAATACCCAACAAAATACCCTTCATCAACCTTTTCATCAAACTTGCCCAGATAATCCAAGGTATTGAGAATAGATACATGACACCCAAATGGTCTCATGAAGTCAAGGGTAGGTGGTCTTCCCCTAAACAATTCATAAGGTGTCTTGTTCTTTGTCATTACAACTAAAACCCTGTTTTGCACATAGCATGCAGTGTTAACTGCTTCAGCCCAAAAAGTAATTGGCAATTTTGAATCGGCCAACATGGTTCTAGCAGCCTCTATCAGTGTCCTGTTCCTCCTCTCAGCAACACCATTTTGTTGAGGAGTTCTAGCCACACTAAATTCTCTTTTAATACCTTTATCTCTGCAAAACTCATCCATAACTCTATTCTTGAATTCGGTTCCATTGTCACATCTAATGATTTTAACTTTCATATCATATTGGTTTTCTACTTCTGTGATAAATATCTTGAGGATGCCAGTTGTTTCATCCTTAGTTCCAAGAAAGAAAACCCATGTGAACCTACTAAAATCATCAGTCACCACTAGACAATACTTCTTCAAATTCAAGCTGCTCACTGATGTAGGACCAAACAAGTCCATATGTAACATTTGAAGTGGGTGAGCAATAGAGTTAACCAACTTTGACCTGCAAGAAGCTCTGTGTTGTTTGCCTTTAAGACAAGCCACACAGGTTTGATCATTTTCAAATCTTTTCAGAGGCAGACCTCTCACCAAACCATCTTTGACAATCTTGTTAATGGTTTTGAAGTTAACATGACCAAGTCTTCTATGCCATAACATGGATTCATCCACTGTGGCCTTTGCAAGCAAGCAAGCATAGTCATCTTTAGCAACAATGTTGTTCATATCAAAGCTATATAAATTGCCTTTTCTAGGAATTTTAAGAAGAACTTGACTTTCATCAGGCATCTTAAAATCCTTAGAGAGTACAAAACACATATCTTTGGTAAAAAGAACATTGTTCATTTTGTCAAACATTTGTGACACACTAAAAAGATTATACTTAAGCTCTTTTACATAATACACAGGTTCAAAGTCCAAGTTACCAGTTTTAATAACTCCTTTACCAGCAACTTTACCATTTACTCCACCTCCAAAACTGACATACTGTCCATCATATTGCTCAAAGTCTGAAAGATAGGACTTGTTGCCAGTCATGTGCCTTGAACACCCACTATCTGTATATCCTTGATCTGATCTTTTTGTCCTTGGATGTTCCTGCACATTAGAGTAAAGAGTTAGTTTCTTTTGGGGACCCAAGCCATGATTGACTTGGATCTTCCTCGTGTATCAATATAATTGTATCTATCAAAGGTCATTGATACACCATTGGGATTGGTTGTAGAGGTGTTTCCTTTAGGTTTCCATTCCCAACGTGCTGAGGCCTTCACAGCATTTCCCATGTCCCCCATTTTCTTGTTTAAAACCCTTGCAGTGGTAACTTTTGAATGAGCAGTGGAAACTGCTGGTTTCTTTTTAGGTACCCACTGTTGGTTATTGTTAACCTTTTTAGCTTGAAAGGTCCTTTTTCCTGTTTATGCAGATTTTACAAAGCTTGTTTTGGTATTTGCACTTTTAACAGGTGACTTAGGGTGAGCAGTGTTAACAGTTTTTGCAGTGGCAAATGTTTTGAGGCCACTTCTAAGTTGAACTGCTCTTGGGACCATTTTGCAATTAGAACTAGGGTGTACATTATGTTGATATCTATTAGACTCCACCCTTTTATTCCCATAGACTACCCTTATCCCAACATGATAGTCACAATAAGCATGTAAATGATCAAAACTACCACAGATATAGCATGCCTTATTGTTCATAACAAAATCACTACCTAGTTGTTGAGATTTAACATGATTCCAACTTCTCTGGTTACCCCTAGGAGCTGTAGGCTTGTTCCTATACATCTCAGCATACCTTACAGTTGGTCTAGGTTTATTAATTGGTTTCCTAGGTTCCTCTGTAACAGTATTAACAACTTTTGGGATAGTAGTCTCTACATTCTTTTTAACATTTTCATCAACAACTAATGAATCACTAGCACTCTCAAAAACATCATTATCAAGCTTACTCTCTTCCCCACTCTTCACAACTGTGTCTTTTAAAGGACCATATTCTCGTTCAAGATCCTTAAAATCCTCTATGCCTGTATGAGCTAAATCTATACCTGGAGGTGAATGAACACCTCTTAGTGGTGGAGGCGCAGTATTATAACCCATACCAGAATTAGCTTTATTATATATTTGAGCATTTCAAATTTTATCAATTGACTCAGACTGATGATAACATGTGTCTATAGTTAAATTGACATTTTCAATTTTCTTTTGAAGTTTTTCAAGCTCCTTTTGGTATGCTTCATTCACAGCAGTTTTATGTTCTACCTCTCTCCTAAGAAGAATCATATCATCATTATAATTTGACTCATTTGCCTGATAGTGCTCTATTTGTTTTTCTAAAACTGCCATGGCTCTCCTAAGATTAGCTACAGTATAATTAGCAGTGTATAAATCTTGTCTTTCATTAGAATATAAATCATTAAGTCTTTCAACTTCTTTAGCAGCCCTACATGTTTTAGAGCAACATTCAGAATTTTGTACCTCAGAGTCAGAGAAAGACATAAGAGCAACTTCAGCAGAAACAAGAGCAGCATCTGTGTGTTCTTCTTCAAGATCATCAGCCATGAAACTCCAATCATAGCTCACACCATCAATAGCCAACATTGCCTTTGGTTCTTCCACAGTTGGTCCCTTCTTTTGCTTGTACCATGTAGACATGTTTTCTTTGGTCCTTGGTCTTCTACATTCTCTTGAAAAATGTCCAAACTTGTGGCAATTAAAGCACTCCACTTTCTTCTTATGAAAGCCTGCAGTATCATCACCATTTATATGGATAGGCTTGCCAGTCTTCTTGTAGAATTTCTTAGACCTCATGCTAAGAAGAGCTATCTGCCATTTTATATCCATCTCCTCCAAGTCATCTTCATCAATTTGCTCTATGTCTTCATGAATTAAGAGAGATCCATCAACTTGTGTGGAGATAAAAGCATAAAAGGTAGGATCTCCAATACTAGCAACCTTCTTCTTTGATCCTGCAGTGGCAATATTTACATTGCCAGTGGAAACTTTAGAACCTACAGTGGCAATATCATCATCACTTTCATCTTCAGAATCATCACTGTCAACAGAATTTGACAACAATGCCAAGCTACTAGAGCTTGTACCAAGTTTTCCTGCCTTCTTCAACCTTTGTTCAATAAGTTTGAAGTTGTTGTAAAGATCATTGAGCTTCATTGTTTCTATGTCTGTTTTGTTTTCCTAGACAGTAACATTGGTTTGAAACTCTGAAGGCAAACTTCTAAGAAACTTCAAATTGAGGTCTTCCTTTTCCACCTCAATGCCAAACACAGTTAGCTGTGTAACAATCTTCTGAAGTTTGGTGAAAATTCTATCAAGTGAGTCATTGCTTGAAGCAGAGAAGTTTTCATAACTTTGCTTTAACAATGTCTTTTGAGTCTTCTTTGTAGCATCATTACCACCAAACACTGAGCAAATCTCTTCAAACAGTTCTTTAGTAGTCTTGAACTTGCTGAATGCAATAATCTGGTCTCTAGGAAGAGTCATCAGCAACAGACTTCTAACTTTAAGATCATTCTTCTTTTGAGCTTTTTCAGCATTTGATTCAGGCACAGAAACTTTCACAACATCTGTGTCACCAACTTTTGAAGTAGTGGTCACAGATTTGAAGGAATCACCAAGTTGAATGATCTCCCATAGAGCATAGTCCTGTATGAGGAAGTATTGCTCAATCAGTATCCTCCACATCTCAAACTCATTAAGCTTAAGCTTAGGGAGTCTGGGTGTAGAAGAAGAGTTTGATTGAATGTTTTCCATCTCCATTGAATTGAGTGAGAGAGTCAAGCTAATTCCTTGGATCTTCTAAAACAAAATATCAGAACCTTCGCTCTGATACCACTTGATGGATCTAGGACACTCTCCTTGTGTCAATGATATTTGTATGATATTATCAAGCAAGCGGAATTTACTTAAGTAATACTTTAGAAGACGAATTATATGATGTATGAGAATAAACACAAGTTAACACAAAACTCAAGCTCCAATATTATTAATGAAATAATACGAGTGATCTAGACTTATCACTAGGGTTACACCTTGAAGCTTTCGTAGGTAATCTTGTAATGTAATACCTCCCTAAGACAATAACCTAGGATCTCCTTTTATACAACAAGGAGTCCTTTACAAGATAAGTATAAAGTTAACATAATAGAATATACACACAATCTATTCTATACTTATCTAGACGCGTTTAACCTTATCATAAACTAATAGCAGTGGTAATAAAGAACTTGCAGTGGGAATACGTTTCCACTGCTAGTGTTAAACCAAGCAGTGTAAACCACTACTATCCGTGGTAACGGATTATTCCCAACAGCTGCCAACCAACCACGTCTGTTGCTTTGGGAATTATAATCATTGGACCCATAATTGTAACCCAGACTATAGTTGCTTCCGCATTGGCTATATAACTTGCTTGGATACATAGTATTCATATCACCACCAGCAGAATTTACACCCGACAACGGTCTTGGACTCTGCAAACCCTGTATATATCCAAATACTTCAAAAAATTGCGATATAAAGACATATAACATAAAGATATAACCCGTAAAAACCAATACAAATTTGGCTTACCATAACATTAGTATGAGGACGAAGATTTTGATTTCCAGACTTTACGCCATTTTCACTGGAAAAGGAGCAACATTAAAACTGTCTCTCGCTTGTCCATTGGAATACATCGCGACTATAGAGTGAACACCGTCAAACACGTACCTTGCATCTTGATAACCATTTGCATTATAAGCTGCACTATAAGTTGTTGGCCACATAGAGGTTGGACCCTTAACACCCACCCCATTAACAGTGCTAATAATGATTGTTGAACAACCCTAATAATCCCGTTCTTTAATGCATATATCGAGATAATCATCTCCGATGGATTGCCAAATGTGGCATTTAAAAGACCTCCAACTGCATATCCAACCAAGAAAATGCATGAGGTTCAGTCATAGATATGTGCAATCACATTCCTGTATCTTATAAAAATTGCATTAGAATCTAATCTCCGAACCAAATATAAATCCTAAACCTTGCTTCTAAACGAATTCTCCGCACAAAAAATTTCTTCACATGTGAGGTTATTTGATACCTTGTTTCTTCACGTGTGAGGGTATTTAATACCTTATTTAAAGCCTCTCGAATCTCAATATCTTATTTCAAGCCGTTGACACCAATTAAGTTATAAGCAAATTTCTTCACATGTGAAGAAAACTTACACATTTCATCAAACACCTAATTCTATAAAAAAAATTAATAAAAAAAAAATTGCACATGTGAAGAAAACTTACACATTTCATCAAACAACTAATTTTATTTAACAAAATCAGCAAATAAAGTTCATAGCTTGTGCAATATTGGTTCAGGCATTTCATCAAACAGTTGATATGCATTATAAAATTAAATTAACTACTTGCAATGAGAGCGACAAAAGTATTACA
Organism: Chrysanthemum seticuspe; assembly: GCA_019973895.1. Taxonomy (NCBI): domain Eukaryota; kingdom Viridiplantae; phylum Streptophyta; class Magnoliopsida; order Asterales; family Asteraceae; genus Chrysanthemum; species Chrysanthemum seticuspe. Next base: position 191,360,812 of record BPTQ01000008.1, read on the forward strand.
TGAACAAATATTACAAGCAATGGTCAAATTTAACACCGATTACAAACAAGAAAATAATGAAAGTGTAAGAACTTAACCTTTTGCAGAACCAATTTTAACATAATAACCTCCAAATTACAAAAGCAGACAACCATAAGCTCAAGGAGATGATCGAGAGTGGTGACAGGAAGGTGTTGCTATGGCGGCGATTGGTCGTCAAATGGTGGTTTGTGTTTTTGTCATCGGTGGAGATTGGAAGCGATGGTGGTTGGTGTGTCTGTGTTGCGTGTTTTATTTATGTAGAGAGAAAAAAAAAGATATATTTTTTAGGGGTCGGAAGCAAATGAGAATGATACATTCAGACCCCTCTAATTTTTGGCTGAAAATTACAAAAATGCCATTCCGCCCAAATTGATATTAAGATGAGATCTATTTGATCTAACGGTTCAGATTTGTTCTCGCATTCTCACAAAAAAAGGCCTTCTCATTTGAACGCTTCTATATATATATATATATATATATATATATATATATATATATATATATATATATATATAGGGAAGGGATCGGGTGGGTTTTAAGCTTTTAAGTAGGGATGGTGCGGAAATATCACAGTAGCTTTAAAAAAAAAAACAAAAAAATCTGAAAAAATTAAAAAAATAAAGAGGATGATAAATTATTAAGAATCGCTGAAAAAAATTTCAAAAAAAAATCGTTTTCATGATTAAAGGTATTGTGATATTAAGGTCGATTTTGACTTTTTTACAAAAGTCAAGATCAGATCTTGACTTTTGTAAAAAAGTCAAGATTTCAACTTAATATCACATAAACTTTTTTTTTAAATACAAATTGTTAATATCACACTAACTTTTTTTATATCACATTACTTTTTTGTTTTTTTACTAATATTATTAATATCATCGTAACTTTTTTAATAAAAAAATGTTAATATCACGGTTACTTTTTATATCACAGAAACTTTTTTTCTATTTTTTAATATAATTGTTAATATCACCGTAACTATCATATGTTTTTTTAATAAAATTGTTAATATCATAGTAACTATCATATGTTTCTTAATATCACAAGTCATTTTTACATGTAAAAAAGCTTACTATCACAATTGGTTTTATAATATCACCATTTTATAATATCACATTTTCTTAATATCACAGTAGGACTCATAATATCGTTAATATCACGGTAGGAATCATAATCAAAAAAACAAAAAGTGCTCAGAAAAATCTGGAAAAATAAAAAAATGAAAGAAGATAACAATAGTAACAATCCCTCAAAAGGAAAAAAATTAAAAAAAAAATCGTTTACATGGTCAATTGCTACCGTGAAGTTAGCGCATATCTTGACTTTTTTTCAAAAAGTCAATATCAGATCTGGAATGGGCGGTCCAGATCTATCCGCACATCCGCACGAATTAAAAAAATCCGCACCTGATCCTCACTATATATATATATATATATATATATATATATATATATATATATATATATATATATATATATATATATATATATATATATATATATATATATATAGACAAGCGTTCAAATGAGAAGACTTTTTTTTGTGAGAACGCGAGAAGAGATCTGGACCGTTAGATCATGTTAATCTCATCTTAATATCAATTTGGGCGGAATGGCATTTTTGTAATTTTCGGCCAAAAATTAGAGGGGTCTAAGTGTATCATTATCATTTGCTTCCCACCAAAAAAAAAATATCACTCTCTCTCTCTGTAAACAAAACGCACACATAAACATACACAAACACACACACCAACCACCTCTTCTTCATCTCGCCGGTTATTAACCCGTCATCTTTTTTTCGTCAACAATCTCCGGTGTTGACTGTCGTGTTGACTTTTTAATTGGTGGATATAAATTTCAGCTTTTTAACAATTTTCTTAACATGATTTCGTCTGTTAATCATTTGAAACAGTTTTTTGTGGATTTGAATGCTAATATTGGTAATTATTTTCAACTAATGAATGTTTTTATTGTTTTGTAGTTATAAAATATGTGTTTGTACTTCTTATCTATTGCGTCACATGTCAAGATGTTATATGATGCTCCATGTAATTGATTGATTAATTGTATGTGTAGATTAAGTGTTTGGCAAAATGCATAACTATGTTGTGGATTGCATGTGTAGACCAAGTGTTCGACGAAATGCCTTACTTAGTTATGTGTATTTTTGGCTAAAAATTTCATGGATATATGTGTGGACCAAGTGTTCGACGAAATGCCTTACTTAGTTATGTTACTTTCGGTTGAAATTTTCATGGATATATATGTAGACCGACTGTTCGACGAAATGCCTTACTTAGTTATGTGTAATTTTTGCTAAAATCTTCATGGATATATGTGTAGAACAAGCTTTGAGCCACTAGTATCATTTCATTTAATTACACAAAATCTTCCTTTTTTACTCAAATTTGGTTCATGTGTTGCCTTTTTTTAGTTGAAATTTAGTGTCCAAATAGTTTTGAACTTAATGTACCGCGTTGATTTATTTGTACGGTAACTTTTCACATGTGAAGATTTTTATGTTATGATTTTATATAGTTCAACCATTAGATATGTTTCCTTTCGAAGAGATTATTTAGAGAATAGTGTACTCTAGTGTTGATTTAGAGGCGATTATTTAAGTTTATAAACAATATCTTCACTTGTGAAGAAAATCATCTAGGAATGAGTTAGTTTGCGTAAAAGATAGATTATGAGAATAGTGTACTCTAGTGTTGATTTAGAGGCGATTATTTAAGTTTAGAAACAATATCTTCACTTGTGAAGAAAATCATCTAGGAATGAGTTAGTTTGCGTAAAAGATAGATTATGAGAATAGTGTACTCTAGTGTTGATTTAGAGGCGATTATTTAAGTTTAGAAACAATATCTTCACTTGTGAAGAAAGTCATCGAGGAATGAGTTAGTTTGCGTAAAAGATAGATTATGAGAATAGTGTACTCTAGTGTTTAGCATATGTGGTTTGAAGGTATATTTTGTATATGTGGAATGAAACAAATAGTGTTTAGTGTGCAAATTCTAGAATGGTGGTTTAGTTTGTAGTAATGAATTAAAAGCGATTTCAACGATATAAGTAAATTTCTCATGATGAGTTCATTTTAAGCTAAAACTCAGTTTATTAAATTCAAAACCTAGTTGCTATCTTAATTTCTCTTATTTCTTTTATTATATTCTTTCAATATGAAAATGACAATTTTGTTTTTTGCAACTGATGTGCAGTTTCGCAAATTGTGAGCTTCGCTCCATGGTGATTGTGGACAAAAGGTAAATATTCCCTTTTTCATTTCTCCACAATTAACTAAGTTTGTTCAAGATTTTTTGATTGAATGTGTGTTCGTTCTACCAGCATGTTAGGAAAAGGTACTTCTTCAACTGATTATCCAGGAAGGATTCCTCCCGGGCCAGATATCCCAAGTGCTACCGTTGATGAAAAGCTTGCAAATGACAAGTCTGTTTCTGGGTCCACGTGATGAAGATATGTTTTTCAATCTGCTATTAAATGGTGGTTGGTTCATTTACTGTGTGATTCCTGAAAGCTGAAACATGAATGCGCGAACATGGTAATGCTACAGTTGATGATGCTTTGTTGTTATGTATGATGTTGTGAAGTAGATAGCAAATTTATTGATTCCGCTCATGTTCTCAATTTTCAAATAATATACTCCCCTTAAAACTGCAATTAGCTCGATATATATTTTGATTACTCCGAAAGATAAGATGCTGTAACGTGAAGATAATATACTCCAAACTTAAATCCGCTAATAACGTCAAAACTTCATTCCTAACGAATAATATTAACATGCGAAGATAAAATAACTAAACTTTATATGCACTTATAAGCTCAAAAATCCATTACTTACTGATATTTTTCACACACGAAGATAATGTAATCCAATCTTAAATCCGCTAATTGCATCAAAACATCATTCCTAACTGATAATCTTCACATGTGAAGATAAATAGATAATATAACTAAACTTATATGCACTAATAACCTCAAAAATTCATAATCTTCACATGTGAAGATAATATAACTAAACTTATATGCACTAATAACCTCAAAAATCCATAATCTTCACATGTGAAGATAATATAACTAAACTTATATGCACTAATAACCTCAAAAATCCATAATCTTCACATGTGAAGATATTCGATACCTTATATCTTCACATGTGAGTGTATTCGATACTTAATATCTTCACATGTGAAGATATTCGATACCTTATATCTTCACATGTGAGTGTATTCGATACTTTATATCTTCACATGTGAAGATATTCGATACCTTATATCTTCACATGTGAGTGTATTCGATACTTAATATATTCACATGTGAAGATATTCGATACCTTATATCTTCACATGTGAGTGTATTCGATACTTTATATCTTCACATGTGAAGGTATTCAATACCTTATATCTTCACATGTGAGGGTATTTGATACCTTATATTCATATGTGAAAACAACTAGCATTTCATCGAACACATAATGTACATTGACAAACCATCAGCAAAGGACATGTTCATCTTTCATTTTCTTCATCCAATTATCAACTTAACTAATAACTAAAATCAAACACATAAAACACAATAAATAAATTATCTATAATCATTGAATTAAAAAATATATGAATCAAAAGCTTAATTCAGACTTACTCAATACCTTTGTATAATACATTCTTTGATAGTAGTTGTCACTCTTTAATGGTTAGCTGTGATATTTTTTTAATGATGATGATTATTATATATGGATGATTGGGGTGATCGGTGATGATTACTGCCGTGGTGGATGGAGGTGATTGGCAATGATTGAGCTGACGGTGGTGATCGGTGATGATTACGGCGGTAGATGGTGGTGATCGGTGGTGATTACGATTGTAGATGGTGGTGATCGATGATGATTAGGGTTGTAGATGGTGGTGATCAGTAATGATTACGGCGGTAGATGGTGGTGAATGGGTGAAGACTGTGGTGGTTTCTGGGTGATGGTGATGAATGTGGTAATTTGAGAGAGTTTTTGTAGTTTCACACTTTAAAAGTGAGGTATGTGTGTTTTTTTTTTTTTTTTTTATATAGTATATTTGAAAGTAAAAGGCAACATTAACATAGTTTTAGTGTAAATATTGGGATTCATCATAGCCATTAGATTTAAAAAAGGAAGGATTAGATGGAAGGCTAGGATCTCTTCTCGCGTTCTCACAAAAATTAGACTTCTCACAAGAAACACCCCCTCTATATATATATATATATATATATATATATATATATATATATATATATATATATATATTTAATCATTCTAATCAAAACTTGCATTAACAGGGTATTTTAATTTCTTGATAAAGTGTGAAGGCACAAATGACATTTGATGCCTCAAAACTTTTATTAATACACATATTATAATCCGTTCACTTTTTGTTTGTGAACAATCTTTTCAAGACGGTGGGAATAGTATAGAGAAATTCTAGAGGACATATTTGAGATTACCATGGCCCATGGACTAATTTTGAGCATCATTTATGTAAATTACCGAATAATAAATGTTAGTAATATTTTTATTTAGGAGCGGTAAATACTGAGCGTTAAGCGTTGTGATTTTTAATATTTGTTTGGCTAGTAGATAGCTTTATTTATTTTTTTGAAATACTTATTTTTCAACGAACCATGAATTAATATTTTGGAGTGTTGAGCATTTGTGAGTTGTTTTACACATTATTATTACAGCTACAGTTATATTACCAAACATTTTTTATTAAAAAAAAAATAATAATAATTATTATTTACAGCTACTGCTCACTGCTGTCGACGTCTCCACTTAATGAGAGATAAAGTTAATGAGATCCGAAATTCAAAAAAACAAATAAACATGTACAACAGAACTATCGAACTGAAATCATTGTCATTGGTTTTTCTTCTGGCTTTATATTGTCGTTGGTTTTTCTTTTGGGCTTTATATTATATGAACGTTTGTGTTATTTTTCCTTTTTGCTGTTATTGTTAATAGAAATAGTATTATAGTTACCAACCAAAACCAGTGTTATCAATTTCTGCGTTGTAACGATTATTGGTGAACAATTTGAATTGAAAACCTAAACTAAGAGTACGCGTAATAAGCATTGCAAGACGTGTGCTTTGCTATTACACACCCAACTTCGACGCTTCTTCATACAAAAATGAGAAAACCCGGTCGTCTAGACGACCGATTTGCGGGATTTTATTATTATTATTATTATTATTATTATTATTATTATTATTATTAGTAACAAAATTATAGGATTACAAGAAATTAGTGGGGAGCCGCGAATCTATATGGGCCCTCACACCTTTAGTAATAGCAAAAATAATTCTACTGAAGATATGAGTAGCAGCACGCGCCTCAATATCTTGAGTAGTTATTATTATTATTATTATTATTATTATTATTATTATTATTATTATTATTATTATTATTATTATTATTATTATTATTATTTTTTATTTTTTATTTTTTTTATTTATTTAAAAAAAAAAAAAAAAAAAAAAAACTCACTTCATTAGAAAATCATAGGGAATTACAAGAAATTAGTGGAGAGCCGAGAGACTAACTGGGCCCCCACCCCTCTAGCAATAGCAAAACAAACCCTACTAAAAATATAGTTAGCACCACGTGAGCGAATATCTTGAGTGACCGAGAACTTTCGGATTCGTTTCAGCAAGGTCACCGCCTCCTTCTCGAGTTCACCAAAAGAAGAGAAAGAGAAGGGGATGAACCCATATCCAATATCAGCACATTTGGTTTCGTACTTGACACGTTTGCGCTGTGCAGCTTCAATCACGGCACGCCCTACTACAAAGTCAGTCATGCCAGTTTGCGTCAAGGGCGATGACCCAGTAAGATCAACACACATATCAAGGCCTCTCTCCCACGAGTAAAGTAACAAGTCAGCTGGGCGTAGGTGTTGGTCCCTCTCTCCACAAAGCCCGATATCAACTTCTTTACGAGCCGAAACCCCTACCCGGTAGCAGATATCAGCGAGAGTGTCACGCACCACATTATGTCGATGCTTAATACCAATAATACATGCGCATGATACAGCATGATCCCCATAGATATCACCCGTAAAAACCTTGGAACAAGCAGAGCACGGCACCTGAGTGGAGAAAAGGAGGACACCTAGACGATAACATAAAACACACCGGTAGGTTTTAGCATTCATAGTCTGCCCCAGCCCAACTATCGGGACTACTCTGAGCCAGTCTGAAGTATGGTCTTCCATTTGCGATCTCCAAAGGGCCATCTGTCTAGCAGATAAGCAAAAGGTGGATTCAGCCTCTTTGGTGACACGAGTGAAATTATTATTATTATTATTATTATTATTATTATTATTATTATTATTATTATTATTATTATTATTATTATTATTATTATTATTATATGTGTGTATGTGATATTTTGGTATTTCTAGGGTATATTTGTATTTAAGTGATGTATATTTGGTAGTGATTAGTGTAGTTAATTGTGGTGCTCTCTTGTTACTCTTAGCCTAAGAGAATAAGGTTCTTGTTTTCATGAAAGATTAAATGAGAAAAATGTCAGCAATTTTAAGTCTCATTCTCCCATATCTCGTTCAGAAGGGATTGTGTATTGTTGTTATATTACAACAATTTTATGGCTACAGAAAATATGTAGTTCAGTAAATGAAATTTGGTTTTAGAAATTATTTTTAAGTGCTTTATTTCGCAGTAGTCAACTTGTAAACCGTGGAAAAATATAAAGGGGTTGAATAGTTTTAGCAATTTAAAATTTTAGTTTCGAATTGTGAACTCAAGCAAAGATAATAATTAAAAGTAAATGCAATACAAGAAAGTAAAAGAATAATCAAACCAAACACAAGAAATTTATAGTGCTTCGGTAACGAATCCCCTCTTCCTCCTACGATAGTTACTTCACTATGTCAACAAGCTCCATTTTTTGTGAAGAATACCGTACAACATCACTTATACTTTTATCGATATAGAGCTAAATATCAAGTCTAATCTAGGTAGAACAAACCTTTCTCTCTATGTAATTGAGGACAAAACTACTAACATAACCTTTTTTTTTTTTTTTTTTTTGTATTTGTATGGTGGTGTTTATAAACTTTGGAATATAGCAGTGAAGTATAATATCACAACAAGGTTGCACGTATAAAACTAAAACTATTACACAACAGACTTGGTGATTTCTTGTGTTCTTCCCTTGATGGAAAGATAGATCACTTAGATGAATTTGAAACAAGATAATAATCAAAGAAGTGTGTGTAACACCCCAACCCGACAAGGGTCAAAATGCCACATATTATGGTGTCACACAAAGCGTAATACGCAAGCGGAAGACTTAATAAATAATAAGGTTACAAATGTAGTTCTAAAAGGATAATGAAATACTAAATCTGAAACATAAAAACTTCTAAAACAAAAATACAAATCCAAACTAAATCTAACTGAAATTAAATCAAAGTCTAATCCAGAAGCAAATTGGTATCTATCATTAGGGTAGTCCACTAAGAACTCCTATGCACTCTTCACTCATATCCCAGCTTCCCTCTTAAAACCTGCTGCAGGAAAAGAAAATGCGGTTGAGCTTAAAAATCCCAGTGAACAGATATCTAACAAAACGAATAATCAAAACATATATAAGTATAGAGAAAGGGATACATAAGCTCCTGCTGAAACGAATATCATCTGTCAAAAGAATGATAGATGAAGGAACTACTGAACAAATATCATAAGTCAAATGAGTCAAATGAAATGAGAGATAAAATGATAATACAAATCAGATAATCATAAGGAATCAAAATACGAATCATATGGAAAGTGCCACGAGCTCATAACCTAACGTCTAACATGATACATGAAAGACATTACATACATACATATCCCTCAAATCATAGGTATACAAGGAGGGGAGACCTCTCAAGTACCATAATGGAGTAGCTAGCTCCTAAAGGTGAGAGGGGTGTAAGGCACACACAACAAATCGCTAAATCATACGAACCATAATACATAGGATGCATCCATACGCCCCCCCCACATAACAAATCATATATGTACCCTGCTCAAAACAAATATACACATATATCATAATGGCCAAGTGATCACATAACATAGATAACAAATGGGGACGCCGTGAACTAATAACACCACCACAGATAGTATCATGTCATTGGTGCCATCAATGACATGGTCATGGTACCTCCATGACTTGTTAGCTCGGGCAACGAAATGAAACAAAGCATACGAAACATAACATAGCATATCATATCCAAACGAAGCATATCAAAAAGATCATAGCAAAGGGATCATAGCAAAGGAATATCATAAACGAAACAAAGTCAAAGATCGGATAGTCATGAGAAATCCCTACTGAAAAGGGATAGAATATCTGTACCTCAAACCGCAAATGAACCACATCAGAAAACCCTAGTATCTGAAGTTACTCCTTTTTCAACGTATCTACACGAATTGATGATCGTCTTAATATTTAAAAACCATTTCATAAGTTATTATTGATTGAGTACTTATTGTTGTTCAGATTGCCATATTAGGTTTTCCTGCTATTTACAGCAACTTTCCGTGTTTAGTAACTTTCCAGATTTAGTAACTTTTCAAATTTAGTAACTTTATAGATTGGTTAAATTTCCAAATTTATTAACTTTCCATATTTAGTAACTTTTCAAATTTAGTAACTTTCCATATTTAGTAACTTTCCAGATATAGTAACTTTCGTAACTTCGGGTTACAATTCACAATTAATCAACTTAGGGTTTTGTTATCGAAATTAGGTTAAAATATGACCAAATATATCATTATCATCGTTTAAGTACATTTTAAGGTCCAAACACCTTAAATGATATGAAATCACAAAAGCTTTAGCTTCTTAACAAATTTCTGATTTTAGTATGTTTCAATATTTACTTTACGAATTTTTAAACCACACTTAGACTCTTATTCAGAAGCCACCGTATTTTATACAGGTAAATATATGTCTTATGAGCTTATATGAATTTTTACAAATTTTATTATCAAGTGCAAATACCATTCCAAAAATCATTTATCCAGACATGTCCAGAAAGTTAACTACAGGTACACCCAGAAAGTTTATATTTATTTAACCTATTTAGACCCTTCCAAAAAATATACGAAAATTCTAGAGAGTCACACATAACCTAAAAATCACCTCTGTAAAAGAAGAGCTCCTAACTCCTTGTGGTTTGAAAAGGAAAAATAAAAAACATCGACTGATTTTAAGTTCCCAGAATTAAGATTTGACGCATGATCCCATAAAATTCAAAAACGTGACCAATACAACTCCAATTCATTTAAAACCAATTGGAAAACTTAAATAAGACATTAAAATAGGTTTACATGCAAAATTCTAGAATCACACACTTATGAAACTCATTTTATAACACACAAAATTTCAGCTTGCAAATATGCTCCGTTCAAAATAATAACAAGAGTAAATTGCATTTTTGGTCCCTAAGGTTTAGCCAATATGCAGGTTCAGTCCCTAAGGTTTCGAAAGTGCAACGGTGGTCCTCATTTTGAAACGTTTGTTGCATGTTTGGTCCCTGATCAACATCAAATGACGAAAATACCCCTGTCTTCTTTTGTTTCTATTTTCTTTTCATATTTCTTTCACAAATGGTCCATGTCTTGTGCTGGCTTTACAAAATTCGTCCCGATTTTTTTTTTTTTTTTTTTTTTTAAATTAACTATTACAATTAGTATTATTTTTTTAATTAAAAAATATTCGAAAAATATTCAAAAAATGTTAAAGATATTCCAAAGAAAAATTAATTTTTTTTTACATAATTTTTTTTTAAATTCGAAGAGAAAAGTCCAAAATATATTCGTCTCTTTACGTTTTTGTTTGGATTTTTACGTTATCGTCCGTTTTTTTACGTTTTCGTCCATTTTTTTACGTTTTCGTCCGTTCTTTTTACGTTTTCAACTTTTTTTTAATGTTTTCGTTCGTTTTTTTACGTTTTCGTATGTTCTTTTACGTTTTAGTCTGTTCTTTTACGTTTTCGTCAGTTGTTTTGCATTTTCGGCCTTTTTTTTGTTTTCGACTCTTTCTTTTACGTTTTCGTTTTTTTTACGTTTCGTCTAACGTAAAAAAAAGAGATGTTTTTTTTACGTTTCGTCTAACGTAAAGAGACGTTTTTTTTACGTTTCATCTAAAAAAAACGTCTCTTTTTTTTTACGTTTTTTTAGTTTTTTTTTAACGTTTTTTTTACGTTTCGTCTTAAAAAAGACGTCTCTTTTTTTTACGTTTTTTTTACGTTTCGTCTAAAAAAAACGTCTATATTTTTTTTTACGTTTCGTCTAAAAAAAACGTCTCTTTACGTTAGACGGAACGTAAAAAAAAACGTCTTTTTTTTTACGTTAGACGAAACGTAAAAAAAACGAAAACGTAAAAGAAAGAGACGAAAACAAAAAAAAGGCCGAAAATGCAAAACAACTGACGAAAACGTAAAAGTACAGACTAAAACGTAAAAGAACAGACGAAAACGTAAAAAAACGGACGAAAACATAAAAAAAAAGTTGAAAACGTAAAAAGAACGGACGAAAACGTAAAAAAACGAACGAAAACATAAAAAAACGGACGAAAACGTAAAAATCCGAACAAAAACGTAAAGAGACGAATATATTTTGGACTTTTCTCTTCGAATTTAAGAAAAATTTATGTAATTTTTTTTTTGGAATATCTTTAACATTTTTTGAATATTTTTCGAATATTTTTGAATTAAAAAAATAATACTAATTGTAATAGATAATTAAAAAAAAAAAAAAAAATGGGGACGAATTTTGTAAAGCCAGCACAAGACAGGGACCATTTATGAAAGAAATATGAAAAGAAAATAGAAACAAAAGAAGACAGGGGCATTTTCGTCATTTGATGTTGATCAAGGACCAAACATGCAGCAAACGTTTCAAAATGAGGACCACCGTTGCACTTTCGAAACCTTAGGGACTGAACCTGCAATTTGGCTAAACCTTAGGGACCAAAAATGCAATTTACTCTAATAACAACTAATCCCTAATTCCTTTTTATCCTTTAATCCAATTAATACATGATCAATATACTTAATTACTGAGATTTGATAAACCCTAATTCATTTTATGAGTTACATAATTAATCATATGGAAGGAGGAGAAAAGATTTCTTACCCTTACTATGCTTCAAAAATAAGACTCGATTTTTAGTTCCTTGAGTTTTCTTGAAAAATAAAAATGGAGGCTAGGGTTTTCTCCTTCTCTCATTTTTTTTCCTGCAAATCAGTTTTGGAGGGAGGAGGATAGGACCGAATTTTGTGTGTGTCTAATATGGGCTTACAAAATTTGGGTTGGACTTGGATTTCTATGGGTTTACATATAGTTTTTATATTACTTATTTAGCCCTTTATTAAACTTAGTATATAATCAAAATCTAATAAAATGTTAGTCAAATTTTTAGGGTATTATAATTCTTCCCCTCTAAAAAGAAAATTTCGTCCTCGAAATTGAAGTAGAAAGATTAAACGGACACGTACCAAATCACGAAAAGAAATGCGGATAACTAGCACGCACAGGTTCTTCAGTCTCCCAAGGAGCTTCGCGCTCGGAATGCTTCTTCCAAAAATTTTAACGAATGAAATTGTTTTGTTTCTCATGACTCGATCCTGACGGATAGGATAGCCCCAGGCTTTCCAACAAAACTCAAATCATAACAAATCTGATCCAACGGATGCTAAACAAATACGTAATAGATGATAGTTGTAATCTCACATTAGATATCATGAACACAAAGTGAATATGGAACAAATACGGAGGTAATGCTAAATGGTAGAAACTTTACAAATCTATCTAAGATTCTGACCGAACTAAGAGGATGTACTAATCATCAGAGAAGTACATATCGAATTATCAAACGTATTAAGAGTTCATAAAGGGTGGGTAGCATATTCGTACTGACGATCAACTAAGCACATATCGGAGTATCACAGTGTATCAGAATGCAAAATGGGATAGGTGGGATAATTGTACGGAAAAGAACGAACCTAAGGACTAACGTATCGTGAACTAAATCACCCTTCGTATGTCAAAGCGTATAGCACTTCTGTACGGAGACACCCTACGGAACACACAATCCCTAGTCTAAACTTTCAAAATTCTTCTTCACAATGGTAGCTATACCATTAGTTTCTCTAATCAAATCTGGACCTTCAATAAGTAGCTTCCTGATTTAATTTAACCAAAAGGTGTTCTACATCTCCGTTCATACCAAACTCTGAGAATAAACTCTTGTCACTGCATGCCACCTATCTTAGTGAGTAAAAACAACCAGACCTAACACTTGTCAAAATTTCCATCCATTCCAAAGTACAATGATCTCAACACATCTTCCAAAGTTCGAGTAATTTTTCTGTTTGTCCATCCGTCTGAAGGTAAGAAGTCATACTAAAAACCTGAGTACAATTCTCATAGTCTTCTGTACCTCTTCCGGGAAGTGTGAAGCAAGACGAGATTCTATGACACGATTACTCCAGGTGCGCCATGTAGCTTGAATACTATTCTGCCAAAATAAATTTCTGTCAATCTTCTAAAGCGAGCCGACCTAGTCAAACGATCCACTACAACCCAATTCACATTGTCCTTAAATGTGGGAAGAAATCCCGTTACAAACTCCATGAAGGTTTAATCCCATGATAAGGTTTTAAAATGTACCTTTTTGAGGGGTCGTTTAAGCCCTTATTTGATCACTTTTGTATCCGTTATTACTTAATATCTTTCCTAATCACTTTTTAGGTCTCTTGAAGGCAAATTGCTAGAATGGCACTTATTTGGACGAAAAGGCGCGAATATACGAAGAAAATGGCCAAAGTCAAGAATCAAGACACTCAAGCTGCTGAAGCACAAGGGGACGGTGTCAGGTGTTATCTGCGACGCCGTCGGAGCACATGTTGTGACGATACAGTAGCCAAATTGCTTATTTTCAAGTGACTGTGTCAGGCTTTAAAAGAGTAGGCCGTCGCAACTCAGACGGCCTAGATTTGATCCAGACGGCGTCAAAGGCTGAAGAGGACGGCGTCACAAGCATAAGGTGACGCCGTCGCAAGACTAACGTGGCCAAGACGAAACCCTAATGACGGCGACCCGACGGCGTCACAAATCATAAGGTGACGCCGTCGCGAATGTAATCTTATATATAGAATCCGAATTTTTCAGTTTTTAGTGTGTAGTCTTTTGGAGTAAAAACCTAAACCGAACCAACGCTGTCTTGTACAGTATTTTAGGGTTCTAAACCCTATCTTACACCAAGATAAGTGTTTTACTTCATTAATTCAATTATGTCTTCAATTATTTGTGTGTATGCTTGCATGTTCTCCATGTCCGGCTAATTTACTTATGTGTTTGCTTAGGGAATATGCAACTTAACTATTGAATATTGATTGGTTGTCTCTTATCTTAATTGTTAATGATCTAGTAATGCGATAGGTCATTCGTTGTGTAGTTAATGCTTGATTAATCTTTGTGAACCTTAGACTATAACACCTAGAGTAGTTGTAGGCTAAACCATCCAAAGAGTACCTTAGAGTAAGAGTTTATAAATACTAGAGATTTTGTAGACGAGACCCTTTGGTAGTTTCAAAGAGTTAGGGATAAACGCATACCCTACGACCTTAGACACACAACGCAATTAAGAATAAGGACGTGACAATTCAACCATCAATAGGAGATAATTAAGGATTAATAAAACCTAAGTAAACACATCTTTAAATCATCATACGAGCACACAATAATTAGACATAGACTACCCTCACCTTAGTTAATTAGATAATTAGATAGTAGAGTAATCGGTAGAAATACCAACCCCCCAAATCCAAACCCCGAGATTCGTACTTTTCCATTTCCTAAAAAACATAAAAAGATAAAAAATAATCTTCCTCAACCCCAACCTTAGCGTAGTAACTCCTCACTAGCATTCCTATTCCCCTAGAGAACGATATCAATTCCCGTGGCTTACCCTAATACTACACTACAACGATTAGGTTCACTGCCTAGGGTGTTGAAAAACTTGCTCGACGAAAAGGAAGTTCCTTTGACCCCGAACGACGCGTGTAGCGTTATCAAGTTTTTGGCGCCGCTGCCGGGGAATAGAATAGCTAGTTAGTAGTCCACCTCGTTTAGGTTTCTTTACTTGATTCCTATCAAGTAATCTTTTTTTTCCCATTTTTAGCTTCCTCGTAGTCTATCCCCCTTCTTCGTGACCTTTGTTCGTAAAACCCCATCACTTTTCATCATGGAAGGTGATAACCCCCCTCAAATCATTGTCCCGCCAAGAGACCGTACTCTTGGTGAATGCTCGAGACCAAACCACCTAGGATTTAGGAACGCCATTAAGCTTCCCGACCAAGCTCAAACTATGGTTCTGCGATCCGACACCATCCTGTTGGTGCAAAACGGATGTGCATTCCATGGACTTCGTTCCGAAGATCCTAATCAGCATCTTAAGGATTTCCTTAAAATTGTCGATTCCATCGACCTCGATGCTACTACTCGGAAGACCACGCGTCTGCGTCTCTTCCAATTCTCTTTGAGAAAACAAGCTAGTAAATGGCTTTGTCATCTTCCCACGGGATCTATTTCAAGTTGGGAAGATCTCACTACCCGTTTTCTTGCTAATTTTTGCTCACCTAGTCCAAGTCAACTACTTGACCATCATTCCTTCAACTCTCTTCGCAACCAAATCATTGATGAAATCAAAGATCCTAGTGAGTTGCATAGGATAGACGTAAATGAAGAGGATAGTGCTTATTTCAATCTTTACCCCACTAAGGAAGAGGTTGCTTACCATCGATACATAATCGATAATCCCCAATCACCTATCATTAGGATATGCCCAAAGATTAGGAGAGGAAATCCTTGGAACCTAAAAATCCCTTGTATGATCGGATATAGGAGTGTCGACCATGCTTACATAGATACGGAATCTCCCATTAATGGGATTTCATCTGCTGTTTACAATGACATTATGAATGAGGGACTTAATATTAGAAGAGACCCTAAGTATCCAGGTGGAGTTTGCAACTTTGTGGGAAGAGTCAAGGATGTACATGTCTTTATAGGAAATTTCACCTACTTAGTTGATTTTGTGGTCCTAGAAGATATAGGATGCGTCATTGACTATAGCTTATCCAAAGTAATGCTAGGAAAACCGTTTGTTGAAACATCTAAGATGAGCCATAACAAGTATGATGGAACGGTTAGGTTTAAGGAAGGAAACGATGAGATCACTTATAGGATGCCTTGGAAAACAAATGAATATGGACATCTACCCATTTTTGAACGAGACAAAATCAAAGCTTTTGAGGACAAAAGAAAGGACGATGTTGAAAAAGGTTATAAATTTATGTGGGAAAGAAGGAGGCTTTATTATAAGGATTGCTTGACCTTAGGGCCTAGATATAGAATCGATCAAAATTTTGTCAACATGATAGAATTCTCATTGAGAATGCAAAACGAGACCACGTAGGAGCACGACTACGAGTCTAGCTACAAGACTCATAAATAAAGAAAAGTGCTTCGTGGGAGGCAACCCATGCTTAATTGTTTGCTTGTTTGTGTCATATATCTTTTATTGATTGTCTATTCTCATGTTAAAATTTGTAAAAATGCTTTATTTTGTTTTTAACTTCGTCTTAATCACATATAAAGGAATTTTACATAAAAGGATAAGTGTAGGGAGGATTACACACGTTTTCAAAAGAAACGTAAACATGAGAATTTCAATTAATTAAAAGATATACATGTGTGTTTGTTCGAGTCAAATGCTTGTATCGAGTCATAAGGGATGTTTTGCAGAAAAGTTTTCCAGATTTTAAAGATGTAAATTTTCCAGAATTTTTCCCAGAAAATCGCAGACCAATTTTTGTCAGGATAACCTGACGGCGTCAGGATCGCAACCTGACGACGTCAGGAAGGAGTAAAAACAACTGATTACTTTTTTTTCTCGTTTTCTGAGCTACTTATAAATTTTGGAATTTTCCAGGTCTTAATTTTCCAGAAATTCTGTAAACATCCATTCCACAAGCATTATATCCTAGTTTAGTAGAGTCTTATATATATTATTACCGCCGATTTTACGCGAAGGTTTCGTTTGTTTTCTTCAAGGGTGCAGGTTTTATTTATCAAGAAGAAGATACATAAGGTTGGAAGGAGCTTTTCACGCATACATTCTTCTTGGAAAGGATTTAACCAATACTTCACACACGGATCCTACCGAGCTAATCAGGGGAGTATTAGTTTCTTTCATTTTTTATTACCTTCTATTATCATAACTTTGATACTTTCGGGGAACATTGGAGACAATGTTCAGTTTAAGTGTAGGGAGGGAAAATAAAACGGGAACTTTGAAACTATGCTTATCCTTGATTATTTGCTTTGTCCAATTGTATTTGTGTAATAAACCATGAGAAAATGTTGGTTAGGGTAATTTTGGCACCAAATTTAAAATTTTTCATGACATATAGGAGTGGGCCATTAGTCTTAACAAAAACGTCTCACGGATAGGAAGTTACATGACTAGCACAAAAACCCTTTACCACCTAAATTCCACCCAAAATGTGAGGATCACCCTTAGATTAGTAGGAATTAAAGCATTCATCTTTAACGCTTAGTGTGTGAACCGGTAGTATAATAGATTCTAGAACTTGTTTTGTGATGCATCCCGAGATCGCTAGTAAGACTACACTTGTGTAGTTAGGAATAACTAAATAATAAGAGGCATTAGGATAACCCTTGTTTGATACCCATAATATAATTACTTCTTCCACATCGGTTGAGTAATTCCCCCACACCCTTGCGTTGTACTCATATTTAGTACACGATACCCCTAGTTAACCCCTCAGAGCCTATCCTTTTCGCGGTTCTCGTGATGTTTCAGTTTTTCTGGAATATCAATGAAGAGCATTGTTTACACCCCACCCCCAAATGTACACCCAAATCACCTTAGCCTACCTTGTATGCACTCACTTTTAGTGCATTATCGTTATCACCCTAAAAACCCTTAGTTCAATTATCTAGTTGCTTGCATAAGTTGCTAAGTCGAGTCATATCCTTTGTATACAGTTTTGGGACGATTGGGACTCATGGGAAAAGTTAAAGTTTATGAAATGACGAGAAGGGAACGTTAAATTCAAATTCCCTTTATTTGCGTAATAATGTACTCCAAGTGTTTTGATCTTTTCAATTCGGGTCAAATTAGTGTTAGAGTAATAAAAACTCAAGTGTAGGGATGTGCCTATAAATCTCTATCATTTTGATGATTACCGTAGAGGATGGTAGAGTAAAAGTGTATGAAAAAAAAAATAGAAAAAGAGAAAAAAAAAAGAAAAAAAATAGAGTGTTGAAAAAAAAAAAAAAAAGGGCTACCATCCTACATCTATCCTTTAAATTTATGTTTGTTTGTTTCAGTTATCTAGAGTTTAGAGTGTCGAGTCTTGGCTTAGCAACGCCATTCTTCGTATGCTTGTAACATAAAGATTTTTGACTTGCCACCACTAAATAGCCTATCCCACCAAACCCTTTGTTTCCCTACCATAAGCCTAACATTACAACCCTTTAAAAGACCTCTTTGATAGTCTTTCCTAGGTGCTTACGCCAAAGCGATGGAGGTTTGATCTATTCTCAAGCCTATGGTAATCTATGCACTAGGACCGGTTAATGAGTGTTTATCTTCCATTTCCAACTTCTTATATTTCATATACACCCGAGAGATGTGAGTACCCAAACACCCCATGTGAGGTGCTAGTATGTAATTTCCGTGCTTGTTATGACTTTTGAGGGGCTTATATGTGTTGTGGATTGTTCTAAACCAATGCTTTATGACCCCTAAATTATAAATTAATTGGCTAAAAGCACATTTGCTTGAGGACAAGCAAATACCAAGTGTAGGGATATTTGATAAGGTTTTAAAATGTACCTTTTTAAGGGGTCGTTTAAGCCCTTATTTGATCACTTTTGTATCCGTTATTACTTAATATCGTTCCTTTTCACTTTTTAGGTCTCTTGAAGGCAAATTGCTGGAATGACACTTATTTGGACGAAAAGGCGCGAATATACGAAGAAAATGGCCAAATTCAAGAATCAAGACACTCAAGCTGCTGAAACACAAGGGGACGGCGTCAGGTGTTATATGCGACGCCGTCGGATCACATGTTGTGACGATACAGTAGCCAAATTGCTTATTTTCAAGTGACGGTGTCAGGCTTTAAAAGAGTAGGCCGTCGCAACTCAGACGGCCTAGATTTGATCCAGACGGCGTCAGAGGCTGAAGAGGACGGCGTCACAAGCATAAGGTGACGCCGTCGCAAGACTAACGTGGCCAAGACGAAACCCTAATGACGGCGACCCGACGGCGTCACAAATCATAAGGTGACGCCGTCGCGAATGTAATCTTATATATAGAATCCGAATTTTTCAGTTTTTAGTGTGTAGTCTTTTGGAGTAAAAACCTAAACCGAACCAAGGCTGTCTTGTACAGTATTTTAAGGTTCTAAACCCTATCTTACACCAAGATAAGTGTTTTACTTCATTAATTCAATTATGTCTTCAATTATTTGTGTGTATGCTTGCATGTTCTCCATGTCCGGCTAATTTACTTGTGTGTTTGCTCAGGGAATATGAAACTTAACTATTGAATATTGATTGGTTGTCTCTTATCTTAATTGTTAATGATCTAGTAATGCGATAGGTCATTCGTTGTGTAGTTAATGCTTGATTAATCTTTGTGAACCTTAGACTATAACACCTAGAGTAGTTGTAGGCTAAACCATCCAAAGAGTACCTTAAAGTTAGAGTTTATAAATCTTAGAGAATTTGTAGACGAGACCCTTTGGTAGTTTCAAAGAGTTAGGGATAAACGCATACCCTACGACCTTAGACACACAACGCAATTAAGAATAAGGACGTGACAATTCAACCATCAATAGGAGATAATTAAGGAGTAATAAAACCTAAGTAAAAACATCTTTAAATCATCATACGAGCACACAATAATTAGACATAGACTACCCTCACCTTAGTTAATTAGATAATTAGATAGTAGAGTAATCGGTAGAAATACCAACCCCCCAAATCCAAACCCCGAGATTCGTACTTTTCCATTTCCTAAAAAACATAAAAAGATAAAAAAATAATCTTCCTCAACCCCAACCTTAGCGTAGTAACTCCTCACTAGCATTCCTATTCCCCTAGAGAACGATATCATTTACCGTGGCTTACCCTAATACTACACTACAACGATTAGGTTCACTGCCTAGGGTGTTGAAAAACTTGCTCGACGAAAAGGAAGTTCCTTTGACCCCGAACGACGCGTGTAGCGTTATCATCCCACTTCTACATAAGAACATCCAAAGCTAAGGAAAACCACTTGTACGCTCATGCTAAATCTTAATCTGTTGACACGCTAAACACTTCGCCACCAATGTATTCACAACTGTCTTCATACCTTCTGATCAAAATTTTTCTTCAAGTCTCTATACATATTAGTACAACTAAGATGAATAAAGCACATAGAACTGTGTGCTTCAATCAAAATAGCTTCCTTCAAGTCTTCTAACATAGATCGTATTCCACCATCTTGCTCTTGAGCTTCTTCATGTCTGTCACAGATCACTCCAAAGTCATGTGTCAGATAATTCACCTCATACGGTTCTAGTTGTATTGATGTATAACCAATAATCATCCTGTGTTGCATAAGGACATAACAAAATCTTCTTCTTGAGCAAATACTAATATCTTTTCAGCTTCAAAATTCTCCTCTCATTCTTCATCCCTACCAAAATTACTCTTCAAGAATATTACACAGAACTTCTTCTGACGTAGAAATTTCAACACAAAATACGAAGATGATCCCCGTGTTTCTCTTTCGTCTCTGAATATACCAGTATGTCATACTATGACAAATTCTCCAAGTATTAATGAGAGAAACGATTTATCAATTCCATAGGAACAGTCAGAGCAGTAGCCAATACAATTAGCATCACCAATACTCATGAAGACCATAACGAATACGAAAAGTAATTCTAGGAACATCTTGCTCCTTTACACGAACCTGAAAATAATCAGATCTTTAAATCGATCAGGGAGAAAAATCACACCCAGAAGTTGATTAGACAAATCGTCGATTCGAGGTAACGGATAACGGTTATATTCGATTCAGTTTCCAGAATTCAATACACAGTCTCATATTATCATCACTCTTCTTTAAGAATAAAACTGGAGCACACCACGGATACATACTCAGACGGATAAAACCACTTCCTAAAAGCTAGTCCTTCAATTCTTTTTTAACTGATGTCATAATATATATAATTTCAGAATCAGAAAAAACATCGCTCTTATACAGATAAAATTCTGACTCAAATAACTTACTGTTCTCAAGCACTTCTCAAGACATCCTATGATCCCAATAAGTTCAGGTTATATGATGTAACTATTATCACATTGGCCAGGTGTCATAATACTTGCATCATATACACATGCCTTTATTGCAATCACATTCTACCTCGAGTAATGACTAAACAAATTCTCATATTCAGATCAAAACAACTTCACATTCAGATGGAAATCTTGGTAGTTCATTAAGGAATATATCGCGAAAATATCAAACAACCGAATAACTGTCGAGGCGAGTTTCACCAACGAAGTATCTTCACAACCGCGAGGGATTAAGGTATGAGTTTTCAAAGCAAAGATGATCATAATTGTTTACTAGGTTGGGAACCATGGTACAAAATTTTGATTTCCCAAATCGCCAAAGATGACAAATCTAATATGACTGTTGTTAGCATCTCGATGCTCAGTCAACATATCCATATCCAAAATAATATCGAATTAAGCATTTCCAAAGGAAACAAATTAGCAGAACAAAACTTATGTTCAAATATCCTTTAAACGTACCGGCCAATTTCGATACTCGTGACGAATAATCACAAGATTCCTCATAGAGATGGAACTAGGTATAACAAATTCAAATAGTGCAAAGGGGACCTTAATATACTTAGAAAAAGCAAGAGGAAATACAGAATGTGTCGAACACATCGGATTCATACATATACGAATTCTCTGAACGGACGAAAAGGCATCAAAACGAATGACAAACAACTTAGAGATCGAAATTCGAAAGAATGCGATAACATCAGAAAGTGAAACCTGAAAGGCATTACTATGAAATTCTCAAGGCATCCTAAACCTATCTGATAACTAAACTCATGTTGCGTATCCTAATAAATTTTCTAAATCTCCGGAAAAAATGATCTTATAAAGGCTTAACCGAAAGCAGAGGCACAAATCAGAGTGGTGTGGAAGAAAGATAGCTAGCCAATTCTGTAGGACCTTGTTTTTCATATCAACCTTACGCGTACACAACCTTCAACACAAGATGAACACGTTAAACACAAACTATAAGATATGCGTAAAAGATTAAGAAGAAAGAAAGGAAAGATGGTGACTTGATATATGTTATGTTATGCGTATATGTGTTTAGAGAGAAAGATGAAAAGAAGAACTTTTATATCAAAGGAAAACACACACACACACACACACACACTTTCAAGCACACCCCTCAAATAACCATTTGAGGGGTATTTATACTTCAAGTAATAGACGCCCTAAAGGGCCTTCCATGGGCCTCGTGGTGGACTTGGATTGGATTGGGTTACATGAACTTATTCAAGGCTAGCTTAACATAACTTCTAGCCATTTAGCTTAGTCCAATCCACGAGGCCGTTGACTATTCTAATACGATATCTAACACACGTTACAAAGTTCCTAATCGTGAATGACCATCACTTATAATAAAAATGTTACGGCTAACAATCTCCCCCTAAGGGGTGGTCATTCAAAAGATGCTCCACTTGATTAGGTCTTTACTTTCCTTGAGCATGAATTTTGTGTGTAGATATAGAATAGTCTTGATTCTTTGTTCTTTCATGCTTTGTGATCAGTTAATGTGGTCGTCTGCCATTGTCAACTTCGTTGGTTAGGTGTCTCCACGTCTTTCTCCACCATGCTCACACTTCTATTTGACTTTTAATTACCAATGATGTAGTTCTCGAGTCTTTAAACTTTGTAGATTCTTTGACATTGACGAAGAATCATCTTTAACTTTGTGTTGCCTTTGATTTTGATGAGAACTTTCATGTGTTGTTGGTATGAGCATGTGGAGAATCTGCACGATCTCTTCCTCCCGCGAGCATCCATAAGAAGAAAACATAAAACACGGGTTAGAAATAATCCAACGCTTACAAGTTTGAATTTCGAGTGTGTTAACAGCATAGTGTGAAAACACGTCTCTAATTCTCACAAAAGCCGTTCCTGAACTGGAGTCCCACAAGTGAGATAACACGATATACCGAAGTACATCTACAATTCAGATGAGTCGCTGAAGTACGCCGAAGCATCACTCCACGACTGTAGACCGTTTGATACACACTAAGCGTAATCCACGGGGAGTTACCGAAGTGACCTGCTGTCAGGGTTGCTTGATGTTGACCCTGACAGGAGTTTCCATTCAATCATTGAAGATCACAGATGTGAATCTTCTCATAAATGTTCTGGCAGATTGCTAAAATCTGCGTAGGACTCTAGAATATATCACTTGTGTCCTTATTGATGAACAACAAGTGATGTCATGTCAAGTGTTCCTATGAGATCTGTTGATGAATCTCGTGGCTCTAGACTCAATAGTGCATTTTGGTTTTCCTGAGCGGAGACTAGGGAGAGGGTCTCCTTCTTCAATACCAACAATCTCTAAGAGAAAGTCGATAGATTATGTAGGGTTCCCAGTGAGAATGAAAGAAATCCTTTTAAGAGGAATTGAGTGGCTAGAAGGTTTAGTGCAGTGCGTCACTTGGTCCATGACGTCTTTGTCTTCAATACCGGTGTCATCAAGTGACAACCAGTAGCATATGAATTGAACCCGGTTTCTGCCCTAAGGTTGATTATGGAGGGCTATTTCTTTTCACCCTTTTTCATTACTTTTCTTTTTAATTCATCAACCCCTTCTTTCTCCTTTCTCACATTACTCCTTTTTTCAATCATTCCTAAGGACTTCTAATACTAACTATTTGTGATGTCCTTGGGTAGATCCCTCCGGCTCTGGCGGATCATAGGACGGATTTACCTATCCTTAGTCACCTTATAAGTCCATGACTGTCCTATTGTTGCGATAAAACCATTTTTTTTGAAAAATCTCTCAAAATGTTTATGATTGAAAACATGTTTGAAACACTATGAGAGTTTTATATTTTCAGAAACACTCCCCCTTCACATGTGCTTATAAGTTTTGACAGAAATCTGCACATAGAGGGTAGAGTTCGCACGTTTTGAATTGATCGACTTTAAATGAACAAGACCGATTCGAGACACGTTTACATCACTAGAGAACTAGCTTGAAATTATTACCCGTCCTGGTCAAGTCCATAGAAATTTCTCGAGATGGTACATTTACTGACTTTGATTCCTCGTCAATTCATTGGTTTCAACTGAGTCGAGCTCTTTTGAGATTCAAACAACGAACATTAAATTTTTTTGATCACATTTTAATCACGTCTCCTCCCCCTCAAAAATAGCATATTCGTGATATTTTTGATATCAACGGATTAAACAACATTTTAGAATCTTTTGGGGAGACAAACGGATTTGATTTAAGCATGAATTTGGAACATTTTGGTTTTATACTCTCCCTTTAATAAAGCATAATCAATTAAAGGGTTAGAGGGAGTTATCTTGAGCACAAAGTATTTTGAAAGATTTTGAAAATCCTTTTGAACAATATTGGAAAAGGTGCTCAAGATGATGATGATTTCTCACCAGTTTAAATGTAGTTCACTGAAGCGTACACTTGATTTTGATTTTTTTGATTTTTTTTTTGAAAATCATTTTTTGTAAAATTTTTGAAGAAATTTTGAAAGCCATGTTTTAGAAAAAACATTTTAAGAACTATCGCTCAAGCATCTGTACATGCCCGTATCATTGTTGAATGACATTTCTAGAAACGTACAGAATATCGATTATACGAGAGACATGTCGTGAGAAGAATATTTTTGGATTTTTGAATTTTTTATTGTTTTTGTATTTTTGAAAGTTTTATATTTTTATATTTTGCTTTTGTTGGTTTTTCAAATTTTGTATTTTGTGTAACATATTGGATTTCACAAACACATCAAACCACAATCACAAGTAGGCGTTTAATACAAGGTTTTAGAGAGAGAAATAGTTAGAGGTTTGGGAACTTAGTGAGAGAAAATGAAAGTATTTTTATGAGCTCCAACTCTCTACCTTGGGAGGTAGAGAGTATTTATAGTATTACACAAATCGCCACCTACGGGCTGTGGATCAGGCATACAGTGTGTAAAGACCCGTCCATCCTCTACGGTGTTACTTAACTAAATACTACTAAACACTAAATAATCTACGACTACGAGCTTTCTAACGATTACATATACTTGAGGTGATCGACTCTTTAATAACTGGATTTACTAAATCCTAACAATCTCCCCTTAAGGGAGGTCACCTCAAAAATATATTGAATATAAACAGATATTACAATAAGATTGTCCTTGGATTCTTGTAAATGTTCTTTGCTCTGTAGCTCGTAGTCATTGATTCTTCAGTTTTGCATGTTTGGTTAATCCAAGTGGAGATCTTTAACTGATCCACGTGATACTGAGTTTTGAGCCAGCTTTGAGATTATTAGCTAACATAAATCTCTGACTCTTCCATTGTGGTGTTGGTATTATGTGATGTTGTGACATTTAGACCGACATGCTCACATTCTGGATCATGATATATTCTCATCAGAATAGCAGAAGCATTCGTTGATTCATGATATTGGCAGCAGCGTAGCAGAAGCATGGAGTGAAAATATCAGATTCGTTGATGCACTTATCATGATTTCTTTAGAGATGAATGTGTAGTGTGAGCATGCGGCTATGGATTGACCGCTTCATTCTGATCAGCGGCAAACGTCGGGCGTACCTGCATACAAAAGTTAGCAATAAAGTGCACGAAAGTGTCTTTGATCACTTTCGTTGAATTGAGGTACACAGCCCACGGTTCCCCGTTGATCAATACAAGTACTGCCTGTGATCATGTATAATTCCGAAGAATTTCCTTGACAGGGTTTCGTAGCTGGTCTAGCTGTTCTCAAACCGGAACGTCTCAAAGAAGACAACACAGAGTGAGTGAACCAGCGAATTGAGATCCACTGATTGATGAAAAGATATTTGAAAAATAATCGTGTACCGCTCAATTGAAATTGATTTTGCAATACAACAAAGGTTTTAAAGAAAATCAATTATCAATCATAAACACCTTTTATTTTGAAATATTAGTACACAGTCGATGTGCTAAGGAAAAGAATTTTTAAGCACAACGACCGGTTTTTCAAAGGTATCTGTCAATCCATAACCTGAACAAGGATTGATTCAAAAGATTGAATCGCCCCATTGTTTCTGTTCAGTTGTCACATGGTTGATCTATTGGATAGATCTCACGTGCCACCCACCAGGAGCTTGTTTGATGTTGGCTCCAGAAGGCTTTCCATCTTCATTGTGAATACGTTTGCATATCACTCAGATGTTCTGGCAATACCACAAGGATAATGCGTAGGACTCATAAGAAATAATATCTCTTTCCACATTGTGTGAAACAGAGAGACTTCATTGACAGTGTCCTAAAGAGATTTATATGATGATCTCGTGGCTCTAGACTCAATTGTGCGTATTTTGGTTCCTATGCCGGAGACTAGGGAGAGGGTCTCCTTCTTCAATATCAACAAACTCTAAGAGAAAGTCGATAGATAATGTCGGTTCCCCGTGAGAATGAAACAAGTCCTTTTAAGAGGAACTTGAGTGGTTTGGGAAGTTGTAGTACAGTGCGTCACTGGGTCCATGACGTCTTGTCTTCTATACCGATGTTACCTTGGTAACCACCAGTAGCATATGAATTGAACCCGGTTTCTGCCCTAAGGTTGAATAAATTGAGGGCTATTTCTTTTCACCCTTTTTCACATTCAGTTCTTTTTCATTCTTCAACCCATTCAGTGCTTACCGAGACTTCATAACTAGAACCTTGTTGGGTTTATTCCAGTACTAGCTCAGTCTCAGTCCGCACTCTTCCCATATCACTTTTCTCCTTTTTTCATCATACCTAAGGACTTTTACACTAACTAGTGGATTGTCCCTGGGTAGATCCCTCCGGTTCTGGTGGATCATGGGAACAAATACCTAACCTTATCATCCTTATACCACCGTACATAAAGTAAATTTGGTCGGTCTATTTGGTATTGTTCATCTGCCATTGGAACCAATTGAAAACCATTTGAAAATCAATCCAGATACTTGTGATATATTATCAAAGCATTTTGTACCTGAATTGTTTTTGATATTTTTAGAAAAAGAAAGAGCTCCCCGTCAACATGTGCATCATGTATTTGAAATCGTTTTGGCTCACGGAGGCAAGAGGAAGAATTAACTTCTTTGATTATCATTTTCTAAAGGATATCAACATCACTTCCCTGATCGAATCAATTAGATAAAGCATATTGGGGAAGGATGATGTTTTCATAAGTTTGCTCCCCCTCAATATGTGCCTCGAGGTTTGAAAGAGTTTTGCACATATTAGAGGGAACCTGCACTTAGAGACAAATCAATCACATTTCAATTCTTTGTGGTTTTGAAATAGATGCTCCCCCTCAACATGTTCATGGAAAATTTTGAAATCGTTTGACACATGTGGGGAGGAAAGCTTGCTAAACACTTGTGAAACCATTTATCGAATTATCAGTTTAAATCCAATTTAAATCACAAATTCTCCCCCGATCACAATTTTCAAAACATTTGAGATTTGTGATCTCTGTAGATTTAAATTGATTTTGAAAGCTTTTGAGGAGAATTGTGACTTGATTATGAAAACCATTTTAACTGATAAGGATCGGATTTGAGACTTTACACTCCATTGATTAAACATGCATGAATATCTTTTGAAAACAATTTTATGACGAATAACCTTTTGATTTTATTGAAATCATTCTCCCCTCAATCAATGACATAAGTTGTTGATTGAGAGATAGATATTTTTGACAAACGTTAAGTCTAGATGATTTTCAAAAATAGAGTCCGAGTTATTTTTCAAAGCAATTAGTTTTCATTAGATAGCAAGTAATTGTTTATAGAATCAGAGCATGAGATTTGAAAAACAAGATAAAGCATGGCTCTGTTCTTTCTATGAAAAGCGGGTTACTGCCTGAAATGACAATAAACCATAGTTTCACTTTCTCCCGAATATATATATATATATATATATATATATATATATATATATATATATATATATATATATATATATATATATATATATATATATATATACTACTTTATAATGCATTTAGGCCTTCTAAAATTAGAAGGCTTAAAAATTCAGATTTTTTTACTTTATGGAAAGATATATTATAATGCATGTAAAATTAAGATAAGAAGCTCCAATCATGAGATGACATGTGTCACTTCTTAACAAACTCCAAGCCTAACTTCTAACAAACTCTAAGCCTAACTCCTAACCACAAAAAATTAAGATAAGGAGCTCCAATTATAAAATGACATGTGTCACTTCTCAACTAAAAATTCATCTTTATTTTCAAATTAAAATATCTTTTTATCTACTTATTTATATTATAATCTAATTTCACCATATTTTCTAAAATTTTATGCTCTTTAGTTCAACATCCATTTTAATATATTTTTATGAGTTTTTAGTTTTTATATTTTTAGTGGGTTTATTTTATTTTAATTCAAATTTTTACAACTTTAACCTTTATTTCATTTATTCCAATCAATATAATCTTGATTCGTCAAAATCATATACTTTTGGGGGAGTGTTTGACGCGTAAGAGATTGCGAGGGTATTTTTATATGCGGGAATAATGATGTCGCGGGAAAGCTACGGGAAAGTTACGGGTAACCCAAACAAACACTTACAACTAACACATATACATTCGAAGTGTTGTGAAACGAATTCACTAAACGGGTAAGCAAACACATATAACTATACTTATCGCCGCCGCTGTCACCACCATCTCATCACATCACCACCTCAAAACATTTGTTCGCTACAAAATAGTCATCGGGTACCCGCCGCCGCATTGCGCGGGTACCCTTCTAGTATATATATATATATATATATATATATATATATATATATATATATATATATATATATATATATATATATATATATATATATATATATATATATATATTTATTTCATCTTTTATTTTTTAAGAAAAACAAATTATGTACATTCGAAGAACATCTAAAAACCCGTGACATTCTTTGAATGTCAACACAAAGTCCGTAGATGATATCGAACAAGGAAAAACATGACAAAATAGCAATCTTTTTGGGATTTTTCAAGATTTTCTAATTTCTATGGATTTTTTGAAAGTTTTATATTTTTCTATTCGCTTTTTGAGGGTTTTGTAATTTTGTATTTTGCTTTTCGAATAAATATTTACAAGAGATGGATGAAGAAAGACCTTTACTCCTCGTCTTCCTCTTGAAGGCGTTTGAGTGTTTCCGGTTGTAGACTCTTTAGACCAAGTCGTGGGAGGATAAACTCAAAACGTTCTCTAGGAAGAGCTTTGGTGAAGATGTCTGCTAACTGGTATTCAGTCCTCACAAAATAAAGTTCCACCACACCGTTTTCTACTTGTTCCCTGATGAAATGATGTCGAATGTCAATGTGCTTTGCTCTTGAGTGTTGAACGTTGTTGCATGAGAGAGCAATAGCACTTTTATTATCACAGTACAGAGGAATTTTGTTGAATTCAAAGCCATAGTCAGATAATTAGGATCTCATCCATAGGATTTGAGCACAACAAGATGACATGGCTATGTATTCAGCCTCTGTAGAGGAAATAGAAGTACTCATTTGTTTCTTTGAAGACCAGCTCACAAGCTTATCACCCAAAAACTGAGCACCTCCAGACGTACTTCGACGTGTATCTTGACATCCTGCATGATCAGCATCTGCATAGGCTGTTAGTGACATACCGGTGTCCTTCAGGTACCAAAGTCCCATATTGATGGTTCCTTGGAGATACCGAAAGACCCGTTTAACCGCTTCAAGGTGCTTTTTGGTAGGCTTAGCCTGATATCTAGCACACATACAAACAGCGAACATAATGTCTGGTCTACTGGCTGTGAGGTACATCAGGGATCCAATCATACTCCGATATTTCGTTTGGTCTACCATGATCCCTGAGTGGTCCTCATCCAGTTTAGTACGCTCTATCATGGGAGTGTCAACAGGGTCACAAGAATCAAATCCAAATTTCTTTAAAATCTCATTTGCATATTTAGATTGATTTATAAAAATGCCTCCGGGACTTTGTGAAATTTGTAATCCCAAGAAAAATGACATTTGTCACATCATTGACATTTGAAATTTGGAACCCATTTCATTTGAAAAACGGTCACATTCATTGGGGTCAGTCGAGGCAAAAATAATATTATCAACATATATTTGAACGTGAATTAAATGTTTGCCTGACTTTCTGGTGAACAATGTCGGATCAACAGCTCCTTTGCTGAATCCAGTAGATAGAAGAAACTTTGATAGCGTATCATACCATGCCCTTGGAGCTTGCTTCAAACCGTAAAGAGCCTTCTTCAAATCATAGACGTGAGTAGGGTGCTCTGGATTCACAAAGCCTTCAGGTTGGCAGACGTATACGACTTCTTTAAGATCTCCGTTGAGAAAAGCCGTCTTTACATCCATCTGATAGACTACCATGTTCTTACTTGCAGCATTAGCCAAGAAGATTCTGATTGCCTCGATACGAGCAACTGGAGCAAATGATTCTTCAAAGTCAATACTGTTAGCCTTAATAGTTTTTATTAGAAGTGATGGTCATTCACGTTTAGGAACTTTGAAACGCGTGTTAGATATCGTGATAGAATAGTCAACGGGCTCGTGGATTGGGCTAAGCTAATAGGTTAGAAGTTAAGATAAGCTAGCCTTTTATTATGTGTAATCCAATCCAAGTCCACGAGGCCCAAGGCCAAGCCCAAGGAAAGCCTTTTAGGGCATCATGTATTCCAACTATAAATACCCCTCAAATGGTCATTTGAGGGGTGTGCTTGAGTGTGTGTGTATGTGTTTTTCTTTGAAGCAATATAACATATTATTGTCTTCATCTTCTCTTCCTTGTCTCTCTAAACATACATACGAATATACATCAAGTCACCATCTATTTGCTTAATCTTTTCTCTTCTTTCTACGCATATCATCAGTTTGTGTTTAACGTGATATAAGTGTTGGGTTTGTGATAAGGTATTCGTGATGAAAGGGGCTTTACAATTGGTATCAATCGCCTAACAATGGTTTAGGAGTGTTTGGTTGAAGTTTTTGTTTGTGTAGTATACGCGTAGTTTCGTTCTCAAAGATTCACGCATAAAACTTTTATTTTTGCACTTAAATCTTCAAGATTCTTATGGTCTAAGGTTTATATAGTGTTAAAGATTCTAGTTTTGGCAAAAAGTTCGAAGCTTTACGCGTTTTGGTTAAGTTTTAAACTCGTTTTTGGTTCATTGGTCATTTCTACTCGTAACTTTTATAAGCACTTTGGGTGAAAAAGGTCAACATTTTTGGGTTATTCGAGTGTTTTTAAGGATATCTGTGCAAGCGAAATTGTTTGAATCGTTGGAAACTTTTTACGAGTAGGTCAAAACCCTAGTTCTACGCGTAAGAAAGTCAACTACGCATAAGGTTCTACTCATAACTTTTTGGTGCAGATTCTTCGAGCTTAAACGGTGACTCAGTGCTTCCCTCACTTGGATAAGTTTGTGGAACACTTCGACTTTTGGATATCCCTTACGCTGTGATAGTGTAAAGGATTTTTGGTTCTTAACCATAGTTTACGCATAAGCTAAAAGCTTACGAGTAACTCTACGCATAACTTCACAATTACGCGTAAGGTTTACGAGTAACTTTTTGTCTACGCATAAGCTTAAGGTTACGCGTAAGATACTGTTTACGCATAAGGATTCCTACGCCTAAGCTGATTACGCATAAGATCCTACGCCTAAGCCTCGTCTACTCGTAACTTCTGTTGTCTAAGCCTAAGCTCTTTCTACGCATAAAGGTTAAAAAAAAAAAAAATCAAATTTAATTTAATTTTTTGAGGAGACTAAACTTACAATTTTTACGCGAGATTTAAATTTTGGTTTAACTGTGAAAATTTTGGTCAAAAATTCAAATTTTTGGGCCTAAATTCAAATTTTTCGGGTCAAATTTGGCGTCAAAATTGTCATAACTCAAATTTTTCATACGACCTTAGAATTGATTTTTATAGTGAATTTCAAATTTTGGGCGAAATTTTTTTTAAGAACCAAGGTTACGAGTACGACTTTCAGAATCACCTCAACCGAGCTTAATCATCATCAACCACAACTCCTTTATCGTTGAATCGATCCTACATCAACTTTATCAGATCATACCTTCATCAATGGCAACTCAACAAGACATTCATGCAGCCGGTGCCGAAAACCGTCCTCCTATGTTGGCAAAAGGTGGTTATCTTCAATGGACAAGTCGTATGCTCCGTTACATCAAGACCAAACCGAATGGAAAACTGATGATTCAATCCATTCAGAATGGACCCTTCAAGCCTCGACAAGTCCATATCCTTGGAGATCCTAACGCAACACCTCCCATCCCACCATCCTCTCATCTTCAAACTGAATCAGAATACACTGAAGAGGATCAGAAACAAGTCGATGCAGATGACATGGCAATTCATATTGTCCAACTGGGTTTACCAATAGACATTTTTGCTGCTGTAGACAGTTGTGAAACTGCTTTCGATATGTGGGAACGTGTTAGATGGCTATGTTATGGAACAGAAATTGGTAAACAAGACATGGAGAACAAGCTGCTAACTGAATGGGAGAAGTTTACATCTACACCAGGAGAATCCATTGAATCCTACTATGGAAGGTTTTGCACTTTGATGAATGAGCTTATCAGAAACAAGTTGGCACCCAGAACTATCGTTCAAAACATCAAGTTCCTGAATAATCTTCCAGAAGAATGGGGACGATATGTCACTATTGTCAACCAAACAAAAGACTTACATCAGGTGAACTTTGATCAACTCAACGATTTTCTGAAACAAAACCAAGCTGAAGTGAATGAAGTCAGGAAAGAAAGATTGGCAAAGAATCATGATCCATTGGCACTTATTGCTAAGACTCAAACTACAGTGAATACACAACATCAAACTTCATCATCTTCCAACAACAACTTGCAGCAATACATTCAACAACCACAACAACAATTCTATCCACCAGAACAACAAGTCATTCAACAACAACAGTATCCACAATACCAGGAACAAGGAATCACTGATCCTGAAACTGAACAAGAAAATGCTTTGCTACAGGTATTTTCTTTATTGGATAAAGCATTTAGCAGTCGCATGGGTAATCAGGCGGTTCCGTATCAGGGTAATCAGTCGGGTTAGTATGTTGGAAATCAGATGGGACAGAATGTTGGGAATAGAGCAGTGGGTAACCAGAATGGCAATGTTGCAGCTCCAGTCGTTGGGAATTATGGAAATGTGAATCAGGGTAATCAGATTAAGTGCTATCACTGTCAAGGAGTGGGTCACATGGCAAGGAATTGTCCTACTAAGCCGAAAAAGAAGGATTTTGCGTATCTTCAGAAAGCTATGCTGTTAGCACAAAAGGCAGAATCTGGAATGCAGTTGAGTGCTGAGGAACTTGACTTTTTCGCTATTATGGATGATTTGGAAGACCGAGAGGACATCAATGCAAACTGCGTCTTCATGGCAAATCTTCAGGAGACTAAGTACGACACTGACTCTGACGCACCTCCTGTCTATGACGCAAATGCAGTATCTAAGGTACCAATCATTGATCCATGCTATAACAATGTCATATGTGATGTGTTTACTCATGATAAACAGCATTCTGTGACATCAGCACCTACTTATGATACATACATGGACAATCCGAGTTGTAGCAATACTTACTCTGAAACTCCATATGTGGATCCTAATAGAGGCTGTGTGGCACAAAATACTGAGACTGATGAGGAAACACGTGCTTATTTTGAATCACTAATCAATAAATGTGGCATTGAAATTGAGAAAGTTAGTAAGGTCAATCGCGAGGTTAAGGCCGCGAATAAGAAATTGACCGCTGAGCTTGAGAGTTACAAAGAGAACGCCAGAGCCTTTGAATTTCATACAAACAAACTTTCAGAATTAGAAATTGGTTATCGAGATTCTGTTTTAAGAGAAAAACAATTGCAACTCAAGTATGACACACTTGATGTGAATTTGAACTTGAAAATAAAATCTTTAAACAAGGAAATTTCTGAACTAAATGACCAACTTTCTAAACAAAAAGCACTGTTTTCTGATCTTGAAAAAGAGAAGAAACAGTTGATTGCTGATTTTTCAAAACGAGAAGATTCTCTTCTTGATGAAATTCTGGATAAAAATGAAACTATCAAAAAATTGGATAATTTGCTTCTTACAACGGGTCATTCCGCTAAAACAAACAAGATGCTTTCTAATCAAGCAAATCCGATTTTTCACACTGCACATAAAATGGCTCTTGGTAACAACCCTTCTTCGTTCCTCAAGAAAGCTCAGAAATCTCAGAATGTGTTGAACAATGGAAAACCTTTGCACGAACCCATAATTGTTCGTGATTCTCTTGAAACGTTGGAACTATCTGAGGAGAGTAGATCAAAAATGAAACAAAAGAATCCAGATCTTAAACCGATTGATTATAACAAATGGAACAAAATTAATGGAATTACTTTTGTTAATCAAAAAGAACAATCAACGTTTTCCTCCACACCAAGTGTTTCAAACAAAGTGTCAACACCAGTTTCAAAACCAGTTGCAACTCCTGTAGTTGTCTCAAAATCCTTTTCGAAAATTGAACAAATTTCTTCAAACAATCCTTTTAACACAAGTGATGCCAGAAGCATTTTAGATGACGTTAAAACTAGAATTGGGTATCTTCAAGAGACTGTCAAATCTAAAACCAATATTACTACTAACATCCGGTTTACTCGTCATGATGACGAAACGAAAAAGTTTTTTGAAACTCAAATTGCCCCTCCGTTAACTGCCATCAGTGCGAGGGTAATTCATTTCGAACAAGCATTTTTGAAAGAAACAGCTGACTTTGTCAAGGACCATAAATCCCTGGTAAAGCAAGCTAATGATAGTTTTGAACACATCAAAGTTTTGGAAAATTTGAATGATTCTCTCTTCGAAGATGTTCTGACTACTGATATTATGTCCATCATTTTGCAAACATATTCTGTTGAAGATCATGAAAGACTCCAGTCTGAGACCTCCGAAATTGTTTCAAAATATGAAAAAGCTCTTGAAAAACTTGAAAAAGAAAATATCTCATATTTTAAACAACTTGATCGAAAAACTGAGGAATGCAAATATGACAAATTGTCGTATGAGCGTGCCTACAATGACATGAAAGCGAAAAATGATCTTTTGAGGGCTCAGCTGGAAAGTCAAAAAGGAAAGGCAGTGGATACTGTGATTAAAAAACCATTGACTGCGGAGAAAGCAAATGATCCCAAACAGGTTTCCAAACCAAAAATGTCTATTTCTCAGTTTGCTCCAAAAGTCAATGAGAAACATGATTTGTCAAAAACAGTCACTCCACAGTCCCTGCCTATTAAAAAGAGAATTATCAAAAGTTTTGAAAAAGGAAAAGCAATTGCTGAAACACCAAAAGTGATTACACCTGGCATCTCTAAGACTAGTACACGGAATGTGACCAAAAATCCAGTTAAAGAATCTGTCGGTTCTAACAACATGGTCAACAATCACTATCTAGAAGAAGCTAGGAAAAAGGCACAGACTCGAAAAGACGGAATTCTAGGTGCAACATCTAGGGTGATGAATTCTACAAGATTTCAAGGCACTGCTAGTAGTAGTAAACCATTACCTAGGAACACTCTACAAAAGACTAGGGATTGGCTTGCATCTAAGAGTAGTTGCGCAAAAGAAAATGCTATGCCCTTAGAAAACAACACTAGGAATTCTAAGTCTTTTTCGAACAAGAATCAATTTTCAAAAGACTGTAGTGACAAAGTTAAAGCTGCTGTTTTAAACAAGAATATTGAATTTGTCTGTACTACATGTAAAAAATGTATCTTTTCAGCTAATCATGATGCATGTGCCTTACAATATCTCAAGAAAGATAATTCTCGTGCCAAGGCACAATCCACTAAGACACCAAATAGAAACAAACCCGTTGACAAGATGAACATCAAAAGGAAACCTAATAGGTGGATCTCTTCAGGACGTAGTTTTTCAAAAAATGAGTCTTCCGCTGAATCTGATAAGAAAACAACTCCTAGATCTTACCTAAGGTGGATTCCCACGGGAAAAGTTTTCAACAAAATAGGTCTTAGATGGATTCCCACAGGAAAGATTTTTGATACTTGCACCAACACAGATAATAGTGACAATCATTCGGATAAGGAAGTCAGATCCACTACAACCGTTGATAGTGATCACCCTCACCGTGAGGAATCATGTACTTCTAACACTGTTATTTGTGAAAATTCTTCTTCTGTGGATGCAGGTACTTGTAAAAGTGTTGAAGGTTCATATACCCCGTGTGGTAAAGAAGAACTTTATGCCAATTTCGCATGTGGAAATCCTTTTCTAGTTCCACTCTTAACTCCACTTTTACTTGTCCCAACTTAATTTCTCTTTCTTCAAATCTTCTTCGTAAATATTTTTGAAAAACCAAATACAAAATTTGAAAAACCAACAAAAGCAAAATACAAAATCAGAAAATTTTCAAAATACAAAAACAATATAAAATCAACAAAATCCAAAAATATTCTTCTCACGACATGTCTCTCGTATAATCGATATTCTGTACGTATCTAGAAATGTCATTCAACAATGATACGGGCATGTACAGATGCTTGAGAGAGAGTTCTTTAATTTGTTTTCTAAAACATGTCGTTTCTCAAAATTTCTTCAATAATGGCTTTCGTATACTTCAGTACGAAACCCGGACTTCAACATAATGCTTTCGTATACTTCAGTACGAAACCCGGACGTCAACATAATGGCTTCTGAACACATCAGTTCAGGACCCGCGCTTCAAAGAAAAGAAAGTGCTTATCAAAATCAAAGGTTTTAAATATTTTTCAAGCGCTTTTCCTAAAATCATAATGGCTTGCAGTTACTTCAGACTGTAACCCGAACTTTAAAGAAAGGAAAGTGCTACGCAAAATCGATTTTCATATATATCGAGCACTTATCCTAAAACAAATGAAGATAATTTTTTCTCTATATATCTTCAAAAGATTTTCAAAATCTTCTTCTCATCTTGCGTACCATTGATTCGAAATTTTTCAAAAAGATTTTTCAAAATATCTCACAGTCGGTACCAAGATATCTCCCTCATCAAAATGTCAAAATATACTTTTGTTAAGGGGGAGTATTAAACCAGAATTGTTCCAAAATTCATGCTGAATCAGTTTCTCTCCAAATGCTTTTCGAAAAACATATCTTTTAATCATTTTGTTTCAAAAACATCATGGATATGCTATTTTTGAGGGGGAGAAACGTGATTAAAATGTGATCAAAAAGTTTAATGATCGTTGTTTGATTCTCAAAAGAGCTCGACTCAGTCGTAACCAATGAATTGACGAGAAATTAAAGTCAGGAAATGTACCATTTCGAGAAACTTTCTATGGACTTGACCAGGACGGGTAATAATTTCAAGCTAGTTCTCTAGTGATGTAAACGTGTCTCGAATCGGTCTAGCTCATTTAAAGTCGATCAATTCAAAAAGTGCAAACTCTACCCTCTCTGTGCAGATTTCAGTTAAAACAATATAAGCACATGTGAAGGGGGAGTGTTTCTGAAAAACAAAACTCTCAAAATGTTAACAAAATGTTTTGATAATCATAAACACTTTGAGAGATTTTCAAGAA
This sequence comes from Chrysanthemum seticuspe, assembly GCA_019973895.1. Taxonomy (NCBI): domain Eukaryota; kingdom Viridiplantae; phylum Streptophyta; class Magnoliopsida; order Asterales; family Asteraceae; genus Chrysanthemum; species Chrysanthemum seticuspe. The sequence goes on from BPTQ01000008.1 coordinate 191,398,936, forward strand.
AAATGGTTTTATGGCAACAATAGGATAAGTCATGGAGTTATAAGGTGACTAAGGATAGGAAAATCCGTCCTATGATCCGCCAGAGCCGGATGGATCTACCCAAGGACATCACAAATAGTTAGTATTAGAAGTCCTTTGGAATGATTGAAAAAAGGAGTAATGTGAGAAATGAGAAAGAAGGGGTTGAAGAATTAAAAAGAAAAGTAATGAAAAAGGGTGAAAAGAAATAGCCCTCCATATTCAACCTTAGGGCAGAAACCGGGTTCAATTCATCTGCTACTGGTTGTTACTAGATGACACTGGTATTGAAGACAAAGACGTCATGGACCCAGTGACGCACTACACTAAACCTTCTAGCCACTCAATTCCTCTTAAAAGGATTTGTTTCATTCTCACTGGAACCCTACATAATCTATCGACTTTCTCTTAGAGATCGTTGGTATTGAAGAAGGAGACCCTCTCCCTAGTCTCCGCTCAGGAAAACCAAAATGCACTTATTGAGTCTTGAGCCACGAGATTCATCAAAAGATCTCATAGGAACACATGACATTTCATCGCTTGTTGTTCATCAATAAGGACACAAGTGATATATTATAGAGTCCTACGCAGATCTTAGCAATCTGCCTGAACATTTATGAGGGGAGTTACAACTGTAATCCTCAGTGATTGAATGGAAATTCCTGCCAGGGTCAACATCAAGCAGCCCTGACAGCAGGTCACTTCGGTAATTCTCCGTGGATTACGCTTAGTGTGTCTCAAACGGTCTACAGTCGTGGGGTGATGCTTCAGTGTACCTCAGCGACTCATCTGAACTGTAGATGTACTTCGGTATATCGCGTTATCTCACTTGTGGGACTCCAGTTCAGGAATGGCCTCTGTGAGAATTAGAGACGTGTTTTCACACTATGCTGTTAACACCCTTGAAATTCAAACTTGTAAGTGCCGGAATCCGCTTATTACTAACCTATTTTTATGTTTTCTTCTTATGGAAGCTCTGGAGCGGATGGATCGTGCAGACTCGCCACATGCTCATACCAACAACACATGAAAGTTCTCATCATAATCAAAGGCTACACAAAGTTAAAATGATTCTTCGTCAATGTCAAAGAATCTACAAAGTTTAAAGACTCGAGAACTACATCATTGGTAACCAAAAGACAAATACAAGTGTGAGCATGGTGGAGAAAGACGTGGAGACACCAAACCAACGAAGTTGACAACGGCAAACAACCACATTAATTGATCACATAGCATGAAGGAACAAAGAATTAAGACTATTCTATATCTACATGCAAAGTTCAAGCTCAAAAAGTTTAAAGACCTAATCAAGTGGAGCATCTTTTGAATGACCACCCCTTAGGGGGAGATTGTTAGCCTTAATAGTTTTATTAGAAGTGATGGTCATTCACGTTTAGGAACTTTGAAACGCGTGTTAGATATCGTGATAGAATAGTCAACGGGCTCGTGGATTGGGCTAAGCTAATTGGTTAGAAGTTAAGATAAGCTAGCCTTTTATTATGTGTAATCCAATCCAAGTCCACGAGGCCCAAGGCCAAGCCCAAGGAAAGCCTTTTAGGGCATCATGTATTCCAACTATAAATACCCCTCAAATGGTCATTTGAGGGGTGTGCTTGAGTGTGTGTGTGTGTGTGTTTTCCTTTGAAGCAATATAACATATTATTGTCTTCATCTTCTCTTCCTTGTCTCTCTAAACATACATACGAATATACATCAAGTCACCATCTCTTTGCTTAATCTTTTCTCTTCTTTCTACGCATATCATCAGTTTGTGTTTAACGTGATATAAGTGTTGGGTTTGTGATAAGGTATTCGTGATGAAAGGGGCTTTACAAATACCCTCCTCTTGACGGTATCCTTTTGCAACTAATCGAGCCTTGTTCTTTAAAGGGTTATGGTACACAAAAGTTACTAAAGTTTACAAAAAATTTGTCCTAAGGTAATATAGTTTCATTTTGTTCCTCCAGGTTACTGAACTTTGAAACTTTGTTCACTCAGGTAACTGAACTTATAAAAGTGAATGTTCAGGTTATTGAACTTTGAATTATGTTCACTCAGGTTACTGAACTTATCAAAAAATATACATCCAAGTTACTCGGACTAACACTGAATTTTTGAAGTGTATGCTTACCGAAAGTTTAGTAACATAACTGAACAAAATGAAACTATATTACCTTAGGAAAAATTTTTTGTAAACTTTAGTAACTTTTCTGTACCATAACCCTTCTTTAAAACATCAACATGCTCATCAAGTTTTACTTTGAAGATCCACTTTAGAGCAATGATCATAGCACAATCTGGAGCAGGTACTAATTCCCATACATCTATTCGATCAAACTCATGAATTTCTTCTTCCATGGCATTGAACCAGCTGTCTTCATTCATGGCGGTTTTAACATCTTTTGGTTCGACCTTAGAGAGTAAGGAGTTGAAGAAGCACCATAAGGCATCAGTTGCAAGTTGTTTCTGTGTGGATACTGGACGAGAGGGGTTTCCAATGATGTTGTCCAATGGATGATCATGTGACCATTTTCTAAGGTGTTCATGTGGTTGTTGTTGAGGAACTGAAGTAGCAGAGTCGATGTCTCCTGAAGAAGATGGTTCTGATGATGATACAGGAGCAAATATATTTTCAAATAGAGCATCTTCGGGAGTAGCAAAGGGATTAACTTCATCATGGGTGCCAGAAACAATTCCATGATGTACACTCGATGATTGATGATTTGTTGATGAGATAGAGTGATCAGCAGCAGGCGCTTCTTGACTTAATGACATTGAAACTGAAGGGTTAACTTCATTGACAGGGATATGAGCAGCCTCTGTTGATGGAATTGACATATCATTAGCACTTGGCTCATAGTGTTCATCAAACATTGGATCAAATAATTTCTTCAAATCATCTTCTGAAGGAGGTACATAAGGAGTTGCTGGTGAGGGATTTGAAACAAGAGTAGAACTGATAGGACTACTTGATAAAGGTTGAGATGCGGGTCCAGAACTGGATTGTCCTGGAGCCATTTGCCCGGACAGCTCATCGAACGTGACGTGAATAGTTTCCATGATATCTCGAGTTATTTTGTTGTAGATTCGGTAACCCTTCTTGTTTGATGCATAACCTACAAAAACTCCAATGTCCGCCTTAGCTCTTAATTTACCTAAATATTGACCGTCATTTGTTGGATAGCACAAAGCACCAAACACACGAAGGTAGGATAGATCAGGTTTTCGTTTATGGACAAGTTCATATGGAGTTTTTCCATGAGAGGTGTGTATTAGGGAACGATTTTGGGTGTAGCAAGCAGTGGCAATGGCTTCAGCCCATAGAAACATTGGAACCTTTGAATAAATTAGCATTGTTCTTGCGGCTTCCACAAGAGTTCGATTTCGTCTTTCAACTACACCGTTCTGTTGAGGAGTTCGTGGAACACTTCTTTGATGACTGATTCCAACAATTTCATAAAACTGAATTAATTCTTTGTTAACAAACTCTGTGCCATTGTCTGTTCGAACGATTCTAACAGTATTGTTGAGTCGAACCTGAAGCTGTTTGATAAGTTTGATGATGACATCTGGAGTTTCATCCTTTGTCCTCAAAAACTTTACCCAAGTAAATCGAGGGTAGTCATCAACAACGACTAGAATGTATTTCTTCCCATTTATTGTTTGCACTCTCATTGGTCCGCACAAATCCATATGAAGGGTATGAAGAACTTCCATTACTGAGTTTGTGGGTTTTAGTTTGTGGGCATATTTCGTGCTTTTTCCAGTTGGCAAGCTGAACAAAGATGATCTTTTTCATATTTTAGTCTGGGTAAACCTATGACAAGATTCTTTCTGGAAAGGTTATTAATGGTGCCGAAGTTCAAGTGATTGAGACGACGATGCCATAACCTTGACTTTGTTTTAGAAGCCTTTGACAACAAGCAGATTGGATAGGACTTCATCATGTCTTCTATAGAGATGGTGTATATATTTGAACCACGAGTTCCTCTTAAAAATTCCACACCATCAAGTTCTCTAATGAAACAAGTATGTTTTCTAAAAGCCACTTCTAGATTGGAATCACAGAATTGACCAACAAAGAACAAGTTATGACCAAGACCTTCAACAACATAGTCTCTATAACCCATAATAGCACCAAAATGGTCGTTCCCTAATCTAACAGTCCTGATGAATTTACTCACGAAGTTCATGAGCCGCGAGCGATCTCCAGTCATATGCTTGGAACAGCTTGAGTCCAGGTACCACAGAACGATTTGAACGATCTGCAGTTGAACACAGACAAGAATGGATAACTGGATAATTGGGAACCCCATGCAATAATGGGTTCCACTTGGTTAGTAATATTGATTGGAACACCCACATCAGAAGTAGAAACAATGGAATCATTAGAAGTAGATGCAGTGCTAGTGTCCGTATTTGACCTATTCAAAGTATGTTCACTTCTTAAGGGAATAGTTCTACCAGTAGGCATCCATTTTCTAGTGGGCATTGACTTAGCAAAATTAGGGCAAAACTCATTAACCTTACGGCCAGTAGGTATCCATTGATAACCTATATTAATGAATTTTCTCCCTGTGGGTTTCCACTGTTTTCTAACTTTCTTTCGCCTTTGCCTTTTAGCCTTCTTAGCTTGATTTTTAACATTAACAATTTTAACAGGGCATTTAACAGCATTAATCAAATCATTCACACCACATTCATGGTTAGTAACAGAATTCAAGCAATCATCAGTACATGGTTTGCAGATAGTAGCAGAATTCGAATTAATTACAGTACGCTTATAGCTAATACTAGAATCAACACGATTCGTTTTATTCAACTCAGACTTAATATTCCTATGGTGATCTTCTACTCTCTTCCAATGCACATTCTTAGCTTGCGAGGTCCTATCTTGCTTGGTATTGCCTGGAGGCTTTGACCCGCTTGCTTTCATGTCACTGATTACTCCTGTAGAGGGAATTATGGGAACATTAGTTGGTTGATCTACTTTTTGCATTGCTGAACTAGACGTGCAGGGATTTGAACTATTTGAAGGCACATTAGTGTTTACTTTCTTAAAACTGGGCATAGAATGGTTTGTATGCTTGGCACTAGGCATAAAACAAGGCATCACAGCTTTACCTTTCGCACCTAAGGATTTAGGACATGTTGCTATTAAACATTCTAGCAGCTCTTGAGATCGTTTGGCCTGAATGCAAGCAAACCTAATTTCTCTATCAAGAGGCTTATTTATGAAATCCTCTTCCACAATCTCACGGAGACATTCTAGACTATCCTTAAGGTGAGCAAAGTAGTTATGAAACACAAGTTCATTATTCCTAAGATGAGGAGCAATGTATTTAATAGTCACAGTATATTTGCAATCTGAGGATGACTTTGATGCAACATTCTCATTAAAGACAAGTGGCAGTTTCCCTTTTTCCTGACTCCTCAGATTCTCAATTTCCTTTTGTAAAGGCGTTATTTTTTCATTGTTTTTGTCACGAGTGACTTTCATTGAATCATATAACTCTTTAAAGTGTCTTTTAACTTTTTCATTTTCTTCTAGAAAACCCTCGTTTTCCTTTTGTAAAACATTAACCAAGTTTTGAAGATGAAAAGTTTGAGAATACTAAGAATCTAAAGGAGGAGGCATTTGGGAGCCAATCACATTGTTCTTTTCACCCTTTAATTGTGAAATTTGGGCTTTCAACTTTCTGATCGTGTTACAATGAGCTTGAATCTGTTCGTCACGTTTGTTTATCTGAAAAACTGCATCAAACTCTGGAACATCTGAGGATGTCTTGATATTTGAGGTTTTGACATTTTCTTTAAGATGTTGATATTTTAGTTGCAAATCAAAATGTTCAACTTCTAGTTTAGAAAGATGTTTTACCAAATTATCGTGATCATCCTGATCAATTTTCTCATTTAGTTCTGAGTTTTTGTTTTCAAGCTCAATGACACGATCATGGGAAACTTTCAATGCAATAGATAATTCATGAAATCGAGAAGCAGTAATAGAGTGCTTATTAACAATATAAAATACATCTTGAGCAACACAACTCGAAATCAAATTCTCATTTAAGATATGCAAGTTCTTCCTTTCAACTTCATTATATTTGAGTTCCTGTTCATAATCATTGACCTTAACAATCATTGCATCAAATTCGTTTTCCATTTCTTTAATATATGAATTTATTCCCTTTTGAAGACTCTTAAATTGACCTTTTAATTGTTTAAAGAAAGGCATGACCTCAGTTAAATAACATTCTTTAGTTTGCTCAAAACCCCTTTCCCCCTCAGTTATCCCTGTAGGTGTGATTCTCTTCTTACACGTTTTCTCAAAATCAACAAACAACTGATAAACAACATACAGGCTGATTAAGGTCTTGCTATTAGTGGCAATAGATCTAGGAACTAAATGCATTGGTGTATTAGGTGGATACACAGTTGCATGAGGCAATTTCCTACAAAGGGGATTCTTTTCAACATGATTTTCAGCTTTTTGCATATCCATATCCTTTTTCCAGAACACTTGTTCAGGGGTTAATAGAGTCTGAGGCTTAAACATGTTTAAGGATATCCAATTTTCCTTAGTGTAATCATGGGGTTTGATCGTTATATTATTCATTTTACACTCAGGATCTTCTAGCTTCTTATTCATTTTCTCCCTAGTGACTTCATCTGATTTCTTATCTTCATCAGTGCACTCAGCGCAACTAGGTTTCTGTCTAGGCTTAAGGATTTCATTACCATCATAAAGTACCTTATGAGCAGCTCTAGCCTTTTTAACAACCTCAGGATTAGGTTCCGCAATAAGGGGAATGCTATGTTTATCGCTTAATACTCTATGCTTAGTGATCAAGTGAGCAGTCTGAATGGTATTCCCGTGTACGTACAACTTATTTTCAAGCTTGTTTTTCAAAGTTTTTAGATTGAAAAAATCATTCAAAAGTTTTGATTCCTTAGCATTGAATTCTTGCTTAAGCATTTTAACATTTTCTTGAAGTTCTTGCATTTTCTTGCTTAAGCATTTGCTTAGCAGTTTTAGAAAGCTTTTCTTGTAAGGAGTTTAATTCTTGTTTTAAGACTTCTCCTCTAAAATTACTTTTTCTAATAATTGTACGCATTTGGTCATCCATTTCTTGCTCACGGGTGGTTAAATCAAACTTAGCACGTTGTTCATAAATAGCAACTTGTTCTTTATAGGCATTTAGTTCAGAGGTAACAAAATCATCAGGGGCACATGCAGTGTATTCATCAAAAACATAGTCATCATTGACTGCATAAGATGCATTACTTGGTACAATCTCACTTTCACTTTGCTTCACATATTGATCATATGGGACAATGTTACTATTACCCTCATCATCAATATCTGATTCATAAGTTTCAAGAGACTGTACTTTATTATGCATCTTTTGCTCATCAACTTCATCATATAGTTTTAATACCTCTGAAATGATTGAATCTTTGGATGGGCCAGCCTGTTGTGGTGAAGAGACCTTTGGAGAGACCATAGGTGAGATGCTAGCCATTAAGATTGTTTGGGCAGTAGGTTCATCATCGACATCAGAGTCAAATGCATCACAGTCAGCTACTTGAAAGGCATTTTGATGATTATGACCTATCTCCTGAATTGGCTGTTCGTAAACATCAGCATCATAGGTTCTGGCATTTCCCTCAGCAAGAAACAACAACTCCTCTTCATCCAAAGATGCTCCATTATCCTGAGCTCGCACAAGCAACATCTTGTCTCTGAAGTATTCTGCATTCTGTGGACGTTTTGGAGATGTGCAGTTCCTAGCAATATGTCCCTCACTACCACAGTTGTAGCATTTGACTGGCTTTGCTTGTCCTTGATTTGGATTCCTTCCACGATTCAGATTTGCTACATATCCTCTACCAACTCCACCTCTTCCCTGTTCATACTGCCTTTCTTGAACAGGTTGCATCATAACCTTCCCATCTCTGACAGTAGCTTGATTGTGTGGATTGGATGTTGTTCTGAGGTTATTGTTGGTATGTGGGAGGGAGTTCATGTTTTGACTAACCATGAGAGACAATTGATTGATGAAGTTTTCCATGAGTGTGTTTGAGTCGGGAGGCTTATATGCTGGATCAGGGATGAGCTTGTAATTACCATTACCCATGGGTATGACTTGAGAAGCTTTGGTGGTAACTCCAACATTGGTGTAAAAAGCTGTAGAGTCATTTGATGAACTAGTTTGTCCCTGCTTAGATTTGAATTGCTCAAGAATCCTTCGTTTAAACATAGCATGTCTCTCATTCTGAAGAAGGAAGGCATACAATTGCTCATAGTTGGTGTTCTTCAATCCTTTAGTTAGCTTCACAGAGGTGACAAACTTGTGCCATTCGGGATTCATGTTGTTCACAAACTTTGAGTTCAGCTGAATGTTTGGCATAGTCATTTTGATATTCCTCATATCATTCACAAGCTTGTGGAATCTCACATAATATTCATAGATGCTCTCTTCTGGTTTCATCTTGAAGTGCTCAAATTCATCATACAACTATGATTCTCTGTTTTCCGTAGTTAATTCAGAACCCGAGAGAAGCATCTTGACATTATCCCAAACAGCCTTGGTTTCAGTGTTGTGATTGATAAGCTTGTAGATATCTTTTGGAAGACCTTGAAGTATAATGTTAGAAGCCCTGATATCAGCATCAAATCTCTTTTTCTCCTTATCACTGAGCTCATCATACGTCATTGGTCTGTCCAATCCAAAGATCATGGTTCCATCTGCAGCAGTATCAATTATGTCTCTTGTAGTTTCAATCTGATACGGTCCTTCATCAATAGATTTGAGAATGTTGATTCCGTTTTCCTTTCCAAGACAATACAACCTAATTCGTTGAGCCCAAGAGTCATAGTCAGTTCTGTCAAGCATGGGAGGACGAGTGTCTGAACCAGCTGCTTGAACGTCCTCAGCTACAGTAGAGATGATTGTAGGCACGTTGGTAGACATGTTTACAGATTTTACGAGATTTTATAACTCTATGATTAAACCAGGAAATAGATTCTTTCACGGGATTTTACTAAATCAAGAGAAAACCGTATTAGAAACAAAAGATCAACCAAGTCGCTAAGAATCCTTGAACCAAGTCGCTAAGCACCAAGTCGCTAAGTAGCAACTCGCTAGACTGCAGGTTTCTATGAATCAAGTCGCTAAGCCCAAGTCGATAAGACCCAAGTCGCTGGACACAAGTCGCTATAATACCAAATCGCTAAACAGTCAAGTTGCTAAAGAACAACTCACTAAGATTCAAGTCGCTAATATCAAGTCGCTGAGAATACAAAGTACAAGTCGCTAACAAAATTGAAAGCAAGTCGCTAACCTAACCAAGTCGGTAGCCATAGTGGAGAATCCACTAACTTGTACTGTTTGTCGGCTTGTCTCAATAGACAAGTCGCTAGGCTCAAGTCGCTAACAATTAACACTACAACTCGCTAACAATTACTGAAGCAAGTCGCTACGAAGAAAAACACTACGAGAGTCAAGTCGCTAGCAAGAAAAACTTCAAAAACACACTTTTCAATCCAAAACACTCCCAACCACAGTGATTCAAGCTTTCCAAATCAAAACCCAATCACTTACAATGATTCTAAACACAAAAGTACACCCAAAATTCAAACTTTAACACAAGAAATGATCCAAATGATGCAAAAACCACTAAACTTTTTCAAACTAAAAAACCATCTAAAACCACTAGAAATCCAAGGATACGTGAGAGAGATGATCAAACCATGGCTCTTGATACCATTTGTAACATATTGGATTTCACAAACATATCAAACCACAATCACAAGTAGGCGTTTAATACAAGGTTTTAGAGAGAGAAATAGTTAGAGGTTTGGGAACTTAGTGAGAGAAAATGAAAGTATTATTATGAGGTCCAACTCTCTACCTTGGGAGGTAGAGAGTATTTATAGTCTTACACAAATCGCCACCTACGGGCTGTGGATCAGGCATACAATGGGTAAAGACCCGTCCGTCCTCCACGGTGTTACTTAACTAAATACTACTAAACACTAAATAATCTACGACTACGAGCTTTCTAACGATTACATATACTTGAGGTGATCGACTCTTTAATAACTGGATTTACTAAATCCTAACATTTTGTTTTTGAAAAATATTTACAGCGAAGCTTTTTGGAAAATCATTTTCAAGAAGATTCGAGAAGACATTGTAACACCTCAGGGGTTAGGCTTCGCATTCCAATTCTTCAAACTAAATCGTTAAACCTTTCTTTTGGAAGGGCTTTAGTAAATAGATCGGCGAGTTGGTAATCTGTCTTCACGAAAAATAATTCAACAGTACCTTCTTCTACATGTTCTTTTAAGAAGTGATAGCGGACTCGGATATGCTTAGTCTTTGAGTGATGAACAGGATTGCATGATATGGCTATGGCACTTTTCGAGTCACAATACATAGGTATTTTATCGAAAGTAAAGCCATAATCTGTGAGTTGTGTTCTCATCCATAAAACTTGAGCACAACACGCAGATAGAGACACATACTCAGCTTCAGTGGTTGAAAGTGCAGTACAATCTTGTTTCTTTGAAGACCAGCTTACTAACTTTTCACCCAAAAATTGTGCTCCTCCGGATGTACTTTTTGCTGTAACTTGGTCACCTGCGTGGTCCGCATCTGAAAATGCAATTAGATCAAATCCGGATTCCTTCGGATACCAAAGTCCCATGTGAATGGATGTTTTCAGGTACCGAAAGATCCTTTTAACCTCTTTGAGGTGCAGTTCGGTAGGCTTTGACTGAAACCGTGCTAATAAGCAAACAACAAAATGAATATCGGGTCGACTAGCAGTGAGGTACATGAGAGAACCAATCATGCTTCGATATTTCTTCGGATTGATAGGTTTCCCAAACAAATCGGCTCCAATTTTTGGTGAAGTTACCATAGGTGTTCCGACCGAGTCACAATTATCCATACCCTGATTTTTCAAAATCTCAGTTGTATATTTTGCTTGATTAATAAAAATTCCACGTGGGGACTGATGTATTTGTAAACCAAGAAAAAACTTTAGTTCCCCCATCATGGACATTTCAAATTTGCTTTTCATGAGATTTTCAAAATGTTTTGAAAGATTCGGATTAGTAGACCCAAAAATGATGTCGTCCACGTAAATCTGAACAATCAAAATGTCGTTTTTGCATTTTTGTGTAAACAAGGTAGGATCAACCGTTCCTTTGGTGACATTGTTTAGGATAAGGAAAGAGGACAGTTCGTCATACCACGCTCTCGGAGCTTGCTTTAAACCATAGATTGACTTTTTGAGTTTGTAGACGTAGTCTGGATGTTCCATGTCTATGAAGCCTTCTGGATGACTCACATACACTTCTTCTTTCAGAGTTCCATTCAAGAACGCGGTCTTAATGTCCATCTGATAAACCATGATGTTTTTGTGAGCTGCATAGGCTAAGAAAATCCTGACTGCCTCAAGTCTAGCTACCGGCGCGAATGACTCTTCAAAGTCTATCCCTTCTTCCTGTCTGTATCCTTTGGCCACAAGATGAGCTTTGTTGCGAATTACAGTCATCTCTTCATCCCTTTTGTTCTTCCATAACCATTTGAGATCAATGACGCGAATGTCAATTGGTCTTGGAACCATATCCCAAGAGTCATGTAGACGGTATTGGAGAAGTTCCTCCTGCATCACTTCTATCCATGCGGGTTCTGCCATTGCCTCCCGAATGTTCTTCGGTTCAATATTGCTAATTGAGCAAAGGTAAATGCACAAGTCGCAATCGGTGGTCTTTTGTCCACTTGAAGGTTCACCAATAACTTGTTCAATTGGGTGGTCTTTTGTCCACTTCAGAGTAGAAGGATACCGTATGTTATACGTATGCGAGTTAGATGGTTCTCGTAAGCTTGAAGATGATGCAGCTGATTCTGTAGCAAACGGGTTTTCAAATGAGTCTTCATCTAACGTTGCATCGTTATGGTTTTGTGTAGGTTCTTCTTGAAATGATATGTTTTGGTTTTGCTCATCAACTGCTGGTAAAACTGTTGTAAGGATGGGATTTGCAGAAGTCGATGTAGATGACGTTGATGGAGTTGGTGCATTGGTTTCGACCGTTGTAGATGCATCTTCTGTTGGTGGTGGTGGATGATTTTGAGCGGGTGCAGCGGAATGATGGTTTGATGCATTTGTCGAAGTGCCACCATAGTATTCATCGAACATTAACTCAAAGAATTTCTCCCATTCTTGTTTATGAGGCGTGTCAGAAAAAGTTGATGGAGCTCTTTGATGTATGCGTCCTGAACTGATGTGTCCAGAAGTCTGCTGGTTTGGTGCGGGTTATAGAGCGAGTCTCTCAGAAGCCATTTTTGAAAGTTCGTCAAAATTCACATTCATCGTCTCCATGATCCTCCTAGTTCTCCTGTTATACACCCTGAATACCCTTGAGCTATCTGAATATCCAATGAAGATTCCAATATCACCTTTAGCTTTCAGTTTCCCTAGATCTTCTCTGTCGTTTGTCGGATAGCACAAAGCCCCAAACACGTGAAAGTAAGAGATATCAGGTTTTCTGTTGTTCACAATTTCATATGGGGTTTTATTGAATCTTGGATGGATTAGGGATCGGTTCTGAGTGAAACAAGCAGTGGCAACATCATCAGCCCATAAAAATAACGGTGCACTGGAATAAATTAGCATTGTGCGAGCAGCTTCTACAAGAGTTCGATTTCTTCTTTCAACCACCCCATTCTGCTGTGGAGTTCTAACAACTGATGTCTGATGAGTGATTCCAACATCTTCAAAATAAGCTCTTAACTCCTGATTTGTGAATTCAGTGCCGTTGTCTGTTCTTACTACTCTTACTAGAGCTTGAAGAAGTACTTGAATACATTTCAGGAAGGTGATGATGATGCCTGGTGCTTCGTCTTTTGATCTCAGAAACATAACCCATGTATATCTTGAATAGTCATCGACAATAACAAGAATATACTTTTTCCCATTAATGCTTTCAACTCTCATTGGGCCACATAAGTCCATGTGCAACATATGCAACCTTGGTTCCGAACTAGGTACGGATTTGGGTTTATATGATGCTCTTATGCTTTTTCCTTGTTCGCATGATGGACATAGGTGATCCTTGGTGTATTTGAACGTTGGAAGTCCGTTGACGATGTTGTCTTTGGCCAGTTTGTTGATGGTGTCAAAATTGAGATGAGATAATCGTCTATGCCACAACCAGGACTTTGTTCCAGATGCTCGTGTCATAAGACATATTGGTGATGAAGAGGCCATTTGGTTAATGTCGATAGCATGCAAGTTTGTATCACGATTCCGAGTGAAGAGATCAGTGCCATTCAAGTTTCTAACGAAGAAAGCATTTTTCCTAAAAGCAACCTCTAAATCTGCATCACAGAACTGCCCGACTGAAAACAAATTATGTCCCAACCCTTCGACATACTAAACTCGAGTGATCAAATAATTTCCAAAGGGTAGATCTCCATAACCCATGATAGCTGCTACATGATCATTTCCGAAACGTACGGTTCCCATGAATTTCCAGACGAAATTGATCAGCAGCTTCAGATTTCCTGTTATGTGCTTGGAGCAACCCGAGTCGACGATCCAAATACATATTTCGATAACCTGCCAATAACAGAAGAAGAAGATTTTGGAAACCGTTTTGATTTTGGTTCCTTTGGGTTAGAGGTAAAATCCTAATCACACTAAAAGAAGTTTTCTACTGGGTATTCTGGTTGGTCACTCATTGTACCATTCTGGAGTGTGAAAATTCTACCCGTGGGTTTCCAAATATCATCCCTAAAGTAAACACTATGCTTCTTATCAGTAGTGTAAAGCCTAAGTCTTGCAACTAGTCTTCCTATTCGTTTAGCATAAGTTCTTTTTGGAAAGTTCTTCTTAACAGGCTTATCATTCACATTCTTAGAAACACAATCATCTTGAACATTAATTAAAGATTTCTTGCAAGTTAAACAAAGAGATTCAACACATTCATTAGACTGAGCAAGTTTCATAGGTTCATTACATTCAGATGAAATGTCTTTCTTATTATAAAGCGGTAAATTCCTAGGGTGTTCTTCTACTTTCTTCTCTTTATTCAAGCTACTACTCTTAGAGGCATGCGAGACTCTATTGTTCCTTGTATTGATCTTAGGCTTTAGTCTGCTGCTCCTAGAGGTGCTTTCTAGTCCTATAGAAGGTAAGGCACACGCATTAGGATTCACATTTTTATCAAGAGAAGTGGTTTCGGTTGTCCTAGTCTCTTTAGAGTGCTTGTTTAAACTTATGTCGTTTGTTCCATATGTTTTAGATGTGGAGGCAGACGCATTAGTGGTACTCATCTTAAAAAGGCCAGGTGCTAAAACTTTTGGTTTCTCGATAACCGCTTTTCCTTTTTCAACATTTTTTTAGGCAAGGTAGGTCGATTGACTGGTTTGGATAAATCATTTTTCTCATTGACTTTTGGAGGAGGCATAGAAACAGACATTTTTGGTTTTAAAACCGGTTTGGGAACATTTGCTTTCTCCTCAGTCAATGGTTTTGTAATCGCAGTATCCACTGCCTTTCCTTTTTGACATTCCAGCTGAGCCCTAAAAAAGATCATTTTTTGCTTTCATGTCATTGTAGGCGCGCTCATACGACAGTTTGTCATACTTGCATTCCTCAGTTTTTCGATCAAGTTGTTTAAAATATGATACATTTTTTTCAAGTTTTTCAAGAGCTTTTTCATATTTTGAAACAATTTTGGAGGTCTCAGACTGGAGTCTTTCATGATCTTCAACAGAATATGTTTATAAAATAATGGACATAATATCAGTAGTCAGAACATCTTCGAAGAGAGAATCATTTAAATTTTCCAAAACTTTGATGTGTTCAACACAGTCATTAGCTTGCTTTACCAGGGATTTATGGTCCTTGACAAAGTTAGCTGTTTCTTTCAAAAATGCTTGTTCAAAATGAATTACCCTTGAGTTGATGTTATTCAGCTGAGGGGCAATTTCAGTTTCAAAAAACTTTTTATTTTCATTATCAAAACTATTAAACCATATGTTTGTTGTAATGTTGGTTTTAGTTTTAACAGTCTCTTGAAGATCCGCAATTCGAGTTTTCACATTGTCTAAAATACTTCTCGCATCACTTGTGTTAAAAGGATTGTTTGAAGACATTTTTTCAATGTTCGAAATAGATTTTGAGACAACAACTGGTTTTGAAACTGATTTTGAGACAACAACTGATTTTGAGACATATGTATTGAACCCGGTTTCTGCCCTAAGGTTGAATTATTGGAGGGCTATTTCTTTTCACCCTTTTTCACATTCATTTCTTTTTCATTCATCAACCCCTTCAGTGCTTACCGAGACTTCATTACTAGAACCTTGTTGGGTTTATTCCAGTACTAGCTCAGACTCAGTCGGCACTCTTCCCATATCTCACTTTTCTCCTTTTTTCATCATACCTAAGGATTCTACACTATCTAGTGGATTTTACCTAGGTAGATCCCTCCGATTCTGGCGGGATCGTGGGAACGAATACCTAACCTAACCATCCTTATAACACCATGCATAAAGTAAATTGGTTCTTTCTTTTGGTATTGTTCTTTCCTTCTCGAAACCAATTGAAAAATCATTTGGAAAATCAATCAAGGTACTTGTGATATAATATCAAAGCATTTTGTACCTTAATTGTTTTGATCTTTTAGAAATGCTCCCCCTCAACATGTGCATATGATTTTATAAATTGTTTAGCACATGGAGGCAAGAGTTATTTTGAAATAAATTCTTGATCACAATTTCTATGGAAAAAGCCATTTGATTTTCTTTGGTAAATTCTCCCCCTCAATATGTGCATAGGATATTTGAAATCATTTTATCACATAGAGGAAAAATTTCTTTTGAAGCACATTTACGATCACACAAGCCATTAAGAAAACATTTAGAAACTCAATCAAGGTACTTTATGTTGAAACATAGAATCTTTTGTAGTTTGAAAGTTTGTTTTCTTTTGAAATGTTTCCCTTCAATATGTGCTTCGAGATACGAAAGCGTTTAGCACATAAAGCAGCCTGCACAATTGAATCAAAACGATCACCTTTTATCAGATTTCATTATTAAATCACAAATTCTCCCCCGATCAAAAATATCAAACCCTTTGAGATTTTGGATCCCAAGTGATTTAATACAGTTTAGTAAACATGGGAGAAAATGTGTCTGATTTAAAAACTCATCTAGTTATTTTGGATAAATGCTCCCCCTCAACATGTGCATAATGTATATTGAAATCGTTTGGCGCATGGAGGCAGGAGTGCCTTTGAAGGACTAAAACCAATTCAATAAAAACAGATTTGAGATTTAAATCACGATCTCTCCCCCGATCAAAAATTTCTAACCTTTTGAGATTTGTGATCACAATTGATTTAAATCATTTAGAAAATTTTAGGGGAAAGACGTGGCAAGATTTAATTTTTGAAAAATGACGGATAAGGACCAATTATAGACATTAAAGATTGTTAGTGTCAGGTATGATAGTTTTAAGAGATCCTTAAGTAAAATAAAACAATTTCACAATCAAACAAGAACAGAAAAAAATTCATTTTGAAAGATCTTTGAGTTTTAAAGAGAATCATACCATGACATAACATTAAATCTTTAGATCACCACTTTAATTCGTACAAGCCAGACTTGATAGATGAAATATCGTTTGAAAATAATTCATATAAAATCACTCTCCCCCTCAATCGATGACCGTAGTCGATGATTGAGTGACTTAAGTTTTGATAAAATGAAGTCCGGTGATTTTCAAAATTAAGTCCAATTTATTTTCAAAACCAATATTTTTCCATTTTTCAAAACAATATTATTTAAAAAATTGTTTAAAAAATGGTATCATCACAATTATCCTGCACAAAGATACGTTAGGTGGTTGAGCAGCTTCTGTTGATGCTGTAGGGCAGGAAGAAAACCGTCTGCAGATGCAGTGAGACTTCTTACGTTGCATTTTTTCATGCCAACTGAGGTCAAATTAAGCTCCGTTTCTTCATTTGATGATGAAGAAAAACCATCTGCTGATGCAGTGAGACCTCTTACGTTGCATTTTTTCATGCCAACTCTCCATAGAAGTCAAATTAAGCTCTGTTTCTTCATTTGTCAACCCAAGATATAGTTACCCTTTCCTTTCGGCATCCAATCATCTTCATTTGTGGGATCCGGATCGGGAACATTCTTATAAACCATGATATCTACATACGTTAGTGGACACAAACAGATATATGGTGGTCGACATCACCCAAACAGCAATCGACTAATAAAAGTCATTGCAACATATCAATCAGATCATTCAAATGTATGGGAATAATGTGTTCATCAAACTCTAATCATCTAATCCTAAAAATCGTATCCTAGGCACCTAGTCCTTCAACGTAGGTTAACATCATTTTCAATTAAGCATATAGGATAATTAGAAAAGCTCGTTAGATGATATAAATTTGAAAACATTCTCCCCCTCAATCAATGACTCATTTCCTGAAAAGTTTTAAAGCGCGGAAGTCATTGATTGAGTTTGAAAATTTATGAAAACTCCGATACTGATTGATTTTCAAGCAACTCATTTACCACCATTAAGTTAAAATAAATATTTTTCTGAAGAATCTTTAGACGGAAAAATATTTGAGTAGGAACAGCAGTCCTTCGACATACTTTCCTTATTTTGTTTTTAGGATAAGTGCACGAATTTTTTGAAAATTGGTTTAGCGCAACACTTTCCTTCCTTAAAGAATGGGTTACTATCTGAAATAATAGAAAACCATAATTTTGAAGAACGGGTTACAGTTTGAAGTAACTGCAAGCCATTTGATATGTGACATGTTTTGGAAAAAGAATATTTACACCTCCTGCTCGAATTCATCTATGGTCCCGTGCCATTATTGAATGACATTTCTAAGACCGCAGATGTTATCGATACCAGAAGACATGTCTTGGAAAACATATTTTTGGTATTTTTCAAATTTTCTAATTTTTATGGGATTTTGTTGGTTTTATATTTTTCTATTTTCTTTTTGTTGGTTTTATATTTTTGTATTTTGTTTTTGATAAATATATATACACAGATAGAGTAGATGATATAATTAAAGAGGATGATGATACGAGTACCGAGATAAGGATATCGAGCAGCACGTCGTAGAAGATAGAATTCGTCATCTCTTAAACTTCCACCACCAAAGCTTCCGAGACTCCAGAATAGAAGATAGAACATGAGCCTTTGAGAAAGAGAGACTTTGGCAGCTTCCCCCCAAACCGAAAATCCATTAGATGAGCAGATTCGAAGCTCTATTTCAAGCTTGCCTTAGCCAGGTGCACAGATAAACACACCATTATCATAAATCCCGCTTCTCCTTTTAAGAACGATAATCGAGGATCTCCATTCGGGGTTATATCATCAAGAAGAAGAACAACAACGTATCATCCCACATTTGAATACCTCTTCTCAAATTCCTTTTCCACTGAAGTCTGAAGCAATCCATTCCGAAAGGTGTCAAGAGAACAATTACCCCTAGTAGTTGAATTGATGCAGCCCGTCTCTTAGAATAGAGCTCAAGAACTATCCCGAATACACATCATGCCCGGAAAGAAAACACCTCCCCAATGTTCGTGGTAAACAATGGCTTTCTTCCCTGATGATCGTGTATGAAGCTCAAGGACCTGAAGTACACACATTTCCCAAAGAGAGAACAACCGATAACATTGAAAAAGAAGGCAAAATCACTGATTATCTCTGCGGATGACAATCTCTGCGGATGTCAACTCCGGAATAAATGATTATATCTCTGAATCACTGATTAAGCCCTCAAGTGAGACAGTTGAGCGCCCCCAATGTACACAATTCTCTCTCCCCTGATGATTGCGATAACATCGAGATCATCACACACTTGTGTACCTCTTATATCTTCAGAAACTTTCTCTAACATCTCTTCCGCCACATAGTTGGAATAAACACTAAACGCTATGAGTCAAACCTTGAGTTTCTCTGCGGTAATGACATTTTTCTTCTCGGGATATCTTCAATCACTTAGAAGTATTAAGTTCATCAAGTTTACTCGCGTTTAGATACGTGTCTCCTTCCCCCTTGCTGGTTTTGACACTTCAGAATCAGCAACATATTATCAGCCTAAATACTTGAAATCTGATGAGAAGATTGCTTGAAGTCTTTGTGAGAATCAACTTGCTGCGGAAGAATGTGAGCAACTCTAAATGGGGATTAAATTCGACATTTCACCCTCCCCCAATTAGTGCTCTCCCCTAAACCGACAATCTGTTTGATAAATGCCCAGATTAAGAAGAAGTCTTTAGATCATTAAATGCAACTCGTCTTTAGTCTTCTACCATGTAGCAGAGAATGTAGAACCGACTGAACTCGACCTTCTTCTAGATTGTCCAGTTGGGGAATAGATAGTTAACATCTTCAACACACCCAAAAGCATCCCAATTAACTTACATCTTGCAAACCCCCTTAACTAAAATCCATCCCAATCAAACAAGAACAGAAAGATGTTCATCAAGGAAATCAACAATCAGCCCGCAACGAACACACAAAATGGTAACACCAAGCAAACAATCACATCAAACAAGAACAGAAGGTTGTTCGGAATCATCATGTTGATGTGTACGTGAAGCATTAAACGGAAGCACTTTGTAGATAATCAACTCAGCCCGTGTGAAGATGTCAACCAACGGCTCTTAGAAGAAACTCCATGTAACGATGACCCGATAAGAAGAAGATCGGTTCTTACATGAGTTAGGAGCCGTATGACCATATATTCTCAAATATAACTCAACATGTAGAATTATCATACTTCTTCTCCCCCTCAAGACTTGCATATGGAAATGCCATTCTTGATTGAATAAGTGAAAATCATCCAAATGTATTCAATTCACACTTCTCCCTCGCAAAATTAGCACATGATGTCGCCATCGTCATTATAGTTGAGCAAGTGGAATAAGAATACAGTCAATGGTAGCCCGGTTCACTTGATGCTAGAAAGCGCATGGAAAAAGCATGAAGCATGTTGATGAGAATGGTCATAATTGAGAAGATTTCTCTTCTTCCGAAGATAATGCGCAGTGAAGCGTACACATTTCTTTTCTTTGGAGAACGAGGCTTGAACTGATGTGTTCAAACGTCATAAGAAGATTTCTCTTATTTCGAAGATAATGCGCACTGAAATGTACACATTTCTTTTCTTTAGAGTACGAGGCTTGAACTAAAATATTCAAACGTCATAATCTCTCTCTTTTCAATCTGATGTGCCCGGTTGGTGCAAGTTTTAAATTTATAAAAGGTGAATTACCAATATTACCAATAACACATACGAGCAAGTATACTCGTCCGTTATAGCAAGATTATGAAGGTAAGTCGGGATCGTTCGCAGGGATTTGAGTGAATCTAAGCACAAGTTTGAATTAACGGAGTCTATCCAAAACATATAACAAAGCAAATAGATATAATGAAATTCAGATGATTAAAAATTACACTTGCTTAAACTAGTTTCATATCATAGATTAATGTGATTGTGTTAACCTCTTAACATGTTGGTTATGATCATTAGTTGGTAGACTAATCTATTGTTCTTACAAGTCAAACTTTGATCAAGAGTTTAGTTTATAAAAACAAGCATTAAGTTTAACCAATCAATTCAAGATCAATCCAAGTTTCATAAGTCTACATACATAAACTTAAACACAAAAGCATCCACTTGTTCATCAAATCGCTTAAGAAATGGTCAATAAAAAAGGTAACCGATCATAGACAAAAGGCTACAATTGATTCTCAACAACTAATCTTACGACCATTTAGATGTTTCCAACCAATCCAATTTGATAATCAAAAAGCGTTTCTATTACAACCACACCTTAGTTCCTTTGTATAATCAAGAATAATGGGTAAAAACAATCATCCATAGACAAAATGATTATGACTAGTTGAATAACACGAAGTTCTTTCGACCCCAACGATTACTATCAATTAGCCAAACTTGATTAACAAATGTCACTATGAAACTTTAGCACAATTGGATCTTAGAATCAACTTGAAATTGAATTAAAACATGTTAACACAACCACTAACTAATCATATGATAATCAACATCATTTAAGCAAGTGCATAAAGAAACTAGCCACTCATAGCAAACATGAACATAAACTCAGAACTTTGAACATTAGAAAACATGATTAAAGGTCTTACAATGATTGAAATGAGATTACAAATGATGTAGTAATGATGCCTCAAGTATTGGTGATGATTTCTTGATGGTTTGACCTCCAAATGATGACTTCTTGGACCTCCAAAGTTTCCTGGAACTTTATGAACGAATTTAGGCTTTAAGAGAGAGTAGTGGTGGTAAGATAGGTGTGAGAGAAGATCTCTCAAGTTGTGGTGTGTGAAATGAGGTTGCAAAGACCTCTATTTATACTACTCTCAAGCCCTTGGGGTTATAAATGCATTTCTTGGTCACCAAGGAGCTTGGAAGGGACTAGAAGACATGTAGGAAGGGACTAGAATCGTTTGGATGCAAAGGGGAAGCTTAGTGATGAAGATTTGGCAACTGCAGCTTCTCCAACCGGATCGGTCATACGACCAACCGATCCGGTTAGTCTTCTATACAACTGGCCAACCGATCCGGTTACGGGTTGCGACCGATCGGTTGGCGATGGTAAAAACACATATTCTGACCGAATTCCAACCGATCCGGTTGCGGGTGTAACCGGATCCGGTTGGATCTTCTGAGTTATGAAAACTTGATCTTTTTCTTCACTATGTCTTGTAGAACTTGGTTCTTCAATCACTAAGGTCTTCAAAGGTCCTTGAGATACTGATTTAGATTTACTGAAACGGGAATCTTCGATTTGCTACATATTTCTTCATTTTCCATTCGTTTCCCTGCACTTGGTTATAAACACTAGACAAACATCTTTCGATGTGTTTAAGCATTATACTGACGCAAATATAACCAAATAACAGACATAAAAGCACACATAACGCTACTAAAAACATCCACAATCTGAGCGTTATCACAATCTCTCTTGGCAAACTTGTAATCAACCCCATTGTCATTCAGTAGGCTCTTTGTCGTGATAGATGATGGAGAAAACCCAATATGATGAATTTGACCATGAAGTAAACTAACCCGAACTCGTGACTTAAACTTGCACAAATGTAACAAAGAGCGGTGTCGAGACATCATCCTCCATTGAATCTCTAAGTACTCTATACTCTTCATCCAACCAACCATCAAGTATAAGACGTGCATCACCTCCTGAAAATCCACAATTAAATGTGACACTGAGCACTACAACGTAACTCCTTAAAGTGATAGTTATTTTGTGATGATAAGAGCCCACTTCCCCCAAGTGGTAAAAAGAAAAGGTAAAAGACACCCAACAATAACTAGATTTCCAAGTCTTCGTTTTTGATAATAAGATCGAACAAGGATCATGAAGAATCTTCATCCAACCATCCCCGATACCTTCAGATACTAAGTACACTTGCCCGTGATATTTCACTTCAACCTCAAATAAATAATAGTGAATTAACCCCGTTGTCACATCTTCTGGTTAAAAGCTCAAATCTAGCCTCCTTTGATGTTTTAAGTGAACTATGATAATGGTTTCCATCCAGACATGGTTAAAAGCACATAACCTCGTAAAACCTTGTAATAACCAAACTGCCATGAGGACAACCCAAACACACACCCAATTCATGAAGTACACCCTTTTATCCCTTCTTTGAAGCAGAAACCGTAGCACCAGCATCAGATAAGATCTCGTAAGACACTTTCCTTTCTCCAGGATGGTTCCATCATCACGGGATTTTACAATTCTATAGTTTCAACTGAGAAATAGTTTCTTTAGCGGGATTTTACAAAACCAAGAATAAACCGTAAGATAGATCCGGAAATGCACTTTACAATTAACAGGATGTTTCCATTATCACGGGGTTTTACAAGTCTATGATAAAAACCGAGAAATATATTCTTTCGCGGGATTTTATAAAATCAAGACAAAACCGTAAACAATATCAGCTTGAATGTGTTATGACAACTTTGGTTTCAGTGAATATCTGTTTTAGGGAAGCATGCAGCGGTTCATCAATGGTTCATTCTCCAACATCAACCACATCATCAACAATTCTTTACCCATATGTAGAAAACTTCACAAACCATACTAAGTCGAGTAGTATACACTACTTCCCCCTGAGGTTGACCGTAAAACATCAAAGTACACGTTTCTTCCCCATGATGGTTTCGAACTTTCGGAAGCATCATAACGTGTACGGCCATTAGCACCAGAAGTTCTTGTCATAAGCAAACATCTTGAAAAGTCATGACCGACGCTGAAGGTTCTTGAAGGATTTTTCTTAGACTGTGAAGTATCATTATTATTCAGTGGTATCGAATTGCTGATCACATCTCACCCATTCAACCCTTTGGTAAACACATCATCCACATATTTTGTCGGCTATTGCTGTGACCACTTGGTGAAGTAAACCCGATATACCAGACTTGATCATGAAATAGAATTCCTCAGATTTATTACTTAAACTTGTACTCAACCTTGTGAAAAAGAAACGGTGTACCCAATGTACAAAACCTCTTGACATTCTCAACTGAGTGAGACACCGAAGTGATAGCTACGTTGTGGGTTAAGCGAGAAAGAATCACAAATGTAACTAAATAGCCAAGTCTTTATCACACTCTGTAAATGCCCAAACAAGTCATCTTCGCAAAAGGGTAGAAAGAAAGAAGACGAAATAAGTAAACGCGCCCGAAAAACTTCACTTCAAAGCCAAATAAGAAATGCCGAGCTGAAACAACCTCGTAGTCAACTTAATTAAAAGAACAATTCAAGCCGTTAAATAATATCCTCCGTGATAATGTGTGACCAAAGTATCAACCCGCATAACACAAACAAAAACCTCAAAATCAAATCACAACTTGAATGTCTCAAATCACATAATTACATCTCATATTATCCAAGTCTATTAAAATTCCAATTCTTGAGACGCCTATCAGTCCATCATTATCGCTGGCCCATTTGAATAACTCACTTTACAAAATACCACTCAAGATTATCCAAAGAAAATACCAAGTCGTGAATGTGTATCCTCCGTGAAAATTTAATCCGACCAAAGTACCATTATTCAACAAAAATTAGGATAACACCTTATAAGAGTTAGAATTAACGATCCAAAATTTGTCGATTAACAGCCCACGAAATGACTCAAGTACTCGTGATCCATTTGTTACCAATTATTACCAAGTAATCGTGAGGGCCCAACAAAATAACGCAGCACCTGATCCAATTGTTACCAACATTTTAACCCCACGAATCATTTATACATAGTCCATTGAAGACATGAGATAACTCGGCCCACCTTACAAAATTATACATGATTCAGATTCAACATAACCTAATATCACAGGTATATAAACCACTACCCTAAGGCCTTGTAACCCTAATCACAAAACAATACTCCCCCCATCTCCAAAAGAATGCAGCTTCACTATTCTTTCTCATTAACACTCACCAGATAATCTCTAAACTTAAACAACTAAACAATCCGCCCTTGTTCTCATTTCACTTCCGATAAACAGATCATGAAGCCTCTCTCATAACAAGAACCTATGCTCCTCTTTAGAACTTTGCACTTAATGATGACCTCGCCACAGGGATGGCATAAGGGACATCTTCTTAGCCACATGGATGGCATAGATGGGCTTTTATTCGGCTACAAGAACATGAGACATAACACGGGTAAGACATAATCAGTATGATTTACGTTTTTGTTTTGAGTTTAAAACGAACCAAAGTCTTGATTTAACAAGTTTGTTAACATCAATTCTATAAGTTAGAATATAATCAAAAGATATCTTGGTCAATGGAGATTTAATTAGTTCGTGTTATAGACTTGAAAGTTTTGATGTTTCTTTTGGAGAACCACGAATTTAAAAAAAACCGAGATCAAGAAATCGAAAGGTCATAACAAATTTAAATTTAGTTTAGTTTCAGATCAGTGAAGAGTTATATTCTCTCGTGTGGAACGCCCTTCGAGGCATGATAACACTTTGAAACCCACGAAGAATAATTCTGAGATCTTTGAGTTCTAGGTAGTTAGGATGAGGTTGGATTGATGATGAGTTAAAGTTTGTGAACTTGGATCTTTAAGGTCTTGATAATACTTTGATAAACACAAACTTTGACTGAGATCTTGTAAATGGCTGTGATATATGTCATCTTGCATATCTTTTACTTTTGAATCTTGGACCGATGATGAATATTAACCAGAGGTCGATTAGTCATTTGGTATATAATAGATTGGTCGTGGTCACATGTCAAGATCTTCTTCTTCTTCCTTTCTGTTCATGTCAAGTTGCTAGCTGAGTTTTGTGTCAAGTCGCTAACTGAGTTATGGAGTCAAGTCGCTAACCATAAAAACACAACTCGCTACTTCTTAAATAACAAGTCGCTAGGTCTTGTTCTGTCACAAGTCGCTAACATTTTATCTTACAAACCGCTAACTCGTAAAGACAAGTCACTAGCATCATATTCTTGACATAAGTCGCTAAATAGGTTTGTCAAGTCGCTAATGACCTGAGTTGACTCAAGAGTCAACTCGCTTCCATTTTAAGTTACAAGTCGCTATGTCATTATAGACACAAATCGCTAAGATGAACACAAACCATTTTTCCCTTCTATCTTCAGACTTACCCAGAAAAAGTGACGTGAGAAGATATACATTTTTACCCATTTTGACCATGAAGATGACCACATTATATTCACTGCTTTTGTTACAAAGTCATAAAAAAAATGAGATACACGAGTTTGGACAAACCATTGACACAAAACTGATGTGTACAAATTGTTGGGACTGTGACTTTGTTGACCAAAATAGAAGGATACACAGAAAAATGTAAAAACTTTTATCACTAAAAAGCAGAAAAAAAACCTTTTAACCGACCAATCAAAATGGAATAAAAACAGCTTAAACACGAGATTCGAACCATGATAAGTCAATAAACACAACCAACCATGGTACGAACCACACAAATCAAAGATAACACAATAACCATGGCTCTTGATACCAATTGTTAGGATCTTAATATTATTGTGTTTGATGATTCGGGTGGCCTTGGATGGTGATTATACAAGTATGCCATGTTTTAGAGAGATAAAGAGTAAGAGGGTATTCTAGGTAGAGAGTTGCTTTGAAACAAATGAAATGTTAGATTGAGAAGCACCACCCCTTCCATGGATGGAAGGGGTATTTATAGTTACAAAGCATACGTCCTCCTGACGGACTGTGGATCAGGCATACAGTGGGTAAAGACCCGTCCTTCCTCCACGGTGTTACTCTAAACTATTCTACGCTACTGACTAACTAATTAACTGCTAAATAACGTAAATAACTACAAGTCTACGAGCTAACATATGCTAGACTATCATTGGGGTGACCGACACTTTAACATGGAATTTCCAATTCCTAACATTTTTAAAAATTGTGTCCGAGTTATTTTTCAAAGTTATTTAGTTTTCATTAGATAAAAAATATTTTTCAGAAGAATTCATAGAAGGAAAAATATTTGTGAAGGAAACATTTGTCTTTTTGGTGACAAATATTTGTTTTTAGAATCAGAGCATACGATTTGAAACTTGAGATAAAGCATGGCTCTGTTATTTCTTTTAAAATGGGGTACAGTCTGAAATGACTATAAACCTTTGTTTTTCATTCTCTCAAAATGTTTTTTTTTTTTTTTTTTTTTTTTTTTTTTTTTTTTTTTTTTTTTCTCAAAATGTTTTTTTTTTTGAGAAGCTTATATACAATCGAACTTCATCTAAAGACTCGTGTCATTCTTGGAGTGACTAATCAAAGACCGTAGATGTTATCGAAGAATAGAAAAAAGGTGAAACAAAATATTTTTTTCGCTTTTTCAACGATTTTCTGATTTTTTTGAAATTTTATATTTTTCTATTTTCTTTTTGGGGGTTTTATAATTTTGTATTTTGCTTTTTTGAAAAAAATATTTACAAGAGATGGATGAAGAAAAACTTTTACTCCTCGTCTTCCTCTTGAAGACGTTTGAGTGTTTCCGGTTGTAGACTCTTTAGACCAAGTCGTGGAAGGATAAACTCAAAACGTTCAGTCCTCACAAAATATAGTTCCACCACACCGTTCTCTACTTGCTCCCTGATGAAATGATATCGAATGTCGATATGATTTGCTCTTGAATGTTGAACGTTGTTGTATGAGAGAGCAATGGCACTCTTGTTATCACAATACAGAGGGATTTTGTTGAATTCAAAGCCATAGTCAGATAATTGGGATCTCATCCATAGGATTTGAGCACAACAAGATGACATGGCTATGTATTCTGCCTCTGTAGAGGATATAGAAGTACTCATTTGTTTCTTAGAAGACCAGCTCACAAGCTTATCACCCAAAAACTAAGCACCTCCAGACGTGCTTCTACGTGTATCTTGATACCCTGCATGGTCAGCATCTGCATAGGCTGTTAGTGACATACCGGTGTCCTTCGGGTACCAGAGTCCCATGTTGATGGTTCCTTGGAGATACCGAAAGACCCGTTTAACCACTTCAAGGTTCTTTTTGGTAGGCTTAGCCTGGTATCTAGCACACATGCATACATCGAACAGAATGTCTGGTCTACTGGCAGTAAGGTACATCAGGGACCCAATCATACTACGATATTTAGTTTGGTCAACTATGATCCTTGAGTGGTCCTCATCCAGTTTAGTACGCTCCTCCATGGGAGTGTCAACAGGGTCACAAGAATCAAATCAAAATTTCTTTAAGATTTCATTAGCATATTTAGATTGATTGATAAAAATGCCTCCGGGACTTTGTGAAATTTGCAGTCCCAAGAAAAATGACATTTGTCCCATCATTGACATTTGAAATTTGGAGCCCATCTCCTCAGAAAAACGGTCACATTCATTGGGGTCAGTCGAGGCAAAAATAATATCATCAACATAGATTTGAACATGAATTAAGTGTTTGCCTGACTTTCTGGTGAACAATGTCGGATCAACTGCTCCTTTGCTGAATCCAATAGATAGAAGAAACTTCGATAGCGTGTCGTACCATGCCCTTGGAGCTTGCTTCAAATCGTAGAGGGCCTTCTTCAAGCGATAGACATGAGTAGGATGCTCTGGATTCACAAAACCTTCAGGTTGGCTGACATATACGACTTCTTTAAGATATCCGTTAAGAAAAGTCGCCTTTACATCCATCTGATAGACTACCATATTCTTACTTGCAGCGTTAGCCAGGAAGATTCTGATTGCCTCGATACGTGCAACTGGAGCAAATGATTCTTCAAAGTCAATACCCTCCTCTTGACGGTATCCTTTTGCAACCAATCGAGCCTTGTTCTTTAGCACATCACCATGCTCATCAAGTTTAATTTGAAGATCCACTTTAGAGCAATGATCATAGCACAGTCAGGAGTTGGTACTAATTCCCATACATCTAGTCGATCGAACTCATGAATTTCTTCTTGCATGGCATTGAACAAGCTGTCTTCATTCATGGCAGTTTTAACGTCTTTTGGTTCGACCTTAGATAGTACGGAGTTGAAGAAGCACCATAAGGCATCAGTTGCAAGTTGTTTGCTGGTTGTTGTTGAGGAACTAAAGTAGCAGAGTTTGGATCTCCTAATTAAGATGGTTCTGAAGTTGGTTCAGGAGCAAATATGTTCTCAAATGGAGCATCTTTGGGAGTAGCAAAGGGGTTATCTCAATCATAGGTGCCAGACACATTTCCATGATGTACACTCGATGATTGAGGATTTGATGATGAGGATGAGTGATCTGCAGTAGGCGCTTCTTGACTAAATGACATAGAAACTGATGGGTTATCTACGTTAACTAGGTTAGGGACAACCTCTGTTGATGGATTTGACTGTTCATTGGCAGTAGGGTCATAGTGTTCATCAAACATTGGATCAAATAATTTCTTCAAATCATCTTCCAAAGGGGGTACATATGGAATTGCTGGTGAGGGATTTTGTACAAGAGAAGAACTAATGGGACTACTTAATGAAGGTTGTGATGCGGGTCCAGAACTTGATTGTCCTGGAGCCATTTGCCCAGAAAGCTCATCGAATGTGACGTGAATAGTTTCCATGATATCTCGAGTTCTTTTGTTGTAGATTTGGTAACCCTTCTTGTTTGGTGCATAACCCACAAAAACTCCAATGTCCGCCTTAGCTCTTAATTTACCTAAATCTTGACCGTCATTCGTTGGATAACACAAAGCACCAAATACATAAAGGTAGGAGAGATCAGGTTTTCGTTTATGGACAAGTTCGTATGGAGTTTTTCCATGAGTGGTGTGTATGAGGGAACGATTTTGGGTGTAGCAAGCAGTGGCAATGGCTTTAGCCCAAAGAAACATTGGAACCTTTGAGTAAATTAGCATAGTTCTTGCAGCTTCAACAAGGGTCCAATTTCGTCTTTCAACTACACGTTCTGTTGAGGCGTGCGTGGAACACTTCTTTGATGACTGATTCCATTGCTTTTATAAAATTGACTTAGGTCTTTGTTAACAAACTCAGTGCCATTATCTGTTCGAATAATTCTAACAGTCTTGTTAAGTCGAACTTGCAGCTGTTTGATAAGTTTGATGATGACATCTAGAGTTTCATCCTTTGTCCTAAAAAACTTAACCCAAGTAAATCGGGAGTAGTCATCAACAACGACTAATACATATTTCTTCCCATTTATCGTTTGCACTCTCATAGGTCCGCACAAATCCATATGAAGAGTATGAAGAACTTCCATAACTGAGTTTGCGGGTTTGGGTTTGTGGGCATATTTCCTGTTTTTTCCCAATTGGCATGCTGAACAAAGATGATCTTTTTCATACTTTAATCTAGGTAAGCCTCTTACAAGGTCCTTTCTGGAAAGATCATTAATGGTGCCAAAGTTCAAGTGATTGAGACGACGGTGCCATAACCATGACTTTGTTTTCGAAGCCTTTGGCAACAAGCAGATTGGAGAAGACTTCATCATGTCTTCAATAGAGATGTTGTATAGGTTTGAACCACGTGTTCCTCTTAAAAGTTCCACACCATCAAGTTCTCTACCGAAACAAGTATGTTTTCTAAAAGCCACCTCTAGATCGGAATCACAGAATTGACCAACAGAAAATAGGTTATGACCAAGACCTTCAACATAATATACCCTGAAGATTACACTATCACCAACAACATAATCTCCATAACCCATAATTGCACCAAAATGATCGTTCCCGAATCTAACAGTCCTAATAAATTTACTCACGAAGTTCATGAGCCGCGAGCGGTCTCCAGTCATATGCTTGGAACAACCTGAGTCCAAGTACCACAGAACGATTTGAATGACCTGCAGTTGAACACAGACAAAAATGGATAACCGGATAATTGGGATCCCCATGCAAGAATGGGTTCCATTTGGTTAGTAACAGTGATTGAAACACTCACATCAGAAGCAGAATCAATGGAATCATTAGGGATAGATGTAGTGCTAGTGTACGCATTAGACCTATTCAAAGTATGTTCACTTCTTAAAGGAATAGTTCTACCGGTAGGTATCCATTTCCTAATGGGCATTGACTTAGATAATTTAGGGCACAACTCATTAAGATTAAATTTGCGGCCAGTAGGTATCCACTGATAACCTACATTACTAAATTTTCTTTCCTTGGGTTTCCAATATTTTCTAACCTTCTTCCACCATTGCTTTCTAGCCTTCTTAACTTGATTGTTGGCATTAACGATTTTAATTAGGTATTTAACAGCATTAATAAAATCATTCACACCATATACATGATTAGTAACAGAAACCAAGCAATCATCATTACATGTTTTGCCAAAAGTAGCAGAATTCGCATTAGTTACAGCATGCTTAGAGCTAACACTAGAATCAACACGATTCGTTTTATTCAACATAGTTTCATTCTTCCTAAGGTGATCTTCTACTCTCTTCCACTGAACATTCCTAGCTTGCAAGGTCCTATCATTCTTTGTGTTGCCTTGAGGCTTTGACCTGCTCGCTTTGGTGTCACTTTTTACTCCTGTAGAGGGAATGGGAACATTAGTTGGTTTTGCTACTTTTTGCATTTCAGGTTTAGAAGTGTTGGGATATGAACTACTTATAGGCACATCAAAGCTCACATGCTAATGGCAACAGTGGGTTCAAAGAAGACGTTTTTTCTAATGCTAATTTGAACGAAAACAGTGACTTAGAGGCGGTTTCGGAGACATATTTTGGTGATAATGAGGTTGTTTTGAAGAATGCTTTTCCAAGTAATGAAAAGGCGTCGTCCCCTGATCCTTTCAATATTTACGACATGCTTAAAAAAGATGATGGAAGACAGAAGGAGGTTGAGTCACCTAGTTTGTCACATCCTCCTGGTTTTACTCAACCCAATGCTCACTGTCATGTGGAAGCACAAGCAGGGTCCGGTGCTCATTGTCATGCGGCTGCACAAGAAGGGTCTGGTGGTATTTCAAACTCTAAGAAGTGTCATGTGGCTGCTCAAGAAAGGTCTGGTGATAACTTAAACTCTAAGGTGTTTGAAGAGGGAGATCATAGTTCTTCCAATCACTGTAACACTAATATGAATTTGAAAAAAGGTGGCTCTATTCTAGATGCTTTAGACGATATGATCAAAATTGGTAATATTATGGGCTACGATATGAATGGATGTGTAAATGATATGGAAAAAATTATTCGTTCTAAAGGAGAGAATGAAGTGTTCCAATGAATTGTTTATCTTTAAACATCCAAGGCCTCGGGTCCAAGGCCAAAAAAGATTGGACTAAGGAGTTAGTTATGAAGCATAGGATTAATTTTCTATCTTTACAGGAAACAAAAATGGATACGGTTACTGATATGGATGTTAAATATCTTTGGGGTAACTCTTTTTTCGAGTTCAAGATCAGTGAAGCGAACGGCAATTCTGGTGGTATTTTATGTATTTGGGATTCTAACACGTTTTTGAAAGAACATCACATTGTTTCTGATAATTTTGTTGCGTTGTATGGTACGTGGATTCCTAGTAATTCTAAAGTGCTCATTATCTCCATCTATGCTCCTCAAGCTAGTGCGCGGAAAAGACAACTTTGGCATTATATCTCGTCTTTGATATCTAGGTTTCAAGGTGAATGTATTCTTATGGGGGATTTTAATGAACTTAGGAGAGAGGAAGAACGTTTGGGGTCGATTTTTAATCCTCATGGAGCTACTGTTTTTAATGACTTCATTTCAACTGCAGGTTTATATGAGATTCAACTTGAGGGATATTCGTTTACTTGGTCCCATCCCTCGGCAAATAAAATGAGTAAACTTGATCGGTTTCTAGTGTATGAAGGGCTTTTGATTTTGTTCCCCAATTTGTCGGCTGTATGTTTAGATAGGCATTTATCCGATCATCGTCCAATTCTGCTTCGTGAAGTTCGTGTTGACTATGGGCCTACTCCCTTTTGATTTTTTCAGTCTTGGACCAAGATAAGTGGTTTTGTCCCAATGGTGACTCAGGCTTGGGATTCTTTTGATTTAAAAGATACAAATGACATGATCCGATTTAATAAAAAGCTGCAAGCTTTGAAGAAGGTTATTCGAGGTTGGGTGGCTGATGTTAAGAATCTTCAGTCGAAGCAAAGGAATCTTATTGCAGATAGGTTACACACTATTGATGTGCAGCTTGATCAAGGAGGTGTTAACGATGACATTCTTCTTGATAGGATGAGGCTTGTTCAACAACTTCAGGAGATTAAATCCTTGGATTCTAGTGATCATCTTCAAAAGGCTAAAATTCAATGGGCTATCGAAGGAGACGAAAATTCCAAGTTTTTTCATGGAGTCATTAATCGTAGACGCTCCTCTTTGACTGTCAAAGGTGTTATGGTGGAAGGCACTTGGATTGATGATCCTAGTCTTGTAAAAAATGAGTTTCGCTCTCATTTCGCCAACAGATTTCAATCTCCTAGTAGAAATAGAGGTATGATTAATTTCTCTTTTCCAAATCGTCTTAATTCTGAACAAGCTGATTTGCTAGAGTTGCCGATTACTACTACGGAGATCCGTAATGCAGTTTGGTCTTGTGGAGAGTACAAATCACTTTTGATTTTTTCCAAAAATTTTGGGATGTTATTGGGAAAGATTTCAGTTTTGCTGTCATGTGGTTTTTGGATCATTGTTCCTTTGCGAAAGGATGTAATTCCTCTTTCATTGCTCTCATTCCGAAATATGTGGACCCAAAGGCTGTGAATGATTACCGTCCTATTAGTTTGATTGGCAGTCTTTACAAGGTTGTCACGAAAATTTTAGCTACTAGATTGTCTTCGGTGTTGTGTAATCTTATTTCGGAGGTTCAGTCGGCTTTTCTTCCAAACAGGCAAATTCTGGATGGGCCGTTCATTATAAATGAATTGTTATCTTGGTGTAATTCTAAGAAGAAACATGCTATGATGTTTAAAGTGGATTTCGCCAAAGCTTATGACTCTGTGAGATGGGATTTCTTGGACGATGTTCTCCGCTCTTTTGGCTTTGGTTGTAAGTGGAGATCGTGGATTAATGGAAGCTTAGTTTCAGGGAAAGCTTCTGTCTTGGTGAATGGTAGCCCAACGTCGGAATTCCAATTTTATTGTGGTTTAAAACAAGGTGATCCCTTGGCTCCGTACCTGTTTTTACTTGTCATGGAATCCCTGCATTATTCTTTTCTTAGAGTGGTCGAAGCGGGTTCTTTTAAGGGCATTAATATTAATGGGTCTACTAGTATCTCTCATCTTTTTTACGCAGACGATGCGGTGTTTATTGGTGAATGGTCTAGAGAAAATGTATTTCGTGTCATGCATTCTCTTCACTGCTTTTCCTTGGTTTCTGGGCTGAAGATAAACATACACAAGAGTAACTTACTAGGTATCGGTATTTCTAACGATATGGTAGCTTCTGTAGCTTCTGATCTTGGCTGCTCTACTATGTCAACCCCTTTCAAATATCTTGGGGTCATGGTTGGAGATTACATGACTAGAGTGAGTGCTTGGGATGACGTTATCAGAAAGATTAAATCCCGTTTGTCAAATTAGAAGATTAAAACTTTGTCTATAGGTGGCCGGCTCACGCTTCTTAAATCTGTTATAGGTGCCACTCCAATCTACTGGATGTCGTTGTTCAAAGTTCCAAAGACTGTTCTTGCTCTTATGGAAACTCTTCGCAGAGATTTTTTTAATGAGGTTCAGGATAACGAGAAGAAAATTTCGTGGGTTAACTGGCCTAAAGTTCTTTCGGCTAAGAAATATGGGGGATTGGGTGTGTCGAGTTTTTTTGCTCTAAATCGCGCACTGTTATTTAAATGGATTTGGAGGTTTATCTCAAATGATAAGTCGCTTTGGTATCGTGCCATGCTTGCTATTCATGGTCCGAATATCCAGGTTTGTTCTTCTGTTCCTCGTTCTATTTGGTGTTCTATTATTAAGGAGATTCAGAATATTAAGAACCACGGAGTAGACTTGATCTCTTTTTGCAAAAAAAGAGTTGGAAATGGTATGCATACGAAATTTTGGCATGATGTTTGGATTGGGGATCAGAAACTTTGTTGTGTCTTTCCCCGGCTTTTTGCTCTGGATGAGGATAAAGATTGTACTGTTGCGTCTAAAGTCCAGGGTTCTATTGATTTATCTTTTCGTCGGGCTATCAGGGGAGGTGTCGAATCTCTCCAGTTTGTGTAGCTTAGAGAGATGCTGGATACTGTCACTCTCTCTGGTATGGAGGATCGTTGGAGTTGGTCTTTAAACGGTTCAGGTTTTTATCGTGTTTGTGATGTGAGAAATTACTTAGATGATTTTTTCTTGCCTAAAGATGCTAGAGGTACCAGATGGGTCAAGTCCATTCCTATCAAAATTAACATTTTTGCTTGGAGAGTATCTCTTGACAGGCTTCCTTCTCAGGTTAACCTGATTCGTAGAGGAATCCATGTCCCGTCTTCCGTTTGTCCTATCTGTTCTTTTGAAGATGAAGACATTTCTCACCTCCTGTTCAGATGCTCTATGGCTTCTGATATCCATCGTATGATATGTCGTTGGTGGTATCTTCTTTGGTCTCATCTTGGGTCTTATACGGATTGGTTATCTTGGTTTACAGGCATTAGGTTGGGATCTTATATCAAATCCATTCTGGAGGGTGTTTTTTATATTTCGTGGTGGTATATTTGGTCATACAGGAACAAGCTGCTGTTTGCCTCAACCAAGCCTAGGAAAGATGTAATCTTTGATGATATTACTTCTAGTTCTTTTTCTTGGTGTAATGCTAGAAGTAGATTTAATTTTACATGGGATCGTTGGCTCCAACATCCTAAATTTCTTTCCTTGTAATTGTCTAGCGCCTTGCTAGTTCTTAATAAAAGTTGCCGTTCAAAAAAAAAAAAAAAGCTCACATGCTTGACTTTCGGCATAGAATGGGTTGCATACTTAGCACTAGGCATAGAACAAGGCATCACATCTTTATCTTTCTCACATAAGGATTTAGGGCATGTTGCTTTTAAACATTCTAACAGCTCCTGAGATCGTTTGGCATATAAGCATGCATACCTAATTTCACTATCAAGTGGCTTATTTATGCTATCCTCTTCTACAATCTCACGGAGACATTCTATACTATCCTTAAGGTGACATAAATAGTTATGAAACGCAAGTTCGTTATTTCTAAGATGAGGAGGAATGTATTTAACAGTCACAGTATATTTAGAATCTGCAGATGACTTTGATGCAACATTCTCATTAAAGACAAGTGGCATTTTCCCTTTTACTTGACTCTTCAGATTCTCAATTTCCTTTTGTAACGAAGTTATTTTTTCATTGTTTTTGTCACGAGTGACTTTCATTGAATCGTATAACTCTTTGAAGTGTCGTTTGACCTTTTCATTTTCTTCTAGAAAACTCTTATTTTCTTGTTGTAATACGTTAATGATGTTTTGAAGATGAAAGTTTTGAGAAAATTGAGAATCTAAAGGAGGAGGCATTTGGGAGCCAGTCACATTGTTCTTTTCACCCTTTAATTGTGAAATTTGGGTTTTTAACTTTCTGATCGTGTTACAGTGAGCTTGAATCTGTTCATCACGTTTGTTTATTTCAAAAACTGCATCAAACTCTGGAACATCCGAGGATATCTTGATGTTTGAGGTTTTAACATTTTCTTTGAGATGTTGATATTTTAGTTGCAAATCAAAATGTTCAACTTCCAACTTAGAAAAGTGTTTTACCAAATTATCGTGATCATCCTGGTCAATTTTGTCATTAGTTTTAAGTTTTTGTTTTCAAGCTCAATGACACGATCATGGGAAACTTTCAAAGCAACAAATAATTCATGAAATTGAGAAACAGTAATAGAATACTTAGTAATAGTATAAAACACATCTTGAGCAACATAACTCGAAATCAAGTTCTCATTTAAGATATGCAGATTCTTTCTTTCAATTTCATTATATTTAAGTTCCCGTTCATAATTATTGACCTCAACTATCATTGCATCAAATTCTTTTTCCATTTCTTTAATCTCTGAGTCTATCCCCTTTTGAAGACTCTCAAATTGATTTTTTAATTGTTTAAAGAAATGCATGACTTCAGTTAAATATCATTCTTTAGTTTGCTCAAAACCCCTCTCCCCTTCAGTTATCCCTGTAGGTGTGATTCTTTTCTTACATGTCTTTTCAAAATGAACGAATAGTTGATAAACAACATACAGGCTGATTAAGGCATTGCTCTTAGTGGGAATAGTTCTAGGAACTAAATGCATTGGTGTATTCGGAGGATACACAGTAGCTGGAGGCACTTTCCTAAGGGGAGTGTTTGTTTCAACAAGTACATTTGCTTTTTGCTTATCCATGTCTTTTTTTCAAAAAACTTGTTCTGGGGTTAATTGTGTTTGAGGCTTAAACATGTTCAGGGAAATCCAATTTTCTTTTGTGTAATCATGGGGTTTGACCGTTATGTTTTGCTTTTTACACTGAGGATCTTTTAGCTTCTTATCCATTTTCTCCCTAGAGGCATCTTCTAATTTTCTATCCTCTTTCGTGCTTTCAATACATGATGGTGTTTGCCTAGGCTTGACGATCTCATTACCATCATATACAATCGTATGGAAAGCTTTAGCCTTTTTACAATACTCGGGATTTGGCTCCTCTACTAGCGCAACACTATGTTTGTCACTTAGAACTCTATGCTTAGTGATCATGTGAGCAGTCTGAATGGTATTCCCTTGTATGTACAACTTATTTTCAAGCTTGTTTTTCAAAGTTTTTAAGTTGGAAAAATCAGTTAAAAGTTTTGATTCCTTAGCATTAAATTATTGTTTAAGTACTTTAACATTTTCTTGAAGTTCTTGCTTTTGCTTAACAGTTTTGTTTAGTTTGTCTTTTAAGGAATCTAGCTCTTGTTTTAATGTTTCTTCCCTAAAATTACTTTTTCTAATAATTGTACGCATTTGGTCATCCATTTCCTGCTCACGGGTAGTTAACTCAAACTTAGCACGTTGTTCATAAATGGAAACTTGTTCTTTATAGGCATTTAGTTCAGAGATAACAAAATCATCAGGGGCACATGCAGTGTATTCATAAAAAACATAGTCATCATTGACTGCAGAAGATGCATCATTTGGTACGATCTCACTTTCACTTTGTATCACATATTGATCATATGGGACAATATTACTATTACCCACATTAATTATATTTGATTCATTAGTTTCATGTGATTGTACTTCGTTATGTATCTTTTGCTCATCAACTTCATCGTATAGTTTTAATACCTCTGAAATGATTGAATCTTTGAATGGACCAGCCTGTTGTGGTGATGAGACCTTTGGAGAGACCATTGGTGAAATGCTAGCCATAAATATTGTCTGGGCAGTAGGTTCATCATCGACATCAGAGTCAAATGCATCACAGTCAGCAACTTGAAAGGCATTTTAATGATTGTGATCTATTTCCTGAATTGGCTGCTGATGCAGGTTTCACTGACCAGGTCTTAATATTTATAGTGTCTCGTTATACCTATGGTCTACCCTAGTACACTAACGGGCAGTGTACCCGGTCGTGTGTAGGTTAGTAATCGGTAAAGCCGAGGTCGTCCCAAGAGCTATGTGTGTTGGATTATTACTAAGTATAGGTGTCACAGATTAATAATGGTTTTGAAAGGGATTTAATTAATTAAACTACTAAAGCAAAATAAAATAAATCAGATAAATGGTAAAGGGAAATAAATAGAGGAAAGTGGTGCTAACCTAGTTAATCCTCCTGGCTAGTTATATCTACGTCTACTTACTTCCAATTACTTCAGGTGGGGTCAAATTCGAGAGGACAACATTTGGTCAATTCACCCTAACCTATCAGCAAAGATGCCACCACAGGAGAAATCAGGCGCACCATCATAAGTCATGTTGTTCCTGGTCCCCTAAGCCAAGTCATTATGTACTGCTACATGCTAGATTTATAATAGTGAATGCCCGACCGTTAGGAACTTAGACACGCACCCCCTAATTCTTAAGTTCATCCAGACGATAGGTGATCAGTTGGTCAAATCGCACAAGTAGAAAGGGTCGTCAGTTGGTCATATCTTACCCTTCCCGTCTCAGTCCTCTCACCTAGGGTCAGTTGGTCATATCTCTTTGGCAATTGGCCTCTATCGCCATTCAAAACTACCGAACCAAGGGTGGCTACCAATAAACTATGCATGCATACACTTAGAAATAATTGTACGGAAGTAAAGTAAACGCAAACAAAACAATTAAGGAATCATAACTAGGCTAGAACCAAAAGGTGCTTAGTCGCTCATATTAATCATGCAAACCAATTCAATATTCAAAGGTACAAAATACATGAATTGAAAGTAAAAGAAATATAAAACGGTAATGCTTATCGTAGGGGAGTGATTTCTCCCTTGGAGACAGCTCCGTATGCTCCTCTAGACCTGCCTTGAGCTTTTTTCCACGTTCTCTGAGTGTTGTGTGTGGAATGGAATGAATAGAAATGTTGGAATTCGTGGGGTATTTATAGGCCAGATCTGGGTTACGGCGTAACCAATATAGGAGTTACGCCGTAACCTTCTATATCTTCGTATAATTCACTAGATCTGCTGGTTACGGCATAACCTAATGAGTGGTTACGCCGTAGTCTTCAATAAACTTGGTTACGTCGTAGTTGATGCAGTAGTTACGGCGTAAGTATCAGCGGCGTGGAACCTCATTTGACCTAATGTAGTTACGTCGTAACCTTAGGGAAGAGTTACGCCGTAACCTTATGATAAGTTGGTTTTCTGAGTCACGCAATAGTTACGGCGTAATGTGAGAGACGAGTTACGCCGTAACTTCTTCAAATTAGCATACTTTGATAGATCTTTAGATATTTCTCCAGTTCCGCGTCTTTTTAGCTCAAATGTTCGTAATTTAACTGAAAGTGGAAAACAATGGAAAACAAGCGTAAATCCATATAAATGATATAAATAACAAGCATTATCGGGGGAAATTGACACTTAATATTCTGGACTATTTGATGTTATCACCTGCTCATCCACATCAGCATCATATGTTTTGGTATTTCCCTCAGCAAGAAACATCAACTCTTTTTCATTCAAAACCGCTCTATTGTCCTGAGCTTGCACCAGCAACATCTTGTCCCTGAAATACTCTGCATTTTGAGGGCGTTTTGGAGATGTGCAGTTCCTTGCAATATGTCCTTCACCACCACAGTTGTAGCACTTGATTGGCTTTCCTTGTCCTTGATTTGCAATCCTTCCACCATTCTGATTAGCCACATACCCTCCACCTACTCCACCTTTTCCTTGTTCATAATGTCTTCCTTGCACTGGTTGCACCATGATCTTACCGTCTCTGACAATAGCATGATTGTGTAGATTGGATGCAGTTCTGATATCATTGTTAGTGTGTGGAGTGAGGTTCAGATTTTGTTTAACCATAAGAGCCAGTTGATTGATGAAATGTTTCATGATTGTGTTTGAGTCTGGAGGCTTATATGCTGGATTTGGAATTAGGTTGTGGTTACCGTTACCCATTGGTATGACTTGAGAAGCTTTGGTGGTAATTCCTCCATTTTTTGTAGAATGATGTTGAGTCATTTGATGAGCTTGCATCTCCATGATTAGATTTAAACTTTTCAAGAATCATTCGTTTAAA
The DNA here is from genome assembly GCA_019973895.1 of Chrysanthemum seticuspe. Lineage (NCBI taxonomy): Eukaryota > Viridiplantae > Streptophyta > Magnoliopsida > Asterales > Asteraceae > Chrysanthemum > Chrysanthemum seticuspe. Next base: position 191,439,198 of record BPTQ01000008.1, read on the forward strand.
CATAGCATGCTTCTCATTCTGAAGTAGGAAGGCATACAATTGCTCATAGTTGGTGTGCCTTAATCCTCTGGTTAGCTTGACTGAGGTGACAAATTTGTGCCATTTGGGATTCATGTTGTTCACAAACTTTGAATTGAGCTGAATATTTGGCATGGTCATTTTGATATTCCTCATATCATTCACAAGTTTGTGGAACCTCACATAGTATTCAGTGACACTTTCTCTAGGGTTCATCTCGAAGTTCTCAAAATCATCATACAATTGAGATTCCATGTCTTCTTTGGTCAATTCAGAACCAGAGAGAAGCATCTTAACATTGTCCCAAACTGCCTTGGCTTCAGTGTTGTGATTGATTAACTTGTAGATGTCGTTTGGAAGACCCTGAAGTATAATGTTTGAAGCCCTGATATCAGCATCATATCTCTTTTTCTCCTTATCATTGAGCTCATCATACGTCTTTGGTCTGTCCAAACCTAAGATCATTGAACCATCCGCAACAGTTTCAAGTATGTCTCTGGTAGTCTCAATCTGATAAGGTCCTTCATCAATTGATTTGAGAATGTTAACCCCATTTTCCTTTCCCAAACAGTACAACCTAATTCGTTGAGCCCATGAGTCATAATCAGTTCTGTCAAGCATAGGTGGACGAGTATCTGATCCAGCTGCTTGAACGTCCTCAACTACATAAAAGATGATTGTAGGCACGTTGGTAGACATGATTACAGATTTCACAGGATTTTATAACTCTAAGATTAAACCGGGAAATAGATTCTTTAACGGGATTTTACTAAATCAAGAGAAAACCGTAAAATGTAACAATCAGAAACAATAATTAACCAAGTCGCTTCAAACCTTGAAGACAAGTCGCTTAGCACCAAGTCGCTTTGCACCAAGTCGCTAGGTATACAAGTCTCTATGAAGACAAATCGCTAGAACAGGTAGCTAGGCACACAAGTTGCTAGATAGACAACTCGCTAGAAGAACAAGTCGCTATGAAGACAAATCGCTAGTGACAAATCGCTAGACACAGAAGTTGCTAGAGTAACAACTCGCTAGATGAACAAGTCGCTAGTGACACAAGTCGCTATGAAGACAAATCGATAGTGACAAGTCGCTAGACACTGAGGTTGCTTGAGTAACAACTCGCTAGATAGACAAGTCGCTAGACAAAACAATACGACCACTACTTTGTCCTTTTTGTCATTTTGTCTCAAGAGACAAATCGCTTCACACAACACAGACAAGTCAGTGAAAACGTAGAGACAAGTCGCTACGAAGAAATCAAGTCCGAGACACAAGTCGCTAGTATGAAATATTCAAAAACACCACTTTTCAATCCAAAAACAACCCAACCACACTGATTCAAGCCTTCCAAATCAAAACCTAGGCACTTATAATGATTCTAAACATAAAAGTACAACCAAAATCCAAACTTTAACTCTAGAAATGGTCCAAATGATGCAAATACCACTAAAGTTTTTCAAACCCAAAAACCATATAAAACCACTAGAAATCCAAGAACACGTAAGAGAGATGATCAAACCATGGCTCTTGATACCATTTGTAACATATTGGATTTCACAAACACATCAAACCATAACTTATAAGTGGCGTATGACTTAAGGTTTTAGAGAGAGAAAGTTTAGAGGTTTAGGGAACTTAGAGAGAGAAAGAAAAATCTTATTATGAGATCCAACCCTCTACCTTGGGAGGTAGAGGGTATTTATAGTATCTTACACAAAACGCCTCCTACGGGCTGTGGATCAGGCATACAGTGGGTAAAGACCCGTCCGTCCTCCACGGTCTTACTTAACTAAATACTAACTAACATTAAATAACTACGACTACGAGCTTTCTAATGATTACATATACTTGAGGTGACCGACACTTTAACCACTGGATTTTCTAAATCCTAACACAAAGGGAAGAAACCTCTTGAGGTAGAAGAAGAAGAAGACTCAGAGTGGGAGTATGATCCAAAGGTTGAAGAGAAACAACTACAGAAAACTTTGAAGCAACAAAGAATGGAGAAAGCAGCTGCTGAATTCTCGCTTGATCAAACCGAAGGGCCAGGTGGTTCTAGCTGTGGTGCTCCACTCACTACCCAACTCGTTACCGATCCGGTTAATCAACCCGGTAAGGGCACGGGTGACATCACCAAAACTAATATTCAGGAAGAGAAATCAGCAGAAGAACAACAATAACATGAAGATGAGCAGATGGTCGACTATGGAGAAGACGATCAGAATAAAGATGAGAGAGTCACTGCCAAAGACATTTTGGAAGCTGAAGAAGAGATGAAAAGGAAGAGGGCCGAAGTGGCCAAGGCCAAAGAAGAAGCTGATAGAGCTGAGGAACAAAGGCTAAAAGAGGAAGCTGACAACTATATCGTTGAGAATCCTTTTCATAAACCTCAGCAATCTTCGGAAACACCTCTCGACACATCCAAACCCAAATCATCTTCACACTCATCACCACCACCAACAAAGGAAACAACCAAATCAACATCGAAATCCATCAAGAAGAAATCCGACACGTGGGCATCTCGCACCAAAGCAAAGATCTAGAAAGTTGTGCGTCATTCGCGAAGCAAGAAACAAAATCTTCTAGAAACTCGAATGAACAGACTGGCCGACGTGGTCATCGATCTTTTGAGCCAGATGGACACGTTTCAAGGCGAAAGAGCACAGATTCAAGAGTTTCTCTCTAGGGACGTTCAAGGTGAAATTAATGCACAACTCAGGAACTACACTCACACCTTTCTTCTCAACATTGTTCCTGGTGTCACCAGAGAGATGTTCAAGAATCAATTCTTCTCAATGGTTAAGACAATGGTTCAACAGGTGATTAAAACTACACCGGTGGTCATGAAAACAAGACCTGTCCAGCCCCTAGTTGTCTCTGAAGATGAGTTAATTTTAGAATTGGTGCTCAAAATGGTTACTCGAGCTCCATATTTCACTCCATATGATGTAAAGCTATATGATCTACTTCTGGAACGAAAAATCAAAACTACTTGCAAGGAAGCTGCTGGGCAAGATAAGAGACCGAGAGACGATGACGACAAGGATGAGGATTCGAACGCAAAAAGACAAAAGAAGACCGGTGAGTCGTTGTCATCCATGCCACCACCACCTGTTAAGACAACCACCACACCCCCACAACAAGCTACCCAACCACCATAATCTGATCAACCTCGGGATAGAGAATCCCCACCACCACAGCAGAAAATCGGTGATCATTTCACATACACCGGTGGTGATGAACATGATATTCCCGAACCCCGACGTCAACCAAAGCCCCGACCATCACCTCGACCAGAGTTATCCTCCAGACCAAAGTCGTCAGTCGTCTCTTGGCTAGATGACGACAACACTGAGGAGTTTGAATGGTTCAGTAACATGGTTGAGGCGCAACCCAGACTAGCTAAAGGTCAAGAACCGGTAGATGGTCGAACTATGGATCAGGTTCAGATTATGCAAGATGAATTCAAGGTCAAGAAGATGACGAAATGGGAGCTCCGCAGAATCAAGAACGATGCATTCAATCTGATTAAAGAAAGATCATGCAGTGCAATCGAGCTAGAATACCACTTGGACAACATTGCCGGTGCAATGTCCAACAATATCGACTACCTCAACCTGGAATCAAACATCGATTACACAAGAAAGGATAATGAACCTTACTGCACGGATTGGAAAAAACCTCTACCGACTATTGGCAAACCAGAACAACCGAGGATCCCATTCCGTTTCTTCTTCAACAATGATTTGGAGTTCCTTCAACACGGAAGCAGTGTAAGTAAGAAGTATGCTACATCTCTGACATTTAACATTCCAGGTGCTTCGTTCTCCACCAACATCGGCTTTGAAGAAGATGCCACAAACCTGTTTGTTGACAAGGTTGTGGAGTATGACAATAATGCTAAGTTTGGTATTCATCATTGGCCGGAGAGGAGAAGGCTTTAATATCGAAGCTGCATAGTTAGAAAGTCGAACAAAGAGGTGAAGAATGACAAAAGAATAGTTTCTGTGATGTCGGTAAAATTGGAAACTAAGTGGGACTACTCATTCTTGTCCAAGATCAAAGTCAAACGACAAGATGAACAAGAGTATGAATTCTTTGAAGCTGACTTCCCGGATTTGTCGCTCAACGACATTGAAGACATGTATCTTCTAAAGGTACAAGAAAGGATGCGACAATTCTTGACAGAAATTCAGCTCAAGTACATCACTGCACTTCCAATCTTCATCCGCAACAAGGTTATTCAGGAACGTGTTGAAGACTTGCAACTCGGAGTTGAATCATACCAGAAACAAATCAATCTCACCAAACCACTCCTACACTTCAACGAGCTCAACCAAGAGCCTCAGTACATAATCTTTCATAAACCAAAGTTTGGAATCGTCTACCGGAGTGAACATTATCATACGTGCTTCATGGCGTTTGATGAAACTCACAAGTTCTGCGACGCCACGCTGAAGATTGTTGCTATTGAAGAAGGAGACCCTCTCCATAGTCTCCGCTTAGGAAAACCAAAGCGCACTATTGAGTCTAGAGCCACGAGATTCATCAAAAGATCTCTTAGGAACACTTGACTTCTCATAACTTGATGTTCAACATTAAGGGCACAAGTGACACTTTCTAGAGTCCTTCGCAGATCTTAGAAATCTGCCAAGAACATTAATGACGGGACTCACATATGTGATCCTTAGTGATTGAATGGAAACTCCTGCCAGAGTCTACATCAAACAGCCCTGACAGCAGGTCACTTAGGTAACTCCTTGTGGGTTATGCTTAGTGTTGTCTCAAATGGTCTACAATCATGAGGTGATGCTTCGGTGTATCTCAGAGACTCACCTGAACTGTAGATATACTTCGGTATATCGTGTTAGCCTATTTGAGGGCTGATAACGCTACACGCGTCGTTCGGGGTCAAAGGAACTTCCTTTTCGTCGAGCAAGTTTTTCAACACCCTAGGCAGTGAACCTAATCGTTGTAGTGTAGTATTAGGGTAAGGCACGGGAATTGATATAGTTCTCTAAGGGAATAGAAATTCTAGTGAGAAGTTACTATGCTAAGGTTGGTTGAGGAAGATTATTTTTTATCTTTTTATATTTTTTAGGAAAGGAAAGGTACGAATCTCGGGATTTGAATTTTGGGGGTTGGTATTTCTACCGATTACTCTACTTATCTAATTATCTAATCTAAGGTGTATGTAGTCTATGTCTAATTATTGTGTGCTCGTATGATGGTTTAAAGATGTGTTTACTTACGTTTTATTACTCCTTAATTATCTCCTATTGATGGTTGAATTGTCACGTCCTTAAGCTTAATCGCGTTGTGTGTCTAAAGTCGTAGGGTATGCGTTTGTCCCTAAGTCTTTGAAACTACCAAAGGGTCTCGTCTACAAAAACCTCTAGTAATTATAAACTCTAACTCTAAGGCACTCTTTGGATGGTTTAGCCTACAACTGCTCTAAGTGTTATAGTCCAAGGTTCACAAAGATTAATCAAGCATTAATTACACAACGAATGACCTATCGCATTACTAGATCATTAACAATTAAGATAAGAGACAACCAATCAATATTCAATAATTAAGTTTCATACTCCCTAAGCAAACACACAAGTAAATTAGCCGGACATGGAGAACATGCAAGTATACACACATATAATTGAAGACATAATTGAATTAATGAAGTAAAACACTTATCTTGATGTAAGATAGGGTTTGGAACCCTAAAATACTGTACAAGACAGCCTTGGTTCGGTTTAGGTTTTTACTCCAAAAGACTACACACTAAAACTGAAAAATTCGGATTCTATATATAATATTACAATCGCGACGGCGTCACCTCATGATTTGTGACGCCATCGGGTCGCCGTCATTAGGGTTTCGTCTTGGCCACGTTAGTCTTGCAACGGCGTCACCTTGTGCTTGTGACGCCGTCCCCTTCAGTCTCTGACGCCGTCTGGATCAAATCTAGGCCGTCTGAGTTGCGACGGCCTACTCTTTTAAAGCCTGACACCGTCACTTGAAAATAAGCAATTTGGCCACTGAGCCGTCACAGAAGTGCTCCGACGGCGTCGCAGTTAAGCAGTGACGCCGTCTCCTTGTATTTCAGCAGCTTGAGTGTCTCGATTCTTGACTTTGGCCATTTCTTCGTATATCCGCGCCTTTTCGTTCAAATAAGTGCCATTCTAGCAATTTGCCTTCAAGAGACCTAAAAAGTGAAAAGGAACGATATTAAGTAATAACGGATACAAAAGTGATCAAATAAGGGCTTAAACGACCCATCAAAAAGATACATTTTAAAACCTTATCAAATATCCCTACACTTGGTATTTACTTGTCCTCAAGCAAATGTGCTTTTAGCCAATTAATTTATAAGTTAGGGGTCATGAAGCATTGGTTTAAAACAATCCACAACACATATAAGCCCCGCAAAGTCATAACAAGCACGGAAATTACATACTAGCACCTCACATGGGGTGTTTGGATACTCACATCTCTCGGGTGTATATGAAATATTACAAGTTGGAAATGGAAGATAAACACTCATTAACCGGTCCTAGTACATAGATTACCATAGGCTTGAGAATAGATCAAACCTCCATCGTTTTGGCGTAAGCACCTAGGAAAGACTATCAAAGAGGTCTTTAAAGGGTTGTAACGTTAGGCTTACGGTAAGGAAACAAAGGGTTTGGTGGGATAGGCTATCTAGTGGTGGCAAGTCAAAAATCTCTATGTTGCAAGCATACGAAGACTGGCGTTGCTAAGCCAAGACTCGACACTCTAAACTCTAGGTAACTGAAATAAACAAACATAAATTTAAAGGATATATGTAGGATAATAGGCCGTATGTTTGTTTTTTTTGTTTTTTTTAACACTCTATTTTTTTTCTTTCTCTTTTTCTATTTTTTTTTGATTTTTTTTTCATACACTTTTACTCTACCATCCTCTACGGTAACATCAAAATGATAGGGATTTATAGGCACATCCCTACACTTGAGTTTTTATTACTCTAACACTAATTTGACCCGAATTGAAAAGATCAAAACACTTGGAGTACATTATTATGCAAATAAGGGAAATTAACGTTCCCTTCCAGTCATTTCATAAACTTTAACTTTTCCCATGAGTCCCAATCGTCCCAAAACTGTGTACAAAGGATATAACTCGACTTAGCAACTTATGCAAGCAACTAGATAAATGAACAAAGGGTTTGGGGTGATAACAATAATGCACTAAAAGTGAGTGCATACAGGGTAGGCTAAGGCGATTTGGGTGTACATTTGGGGGTGGGGTGTAAACAATGCTCTTCATTGATATTCCGGAAAAACCGAAACATCACGAGAACCGCGAAAAGGATAGGCTCTGAGGGTTAACTAGGGGTATCGTGTACTAAAGATGAGTATAACGCAAAGGTGTCGGGGAATTACTCAACCGATGTGGAAGAAGTAATTATATTACGGGTATCAAACAAGGGTTATCCTAATGCCTCTTATCATTTAGTTATTCCTAACTACACAAGTGTAGTCTTACTAGCGATCTCGGGATGCATCACAAAACAAATTCTAGAATCTAATATACTACCGGTTCACACTCTAAGCATTAAAGATGAATGCTTTAATTCCTACTAATCTAAGGGTGATCCTCACATTTTGGGTGGAATTTAGGTGGTAAAGGGTTTTTGTGCTAATCATGTAACTTCCTATCCGTGAGATGCTTTTGTTAAGACTAATGGCCCACTCCTATATGTCATGAAAAAATTTAAATTTGGTGCCAAAATTATCCTAACCGACATTTTCTCATGGTTTATTACACAAATACAATTGGACAAAGCAAATAGTCAAGGATAAGCATAGTTTCAAAGTTCCCGTTTTATTTTCCCTCCCTACACTTAAACTGAACATTGTCCCCAATGTTCCCCGAAAGTTTCAAAGTTATGATAATGGAAGGTAATAAAAGATGAAAAAAACTAATACTCCCCTTATTAGCTCGGTAGGATCCGTGTGTGAAGTAGTGGTTAAATCCTTTTCAAGAAGAATGTATGCGTGAAAAGCTCCTTCCAATCTTATGTATCTTCTTCTTAATAAATTAAACCTGCACACTTGAAGAAAACAAATGAAACCTTCGCGTAAAATCGGCGGTAATAATATATATAAGACTCGACTAAACTAGGATATAATGCTTGTGGAATGGATGTTTACAGAATTTCTGGAAAATTAAGACCTGGAAAATTCCAAAAATTTATAAGTAGCTCAGAAAATGAGAAAAAATTAATCTGTTGTTTTTACTCCTTCCTGACGCCGTCAGGTTGCGATCCTAACGCCGTCAGGTTATCCTGACAAAAACTGGTCTGCGATTTTCTGGAAAAAATTATGGAAAATTTACATCTTTAGAATCTGGAAAAATTTTTGCAAAACATCCATTATGACTCGATACAAGCATTTGACTCGAACAAACACACATATATATCTTTTAATTAATTGAAATTCTAATGTTTACGTTTCTTTTGAAAACGTGTGTAATCCTCCCTACACTTATCCTTTATGTAAAATACCTTTATATGTAATTAAGACGAGGTTAAAAACAAAATAAAGCATTTTTACAAATTTAAACATGAGAATAAACAATCAATAAAAGATATACGACACACAAATAAAAAATGAAAAACAAATACACATGGGTTGCCTCCCAAGAAGCGCTTGTTTTTGTTCGAGTCACGAACCTGACTCTACCCTTATTTAACGGATAAAGGGGAGGTTTTCCCTACACTTAGGTTTAAGTGCGGGTGATAGTAGCGATACACACCCTTAGGGTGGAAATTTGCTGCGTGAGGAGAGGGTGATGGGTGATTTATATGCCCAAAGGAGTGTGCTCCATTCATTATAACCTTACCTAATTCTATTCGTGTAGCGGGTGAATCAAATCTCTCTCCTAAAAATGGATCATCTTCTATCAACTTCAAAAGATTCTTAGTTAAGTATCCATCTTGACCTAATAAACCCGGTTTAAACCCATAATGTTTCTTGTTATCAACCATGAATGGATGATATAAGTGTGTAAGGTCATGTGTTACTCGTATATTAGCTTCCACTCTACATAGCCTAGAGTCTACCACCTTTATCAAGCAACTACCCGGATTATTTATTTTGATGGGTGGATTGCGGCCTAATTTAATTCCAAGATTCACATCTAAAGACGGAAAATTTGGTAAGGTTTTTGGTTGAGGCTCCGGTTCATAAAAATTAGGAACTTCCCTAGGACTAAAAGAGAGGTCATGACAACAAGCATCTAAACCTACATTCTCTAGTGGCGTTTGGTCCAAAGGTTCTATATCAATCGGGGTTCCTATAGTCTCATCTACTTCTTCCGGGTAAGTTATAGGCGATGTGTGTTCCTCAAGTGATGGTAGGGCTTGTGGGCTTGGATTTTCCATCTTATTCTTCATTATATCTAGATCTCCTAAATGGTCATCATGTGTTTTAGTATGATCTAACCCAAATACACTCCTAAGCATCTCAAATCCTTCTTTGGCCATTTCAAAATCTTGGTCCGATTCATAAGAATCATTCTCAAAAACTTGACTACTATGTTCTTTTGGCCTAAAGGATTCCTCACGCGCTTTATCCATTTCCTCAAGTTGTACCAGCTGATGGTTTATGCATAGGAGGCTTTTCTGAAAAATTCTCCAGATGGTCTCACTAAAAGGAGTTGATCCTGACAACGATCATTGAATAGAAGCCACACAAACACAAAATATATCAAATCCATCCAACCTTACACCCGTCTCCTTTTGGATATCTCTAAGTTCACTCACAAATTCATTAGAACAATAAAAACCAATCCAATCTGCGAAATTCAATTGTTCCTCATTTGTTAATGATTCAAATGCAATTTCACTTGCCATAGCGACAAATGAAAAGGGTTTTACGAACACAAACACAAAGAAGGGGGATAGACTACAAGGAAGCTAATAAAAAGAAAAAAATCTCACTTGATAGGAATCTTGTGAGTAGACCTAAACGAGGTGGACTACTAACTAGCTATTCTATTCCCAGGCAGCGGAGCTAAAAACTTGATAACGCTACACGCGTCGTTCGGGGTCAAAGGAACTTCCTTTTCGTGGAGCAAGTTTTTCAACACCCTAGGCAGTGAACCTAATCGTTGTAGTGTAGTATTAGAGTAAGCCACGGGAATTGATATCGTTCCCTAGGGGAATAGGAATGCTAGTGAGAAGTTACTACGCTAAGGTTGGGGTTGAGGAAGATTATTTTTTATCTTTTTATATTTTTTAGGAAAGGAAAGGTACAAATCTCGGGGTTTGAATTTGGGGGTTGGTATTTCTACCGATTACTCTAATTATCTAATTATCTAATCTAAGGTGTATGTAGTCTATGTCTACTTATTGTGTGCTCGTATGATGGTTTAAAGATGTGTTTACTAAGGTTTTATTACTCCTTAATTATCTCCTATTGATGGTTGAATTGTCACGTCCTTAATCTTAATTGCGTTGTGTGTCTAAAGTCGTAGGGTATGCGTTTGTCCCTAACTCTTTGAAACTAGCAAAGGGTCTCGTCTACAAAAACCTCTAGTAATTATAAACTCTAACTCTAAGGCACTCTTTGGATGGTTTAGCCTACAACTGCTCTAAGTGTTATAGTCCAAGGTTCACAAAGATTAATCAAGCATTAATTACACAACGAATGACCTATCGCATTACTAGATCATTAACAATTAAGATAAGAGACAACCAATCAATATTCAATAATTAAGTTTCATACTCCCTAAGCAAACACACAAGTAAATTAGCCGGACATGGAGAACATGCAAGTATACACACATATAATTGAAGACATAATTGAATTAATGAAGTAAAACACTTATCTTGATGTAAGATAGGGTTTGGAACCCTAAAATACTGTACAAGACAGCCTTGGTTCGGTTTAGGTTTTTACTCCAAAAGACTACACACTAAAACTGAAAAATTCGGATTCTATATATAATATTACAATCGCGACGGCGTCACCTTATGATTTGTGACGCCGTCGGGTCGCCGTCATTAGGGTTTCGTCTTGGCCACGTTAGTTTTGCGATGGCGTCACCTTGTGCTTGTGACGCCGTCCCCTTCAGTCTCTGACGCCGTCTGGATCAAATCTAGGTCGTCTGAGTTGCGACGGCCTACTCTTTTAAAGCCTGACACCGTCACTTGAAAATAAGCAATTTGGCCACTGAGCCGTCACAGAAGTGCTCCGACGGCGTCGCAGTTAAGCAGTGACGCCGTCCCCTTGTATTTCAGCAGCTTGAGTGTCTCGATTCTTGACTTTGGCCATTTTCTTCGTATATCCGCACCTTTTCGTTCAAATAAGTGCCATTCTAGCAATTTGCCTTCAAGAGACCTAAAAAGTGAAAAGGAACGATATTAAGTAATAACGAATACAAAAGTGATCAAATAAGGGCTTAAACGACCCCTCAAAAAGGTTCATTTTAAAACCTTATCAAGGGCCTCCAGCTCAGGAACAACCCTTGTAAGAATTAGAGATGTGTTTTCACACTATGCTGCTAACACCTTTGAAGTTCGAACTTGTAAGTGCTGGAAATCCTGCTAAGGAGATTCCTTTCAAGAATCGAGTCCTGAAGATGCTGGCCATTACTTGAATCTTCAATGTAATGCCAACTGTCCCTCAACAGGATTAGGACGGCTGATTCGCCCGACCAAGGTGAATGGAATCAAGACATTCATCAGTAAAACAATTGTAGTGGTCAATTCTTTATGAAAAGTCCACAGTGATCGATTGGTGTTTATCACTAACCTATTCATGCAGGAACTGATGATTGATCCTTGGAGGAAAGACTGTGCCGATCTCCACATGCTCATACCAACAACATGACACATGAAGTTCTCTTATAATCAAAGGCAACTCAAAAGTCAAAATGATTCTTCTTCAATGTCAAAGAGTCTACAAAGTTTAAAGACTCGTGAACTACACCATAAGTGGAATGAAAGTCAAAAGAAGTGTAAGCATGATGGAGAAAGACGTGGTGACACCTGATCAACGAAGCTGACAAATGGCAGACAACAACATACTATCACAACATCCACAAAAGAACAAAGAACAAAGAACAAAGAACAAAGAAAACAACGACGTCAAAAGCTGATAAAGTTAAAAGAATCAAAGCATCTCTACTCACAAGAAAGAAGAATGCTAGAAGACGTCAAGCAACCTCTATTACATCATCACTAACACTTAGGGGGAGATTGTTGGAATCACTTGTAACTAGTATTATCAAGTGTTAGTCATTTACTTGTAATAGGGTGCTTAATTATGGCTTTTATGTATGTAATTAGAGCTAGGCTTATGTAGAAAGCCCATGAGCCTATGCAAAGGCCCAAAAGGCCAAGGCAAGGGATGCCCTAGTTCCCTTGCCTGTAAATACTATGTAACCTCTCATTCGAGAGGTGTTGGTTCTTTCATAATACACTTAAACCTTTCCTTATTATTTCATGTGTGAGAATCATCTGTCCCTCCTTATCTCTTCGTTCTATCATACATCTATACACTTGTGTTCATATTATGGTGACCTAACATAACTCCCAAAGGCGAGAGGGGTGTAAAGAAAACAGAGCCAATTGCTAAATCATACGAACCATAATACCTAGGATGCATCCATACGCCCCTACATAACAAATCATATATATACCCTGCTCAAGACAAGTATGCACACATATCATAATGGCCAAGTGATCACATCACATACATAACAAATGGGGACGCCGTAGACTAATCACACCACCACAGATTGTGTCATGCCATTGTTGTCATCAATGACATGGTCATGGTACCTCCATGACTAGTTAGCTTGGGCAAAGAAATGAAACAAAGCCTACGAAGCATAACATATCATATCATATCCAAACGAAGCATATAAAAAATATCATAGCAAAGGGATCATAGCAAAGGAATATCATGAACGAAACAAAGTCAAAGATCAAAAAGTCATGAGAAATCCCTACTGAAAAGGGATAAAATATTTGTACCTCAAACCGCAAATGAACCACATCATAAAACCCTAGTATTAGAAGTTACTCCTTCAACGAATCTACACGAATTGATGATCGTCTTAATATTTAATAACCATTTCATAAGTTATTACTGATTCAGTACTTACTGTTGTTCAGATTGCCATATTAGGTTTTCCTGCTATTTATAGAAACTTTCCATAGTTAGTAACTTTTCAAATGTAGTAACTGTTAATACAAATAAACCGTAAAAACGTTTATTAATATTTAGCGATGTCTTTGTGTTTTGTTGATAACAAATATAATGTTATCATGAGTAAAACTATAAGGATACATGTTATTTTTGTAAAGCATTTACATATAGTCATTTAATACAAATTGTTGTAATAAATCATTTGTTGTAATAGTTTATTAGGATGGGTAAAAATCACAACCCATGGTATTGACCCATATCCATTTGACTAGATGCATTGCATCTATTAGATACATTGTATCTAATGAAATAGCCATGGACCAACCCATAACCCATGACCCATGACCCATAACCAAAAAACGCATGGGCAAAGAGGAGCGTCCCACGGATCTCTGGCTTTACACTAGACGGATCCCTTAAGGGAGGGATCTGTGGGATCCATGGAACAGTGGCAAGATTTTACCTATAAATAGAGAGCCATTTTTTCATTTCTCTTCACCCCTCTTCTTACTAACTCTCTCATATACTCTTACTCTCTTCTAACAAAAGATCACTTGATCTAGAGAGTTGTTCTTCTTTCTTCATATAGGTCCTTCTCTAAGGCGAGATCACGAGCTTACTACAAGTCATCCAAGCAAGGGGTCCTTGATCGATTTGTTTGTCCACAAGATTTCTGTAGCAAAGATCTTGTACTTCATATTTCACATAGTTGTTGTGTAATAGTCGTGTTGGTTTGGTCCTCCGTGTTACGGACTCGGTATTTAGCTTTGTACCGGAAAAGGAGTAAGCAACTTTGTGAAGGCTTCTCCGCCAAGTTGAAGGAGTTTGTTGACATAGTGCTTGAACTCTCGAGTAGGTGACTCGGGGAGTGGAGTAGGGCAAGGAAGGTGTCCTTGTAGCCGAACCACTATAAATCGGTTGTGTCATTTCTATCCTTTGCTTTACTTTATTTATTTTCATTACTCTTAGATCTATACTTTATCTTCATCCATACGATTTCACATAATATCGAATCTAAAGTTTTTAGAAACTAACTTAAAATCGGCAAAACTATTCAACCCCCCCCCCCCTTCTAGTTTTCCATAATTGGCATCAAGAGCTAAGTTTATAAAAGTTTTAAAGTAAACTGTATTTTAAAAACTTTTCGATCACTATGGGTTCTGAAAATTACCAGGAAGGGCAATCTATGCAACAACCTCCACTACTTGAAACTAGTGGTTTTATATATTGGAAAAATAGATTCGAAATGTATATGAAGTCTAAAGATATTGATCTTTGGTACATCATTGTTGAAGGCGATTTTAAAGCCACCTCAAAAGATGAAAATGGAATTTTAGTTAACATACCTCATGATAAACTCACCGATGAAATGAAGAAAAATATTTCCAAAAATAGTGAAGCGAAAATGGTTTTGTATAATGCCTTACCCAAAAAGGAATTCGAAAGAATCTCCATGCTCAAAACCTCTAAAGAAATTTAGAATTCTTTAGTTATAACTCATCAAGGTAATCAAGAGGTGAAAAATAATAAAATAGACTTATTTGTTCAACAATATGAACAATTTTCAATATCGGATGAGGAAACTATAGATCATTCTTTTGCTAACTTTAATAATATAATTACATCTTTACAAGCACTTAATGAATCTTTCTCTAGCCGTAACCATGTTAGGAAATATCTAAGGGCGCTTCCATCCAAGTGGAGATCTAAGGTGACGGCAATCGAAGAGTCAAAAGATTTGACAATCCTCACGCTTGATGAACTCATAGGCAACTTAAAGGTCTATGAGCTTGTCCTTGCTAAAGATTCCGAAGCCTCAAAAGTAAAAGAGAAGCACAAATCTCTTGCCCTCAAAGCCAAGAAGGTCTCAAGCGATGAAGAGAAATCCTCTTCAGATAGTGACGACGAGGAGTATGCCATGGCGGTAAGGGACTTCAAAAAGTTCTTTAGAAGGAAGGGAAGATACGTCAAACAACCATATGACGACAAGAAAGGATTTCGGAAAAGCAAAGAGAACGAGAAGCCAAGGGAGGATCGTGCTTGCTTTAAATGTGGGGACTCAAACCACTTTATTAGTAAGTGTCCCAAACGCGATGATCAAAAGGCATTCGTGAGCGGTTCGTGGGGAATGAGCGAGGAGGAGGATGAAGAAATTTGTCTCATGGCAAATGACGAGGTATGTCATGAATAATATAGTAGCTCATCATTAGATGACGACTCATTGCATAATGAATATGATAAACTTTGCAAAATTAGCTTAAACGTAATCAACAAAAACAAGTTTTTGAAAAATCAAAACCAATGTTTAGATAAGGAAGTCATAGAGTTGAGGGCAAAACGTCTAGAAAAGGGCAAAATAGCAAGTGGCGAATGTGAACTTTGCGTTCAACTTCAAACACTAGTTGATCAACTAGATTCTAAGATTGCTATAATGAGTACTAATACTCTAGACATGATATTAGATAGTGTTAAAACAGGAAACAACCCAAAAGGTTTAGGTATTCAGCAACTTGATGCGTCAACTAGTGAAAACAAAGAAACACAATTCGTAAAAGTAATAGAAAAACAAGCCACTGTTGTGGCGGATCCCACGGATCCCACAAAAAGGGAACCGGCTAGTGTACAACCAGGGATCCGTGGGTCTGCTGAAGCAAACAGTGGTAAAAACATAGCTTCCTCTTCTAGAACTGATTTTGTTATTGTTAATAAGAAGAAACCAACCCATGTTACCATTAGACAACCACCCCCAAGATATAATCAAAGTTTTGTAAGAAACAAAGGTCCATAATTTTCAAAACCAAACACGTCTAGGAGACCTAATAATGTTTACCCGAGAAGTAACCATCAAATAGGATGGAACCCAAATATGCAAAATGGTTTTCCATTTCAAAACTTTGCACCATGGAATGCATAGTCACCTTATCCATACATGTCTAACATGAATGGAATGTTTAACACTAATGGCATGAACAAATAGGGACCAAACTTTTGAGTTAATTGTTTTCTTAGGTTTGCTTAAAGATCGACCTAGATCCGGATGAGTGGATCAAGGATAGCGGGTGCACGAGGCACATGACCGGCATTAAAGATTTATTCTCCACATATGAATCCTTTAATGGAGGAAATGTGGTACTTGGAAATAGCAAAAGCAAAATTATCGGTAAAGGAACGATTTCTAACAAATCTCTAACCATTAACGATGTGTGTCACGTAGAAAACCTAAACTTTAACCTCTTAAGTATAGGACAAATATGTGATAAAAAGTGTAACGTACTTTTTAACGAAACCGGTAGTAAGATATTAAAAGACGGCATAACTATAGGAAGAGGAATTAGGAAACATGGAGTCTATGTCATTAAAATTGGTAATGAACCTAAAGACAAACTTTGTCTTACTTCTATGGATGATACTTCGACCTTATGGCATCGAATATTGGCTCATGCCAATATGCGACTTCTTCATTCGCTATCATCCAAAGATCTAGTAAGAGATCTACCTAAATTAAAATATGAACATCACTTTTGTTATGCTTGTAATGTAGGAAAACAAGTCCATTCTAGTCACAAAGCTAAAAACATGGTGTCTACAACTAAGTGTCTAGAATTACTACACATGGATTTATTTGGTCCATCCGCTATCCAAAGTTATGGAGGCAACTACTAGACTTTGGTTATAGTGGATGATTACTCTAGGTACACCTGGACTAAATTTTTAAAGAACAAAACTGAAACGTTCAATTACTTTGAAATATTAAGTAAGAAAATCCAAAGACAACTAGGAAGTCCGATAGTGTCTATTAGAACGGATCATGGTAGGGAATTCGATAATGAAGTGCAATTTAGAGCCTTTTGTGATGCTAATGGTATTACTCACAACTTCTCGGCTCCTCGCACTCCACAATCGAATGGGGTAGTTGAAAGAAAGAATAGAACCCTACAAGAAATGAGTCGCACCATGCTAAATGAGCAATCCATACCTCAAAATTTTTGGTGCAATGCCGTTGATACCTCAACATACATACTTAATCGAGTCTTAATTTGACCAATTTTAGGTAAAACTCCATACGAGTTACTTCAAGGCAAAAAGCCTACGTTAGATCACTTTAGAGTCTTTGGTAGCAAATGTTTTCTACTTAACACTAAAGATTACCTTACAAAATTTGATCCTAAATCAACCGAAGGTATCTTTTTCGGTTATTCTCCTAATAGCAAAGCCTACGTCATTTTAAATAAAGAAACAATGAAGGTTGAAGAGTCATTAAATGTTAAATTTGATGAAAGTCCACCCAAACCCTCTCCACCTCTTGTCGATGACGAAATTTTCGAAAGTAAAGCTATTGTAATAAAGAAAAAGATAAACGAAGAAGAAGAACCCTTAAATGATGAAATCATAAATATTAAAGAGTCCAAAGATCACCCCGTAGATAAGGTCATAGGAAAGCCAAATGAAAGAACTTTAAGTGTTAGGAATTATTGTAACAGTGGGTTCGTGCTGATAAAGGTTCCTGCTGATAGTATTAGTATTTCTCCTGATAGTGCAGTTACTATTGATAGTGCAGTTATTGCTGATAGTTAATATCATTTCTGCGGATATATAGTTTACGTATTATTAGTAATTAGTTAGGATATGCATGAGTTAATTTAGGAAGAGATAATGCATATCTTTTACGTGTTTTGTAAGCTGCAGATTTAGGGTTTCTAGTATTATAAAAGAAACCTGCGGCTAGGGTTGATGTAGGCTTTTCAATAACATTAGTGAATCAATATAGATCCATAGAGTATCAAGTAATTTGTGTTTATTGTCTTCTTAACTCTTGCGTTTATATTCCGCGTAAGCATAAGTTTAATAGAGGTTCTCCGTAGTTTGCTTGTGATTACACAGGTTTACTATACGTTCATTAAGGCTCTTAAGATCTATCTGGGACTGATCCAACAAGTGGTATCAGAGCCTGGTGGGAATCTCTCTAAGAAGACATCCTTACTCTTTCTCTCAAAACCCTAATCACTCTAACAATGACATCATCAAACCATTCAGACTCAGAAAATGATAGGGACAAGCCTGACTCATCCAGTGCTCAGTCTCAGACCATTCAGCAGGTTGTTACCACCATGTCTAACAACAATGCAAAGTTTCCCTATCTGAAGAAGGACGAATATGACGTATGGGCTATGAAGATGGAAAATTACATCACCAACAATGACTACCATCTCTGGAACATTGTTTTGAAAGGCAACAGTAAAAAGAAGACTGGTAGAGATACTGATGGTAATGTGATAATTCTTCCAGCATCATCAACTGAAGAACATATTGCTCTTCAGAGGGAAACAAAGGCTTGGACTACCTTGCTCCAAGCACTACCAGACGAGCATATGAGTGACTTTCATCATCTTGATGATGCAAAAGAGATCTGGAAGGCTATCAAGGTAAGGTTTGGAGGTAATGAAGAATCTAAGAAGATAAGGAAGACTATGTTGAAGCAGAGCTTTCAGGAGTTCACAATTTCTGAAGAGGAGGGAATACACAAGGGGTATGACAGGTTTCAGAAAATCCTGAGCCAACTCAATCAAATGAAGTCCAAACCTGACAATGAGGAGTAAAACATCAAGTTCCTGCGTGCTTTACTTTCTTCTTGGAGGCAGGTTTCTCTCACTCTCAAGGCAAAGGGAGGCCTTGATTATTTAAGCTTCGATGACTTATACAATAAGCTGAGAACTCTTGAAATTGATATCAAGGGTCATTCTACCTATTCTCCAACTTCATCAAACTCAGCTTTTGTTAGTGCTACCAGTGCTAACACAGTGGTGTCATATGCTGAGAGTCCCACTTATTCATCAGCAACAACCAATGCACACACTTCTTCTGCAAATAAATCAAAGTCTAATATTGTGATAGAGGATGTGCTTTACTCATTCGTTGCTGAGACTGAAGACCAACAGCAGTTGGCTTATGAAGATTTTGAACAGATGGATAAATGGGATTTGGAGGAGTTAAACATCAAATGGAAGATGGCTATGCTTGCTGTAAAAGTCAACAGATTTCAAAAGAAGACAGGGAGGAAGATCAGCTACCAAGGAAAAGAGGCAGCCAGGTTTGACAGGAAGAAGATCAGGTGTTTTGAATGCAACCAAGTGGGTCACTTTGCTAGAGAATGCCCAGATAAGAAGGGAAGTGACAGGAGAAGGTATTCTGCATTCAAGAACAAGGAAGCTGAGGATCAGAAACCTAAAGCTCTATTGTCTCTGGACTCAAGGGTTAACTGGGATGCTCATGTGAATGAAGTTCAGGATGAAAATCCTCAGGTTGGATTGATTGCTGATGCTGCTGAGGAGCTTGCACTGATGGGCATCACATCTCAGGTACAAAATTGAATTTTTGGTTGCAATGCTAGATATGATGCTCTTAAAAGTGAATTTGATGATGTTAATGGCCAATATAAAGAAAAATTTATTCAGATCCAAGCCTATAAGAAAACTGTTAAAACTTTAAAAAAGCAAAAGGTTTGGTACCAACAAAATCAATTGGCTCTAGAAGAAAGAATTAAGTTTTTAGAGAGTGATTTGGAAAACGCCACTAACTTGTTAAAATTCTCTAAGAATGAATATGTAAAAGTTAATATAGAAAAAGAGGGTCTTAAGGAAAACTTAGATACAGAGGTGGCTAGACATAAAGAGTGGCAAGAACAGGCTAAAAATCTAGACAAATTATGGAGAAGTTCTATGTCTATTAAAACTAAGATGGGGTTGGGCTTCAAGGACTATATTGGTCCAGATGAGGTATGTGACCCTAATGAATATAGTGTTTTCAATCTTGTCACTGATGAATAGGAAGAAAAATATCGTAAACCGGTTAGATTTGTAAAACAAGGTGAAATGCATGTTGTTCCTTCATCAATAAATGGTTTTGTTAGACCACCTCACCCCGACTCAGACTTGGATTAATCAGATATGACCTATGGCCAAAAGTCTAATGACTTATCTAACACTGGCAGTGAAACTAATGATTTTTTCTCTTGTTCTTCCAGTGATAGGACCTCATAGACCCTGTCTAAAGACTATACCAGTTGTGATTCAAGTGAAGAGTCGACAACTCCCAAGCCTGCCTCTCCCAAGCCTTTACCTGTACACCCTGCCCCAAGAGTTGATGTTGATGAATTACCTTCAAAGACAGTTTATTTTAAAAACATTTCTTGTTCTTTTGATTCTGTTAAAAACAATTCTGGTTTTGGTTGTGGTTTGAATAAGTTTGGTTATGATAATACTTCTCCTGTTATGAACAATCATTTTAAGAAGAAATCATGTTTTGTTTGTGGTAGTACATTTCATCTTATCAAATATTTTGATTTTTATGAGAAACAAATGGGTGTTTGTACTAATCAACAGAGAAATAGACCAATATGGAATGATGTGACCAAAATTCATCTATTTGTTCCTTCTGGAACACATGTGAGGACTGGCAGAACCAATTCTGCTGATAGACCAGTTCCTGCTGGTGAGCTCCTGCTGGTAACCCAGTTTCTGCCGATAGACCATCTTCATCATGTTGGAGAAGAAATGTTCCTAGGCCATTTATCAGACCTACTAGTACTTTTTTTCAAAATGGATATAGGCCTGTTAATAATGACCTTTTGAATAAAAGGGGGGCAAGGTGGGATACTGCTGTTAAGCCCTCAGCAGGTTGCTCTTGGAACCAAAATAGACCATCATTCATGAAGGATTCCAAGAACAATGGTGGATCTCATCAAATCTGCAGGTTTTTCTAATAATATGATCCACAAGGCCCAAGTCAGTAATGACTTGGGTCTCCATGTATACTAATGTTGTTGTATATCTTTTAACTTGTAGGATGATCCTCATACAAGTAAAGATTTAGGTATTGTTGATAGTGGATGTTCTAGGAGTATGACAGGGAACAGAGACAGATTGCATGATTTTGTATCTCTTCAAGGAGGTACTGTTACATTTGGAGGTGGAGATGGTAAAATAACAGGGAAGGGAACCATTAGAACTTCCAAGCTGGACTTTGAGAATGTGTATTATGTGGAAGAACTTAGAAACTTTAATCTATTTTATGTGTCTTAAATTTGTGATAAGAAAAATTGTGTTCTATTCACTGATACTGAACGTCTTGTACTCTCCAAAGACTTCCAGATACCTGATGACAGTCAAGTTGTGCTGAAGGTACCTAGAAAACATAATCTATATACATTCAACCTCAATGATGTTCAGCCTGAAGGAGATTTAGCTTGTTTGGTGGCAAAAGCATCCTTGGATGAATCTAATAAATGGCATAGAAGGATGGCTCATGTCAATTTCAAAACTATCAACAAGTTGTCAAAACATGGTTTAGTTCATGGACTTCCTTCCAAAGTCTTTACTAATGAGCACAATTGTGTGCCCTGCAACAAGGGAAAGCAGCACAAGGCTTCCTATAAATCCATTACTGTTGTCAGCACTATCTCAGAATCGTTGCAGCTTCTTCACATGGACCTCTTTGGTCCCACATCTATCAGAAGCATTGATCACAAGTACTATTGTCTGGTGGTTACTGATGACTATAGTAGGTATTGCTGGGCATTCTTTTTGGGAACTAAGGATGAAACGTTTCAGGTTCTTCAAAACTTTATTGCCCTGGTTGAGAATCAGCTGAATAAAAAGGTTAAAGCCATCAGGTATGATAATGGAACAGAGTTCAAGAATGCCAAATTAATTGAGCTTTGTGCTTCTAAGGGGATAAAAAGGGATTATAGCAATTCCAGGACTCCACAACAAAATGGAGTTGCTGAAAGGAAAAACAGAACCCTTATTAAAGCAGCAAGGTCTATGCTTGCTGATTCAAAGTTACCTACCATGTTCTGGACTGAAGCAGTCAGTACTGCCTGTTATGTTTTGAACAGGGTGTTGATAACTCATCCTCACAATAAGACACCTTATGAACTTTTGTCTGGCAAGATTCCCACCATAAGCTACTTTAAGCCTTTTGGTTGTCATGCGACCATCTTAACACACCAGTGATCATTTGGGCAAATTTGAAGGAAAGGCTGATGAGGGTTTTGTAGTAAGCTATTCTGCTCATAGTAAAGCTTACAGGGTGTATAACATCTCTACAAAAAGGATAGACGAAACACTGAATCTGAGATTTATGGAGGACAAGCCTAATGTTCAGGGAGTTGGTCAAGAATGGTATTTTGATCTTGACTACTTAACTGATCACTTAGGTTATACTCGTTATAAATCTAATCTTTTTGCAGAACCACAAGCTACTCAAACTAACATTGCAGGTTCCTCAGATGATGAAACAGACTCAGATTGTGATGAACAACTTGTTGTTGTTCCTTCTTTTCCTACTAACCACTTTTCAGGTACCAAAGACACAGATTCTTCTAATGTAGCTTCAAGTGATTTGGGATATGCAGAAGAACTTGTGAAGCTTCAACGCTAAGAACATGCAGCAAAGAATGATGCTGAAAAGAATGGTTATGAATTCTCCAACGAAACAGAGGAACTCTTAAGGCAGGCAACTATTGAAGCCCGCAGGAATTTTGATGCTGCTGATAATGTATCTGTTTCTGCTGGTTGTGTGACTGTTCGTGCTGGTCAGAAAGTTGCTGACGCTGTCGATTCTGCTGGTAATGGTTCAGTTGCTATTGATATTGATTCTGCTGATTGTGTTCATGTTCCTCCTGCTAGTGATGTTGTTCATGCGGTTCCCTCCACTACTCCTTCTGTTGATACTCTGGGTTTAAATAATTCTCCCACCAGATTCTCAAGTCCATCTGACTTAGCCAATTCACAATATTCAAGCTCTGAATTGGATGACATTCATCATTTGTCAAGAATTGGCATTTTTGATTCTTCTTCTTATGATGATGACTTTGGTCCTACTATCACTAATCTGGCCACATCTGTTAATGTTAGTCCTAATGTTATGTGACAAATCGTAATTTCAGGTAATTTCTCAAATTTAGTATTCTTCTCGGGAATTTACTATTCACTGGTTACTATTCATAGTTTTTGAAGTCAGTTTGCGACTTTGAGAGGTCATTTTAAAATTTTACTATTCACGAAACACTATTCATTCCGGAGAAAAATTACTATTCATAATTCACTATTCATCATTTTTCGTAAACTAGGTTTACGAGTATCAAATTCGCGTAACCGTAAGGGTTAAGCTGCGTATTCATGGAACATCATTGAGAACACTACATATAGATTAGAGTTAGTCTACATATCATCAGTAACATCATCTTCATATTAGTTCATGCATGATTTTGCATATTTCATTAACGTATATTTATTTATTAAATAAACGCTATCGTACGATCATTTATTTTGAATAATTGATCCGACACTTCCAACAATTATCCAGATATATTTTTATACTCATTTTAAGACTATAAAATTATATTAATGGTTTACCCGATGTTTTGGATTTATTTTGCATATATATTGTTATATATATATATATATATATATATATATATATATATATATATATATATATATATATATATATATATATATATATATATATATATTTACGACGGTTTTCATAAATTTTATTCGATAATTATTTATTCACTCAATACTTGCGAGAAATGTATTTTTATAATTTTTATGACCTCGATATATTTTATTTTGTTCCGTTAAAATCGATTTCTAGCTAACGCTACACTAAATAACTAATTATATGTTCAAAATATACTATACTAGCTACAGGCCCGCCCGTTGGGCGGCTAGCTTAAAAAATTATTCAATATAAAATTAGGAATATATAGTTTTTAAGATATCGTTAAACTTAATACAATGTTAACCTGCCAACACATTTTGATTGTAATTGATTACAATGGTATTCATCACAGGAAATGCCAACAAATGTATATTCTGTGCGTTGAAATTAACAGATTACCTATAAAAATCAAAATCTGCTAATGTTGATTTGTTAACCTGCCTCC
Organism: Chrysanthemum seticuspe; assembly: GCA_019973895.1. Taxonomy (NCBI): domain Eukaryota; kingdom Viridiplantae; phylum Streptophyta; class Magnoliopsida; order Asterales; family Asteraceae; genus Chrysanthemum; species Chrysanthemum seticuspe. Next base: position 191,463,372 of record BPTQ01000008.1, read on the forward strand.
TTGACTTGAGCGTTGATTTGTTTATATGCATCAAAACACATATAAGGACTAAGGGCACGTTTGGTAGAGAGAAATTTGAAGAAATGAAATGAGATAGAGAATAGAAATAAAGAGAAATAAAATTGGTGGAGAATTTTTGTCGGATTCCAATGTTTGGTTGCCAAAGAGAGTTTACAGAGAAATTAAAATATATATATATATATATATATATATATATATATATATATATATATATATATATATATATATATATATATATATATATATATATATATATATATATACAGTTTGAAATTTATCAGATTGCATCAAAGTGAGATCCAATTTAGAGAAAAAAAAATGAATTATATAGTTATAATAAATTCATTTTATACAAGTTACAACTCTCTATATTTAAATACCAAAGATGAAAGCGTTTTACAAAGGATAAAAGGACCAATTCCCATGAATTATTTATAAAACTCACAAAACCCAAGAATCTAGAAATATATATATATATATATATATATATATATATATATATATATATATATATATATATATATATATATATATATATATATATATATATATATGTATATGATGGTGAAAGGCATACAAATTCTATAACCTTGATTCTTAGAAGAAATAGTTGGATTATGAAAAGAGGAGCTTCAATGCCAAAAGATACAGGGCTAGATCTCAACTGTTTTTCGAATTATTGTTTTTGAATGTGCATATCACGTGACATTAACCTTTATACCTAACATTTTAACAATAAAATATTTGAACTCTCCGTGTTCTAGCTTTTGAAGATTCTATTTCCATTCTTAAATGGATGGAAATCATTTTACAAAGGATTCTATTCTCGAGAAATTAGATATCTCCGCTCCCTCTTTTCTCAGATGTACCAAACAAGAGATTCTATCATATTTCCAACTCTCAGCTCTCATTTCTTGCTACCAAACATGCCCTAAGGGTGTGTTTGGTAGAGAGAAATGGTATAAGAGAAATGAAAATGAATTGAATTCCATTGTTTGGTTGCTTAGAGAAATTAAAATGTGAAGAATTGAGGAGAATTTGGAAAAATTGGTAAAGAGTTGGTAGTGTAAATTTTAGAGTTTCATTTTCATCCCTTTTGGTTGGGAAATTGAAGAAATGAGAATTGTTAGTATTTGTAATATTTTTTCATGATATGTTGTTGTTTTGTTTTTTGTTTTTTTTTCCAACTTATATTTGTACTTTAGTTCCAAACATAAGTTTTTTTTTTAAATAATTTTTTTAATTAAATAAATTTTTAAAAAATAATTAAAAAAAATATTTTTTTTAAATAAGTTTTTTTTTTTTTTTTTTTTTTTTAAATAAATACATTGTCAAAAAATATTTTTTTAATACATTTTTTAAATTAATTTTTTTAAAAAATAAGTTTTTTTTTTCAAATAAATATATTTTTAAAAAATATTTTTTAAAAAAAAACAAGTTTTTTTTTAAATAAATACATTTTTAAAAAATATTTTTTTTAAATAATTTTTTTTAAAGAAAGTACATAAATTTTTAAAAAATAAATTTAAAAAAAAAGATATATTTATTTAAATATATATTTTTTTAATATTTTTTAAGTATTGTTATTTAGAAAAAATAAAAATTAATTTTTTAAATAAAAAATCAACAAACAAATACATGTGAGCCTTATATGAAAAGATGTTATTTAAATAATTTTTTTTCATTTCTCGGGTCAAGTCTCTGTTGTTACCAAACATTAGAATTGAACAAAATTATCTACTGATTTCTATTCTTTGAGATTTTATATTCTCTGCTTAATTTCATTTCTTTGAAATTCTCTCTACCAAACGTGCCCTAAAGGTAATGGAAACTTGTTTTGTTGCCTTGTCTACTTAATTGATTTAAGGTGGAAAATATTTAACAGATATAATATGGGTGGATGTGCATTGCAGGTACTTTCAAAGGTGTTAAATCATTATATAATGTACTAAGAATAGACATATGTGAGAGTAATACCGGTAGTTACCACCCAAATATCGTATTGTGATTTAATAAATATGTACAAATATCAAAGTAACTACAATAAGTGGCATAGTCAACATAAAGTATTCTAAATGACATCTTAGAAATACTGAAATTCTGCTTGAAAGTCCTTATCCATCGCTTTAGCCTTGAAATACACCATATCAACATAGACCTAGAACATATATTGATTCAAAGAACATGATCAGTATTTTAGAAATAGTTAAGTTGCTTTAATGCTTTGTGAAACAAAGATTCAAGAGTTTGTTATCCTTGAATAAGTCTATAAATTATAGACCAAAATTCCAACATCATCACTCAAAGTTCATATAATAATTTGAGAAAGATTATTGTTGAAACATAAAAGCAAAAAGAGCAGACCTTGAATTATTTGAAATTCTCATATCGATTTGTGCCTTAGTAGGAATCCTATAATTAATATTAATTTGTGACGTTAATTTTTTCATGTGGATCACAAGTAAAGGTCACTCAACTATACAAACTATTCGATCAATCAGTTCATTTTACACCACCAAACCCGACCAATACGAGAACATGAAAATTTGACCATTATGACCTTCAAATCAATATTTGAAAGATCAAATTTACTAAACAGCAGAACCTAACTTAATGTTTAGGGGTCTTTTCTTGCCAAACTTACAAACTTGAACACATTTTTTTTTAGATTCTAACTTTTGGCTCATGCATTAAGTAGTCGAAGTCCACATTGTATGTCATTACTACCAAATACATACAATCAAGGGTACCTTCTTTATTTCAGCTATTATGACCAGATTGGTCTAAATTAATCCGAATGCGTAGTTGGGTAGCTTAGAGGAAACCTCATGAATAGTTTAGTATCCTCTACATATATTTTTCCCCTAATTACTAACTAAGATTTTTCAATTGCTCATGGATACATGTATCACTCTTGCGAATTATAAAAAAAAAAAACATCACTCCCACATAATCCACAAGGCTTAAGAATAAGCACACACTTCTACTTCATAGTCAGCACATCTATTATAATGATGTGCATAGTTTGTTGTAATCTCTTACACAAGTTGCCAGTCATGGAACATCGTTACAAACAACTCCAACATGAACATCCAACTTCAACTACTAAATTATGGGACGTAGCTGAAAATATTGAGTCCAAAGTACTTAAGATTGGTACCCAATAATGTTAATACCACATATAACATAGCGGATTTTAATGGAAAATGTTTTACAGTGATTTATATGGTAAAGAGTGTTAATAAGGCTACTTGGGGTTGTGTGGCAAGGCTAATGTTGTACCCTCTACTTACAGCTTGTCTTCATGTGCCTAAATGGTTTAGAAGTGAAGAGTTTGTGGTATCACTGGCCTTCATGTTGGGTTTCACGAATGGGTATATTCAAAGTAAGTTGCGGTTTTGGATTTTAAGTACGAACCTGTTTTTTATGCGTATTTAAGAAACTCTGTTGCTGCTTGATGGTTGTGAGCGACTTGTGGCCTTATTGCACCATCCATATCAGACGATCGAGCACCTACAACTCCACTGCTACCTGATCCTACATGTTCAGTGCGCGTATCATGGATCAAGAAAAGGCCGGGAGAACATCAAAATAATAACAAAAGGAATAGTGCCACAAAAAAATGCTCGAAAAAAAGATGACATTAAAAAACGTACCTTTGATTCCTTATAACGATAAGTGTCTTAGATTTGGTAGATTTGTAAACACTGCGTAGCAAGTCGCTGAGGGACTTTGTGTCGTAGGCATAATGTGATGCTGATATACTTGCTCCATTTCCATTTGCACTCAACTCATTTCCTATAAGAAATTAAACATATTTGTTCAAAATACTGAATATCATAAATGGAAAGTTGATAGTTGCTAGGACAAAACAACTTTGAATCAGTCAATGGGCATTTTGCCGCTTCTAAACTAATTTAATAAGCCAAGGTAATCGGTTAATCCTTGCAGCCATGCTGCAACACAACCGGGAAGGATCGTCGGGTTTCGATCGTTTGTTAACTCAGTTCTGATTAGTCCCTCTGCGTTTCAACGTGTGACTGGCTTGGAAATTGAGGTACATAGATCAGCCGTATCCTAATTTAGACAGTAAAAAAATATATACCTTTAAAAAACACAGCGAACATTTTTATAGCAGGCATTTTGGCTGAACCATCTTGAGTTGGTATATTTTCTAGTTTCTTGCGAATGTTTCTTTATGTCTAAAACTAAATGCCTGTGTGTGACATATGACAATCATCTCTTCTGGATTGAAGGCTTAGACACCTACACATGAACAAATTCAATTTTTTGATGATTAAAGTACAAAAAGAAAACCATTTTCACTTATAAATGATCTAAGAGCATTGTGGTTATTTTCTAGATAAAAATCAATATGCTATAGATACTGTATGAAAAATGAAAATAGAGAGACTAAGTTCTGAAAGTTTTAAAAATTGCTTACAACAAATGGCCACGCAATTCATGTTTAACTGATATAAATGCAATTCAAGTTATTGCTTATATTAACTCGGATGGTTTATTTTTCTAAATTCTTATTAACTAATACAAACACAATTCCAAACACCCCTTCGTAACATTACCACCAGCAAGTACAAACCCGTGAATGGTCTAGGGTGGTTGAGACAATATAGCAAGATGAGTGGGCCTACCTCCTTGACCAACAGTCCCACCATGTCCAGAAACATTGTAAGGTTAACGCCAAATTCCTTAACAATAATGAGTTCTTATTGAGCTTTGTAAAGTTGCCATGCCACAGTAAGCCTTCCAGCATTTTTTCCTAAATCCGAGTACCCAATCATAACTTCATGTTTACCATCAAATCGGTTATAGTACCATTTGATGGAGAAAAGATGGGTCATGGTTGCAGGAGGATCTTGAACTTTAATTCTAAGAGACCGTGAATGGTCTAGGGTGGTTGAGACAATATAGCAAGATGAGTTGGCCAACCTCCTCAACCAACAGTCCCACCACGTCAAAGAGATGAACAAAAACCATATGAAAACTACGCAGGTGTATAAATATCGAAAACATTATACCGTGATGCAAAATAGTGTTTTTGAGATCCTGTGTGGCACAATCACTTGAATACCTTGGTTGCCCATATATCTGATTAAAAGAAGTAAAAAGGTGTGCATGAAGCTACAATCTGATTAATCAGATATTCATATGATGAACTAATCACATTGAATAAGAAAACATCCTTCATAGTGAACTATGGGAAATTGAGAAGCATATGATCAAACTAAGATTTGTGTATTACTGATAGACTCACCCAACTGAGTAGCATTGTGCATCAAATAGTTTTCTGCCAAATGAAAGTTTCTTCTTGCTGAGCTATAAATATCCAACATATTTTTCGGACAAATTCTTTAATAGGGCTGGCCATGCTTCCCTTCTTTGTACTTAATGAACTTCCATGAAAAACAAAGTAGCCACCAGGCTTAAGTTTTCGGTCAACTTCAATAAGTAACAATCCATCTGATTCATGAAAAAATTGTTAATATTATACTTTTACGCTAATTATAAGGTGTAATGGGTTAGGAGAAATATCACCCAACAGGCAACATACCACAGTAAGTCGATGATATGCAGTCAAACAGACAGTCATGAGTTTAGTGAGAGAAAATGAGCCCCAAAGCTACCAAATCCGCAACCAATATCAAGTACTGTGTGCACCTGTTCGTATCATTAACATGAATCAGACCCAAGGCGTAGTATAAGATCAGCGTCAACTGGTATAAGGATCCATAAAATGCAGTGAAAAAAAAATACTATATGTCAATACTTACAGCGGCGTGATAAAATTCCACATTACTCCCAGTCCTATCATCTCTGCAACCTGATGAGAGTAATCTTTGACGCCATCAAACATTAACCCATCATCTGACTGAAAAGAAATATGGTTTTCTTGTTGGCATATTTAGACTTTGATACAGCTACTTCAGAAGATTTAACTTTAGACCCAATACCAGGCATCCTGTGAACGGTTCGAGAATATAAGCATATGAAAGCTATTGTAATGTCACCCTTGAAAAATATTTATATTCATCAATCATGGTCTTGTTAAAACCTTCATAAGAATGAATATCATTATGTTATACTCAAATCCATATATTTTTCTCTAATACCTTAAGGGAAGTCATATAACAATACAATTTGGAAAATATTGGGCTGTAAATGTTTAGATGACCTGTTTGAGAAAAAAAAGGAAAGTCTTTCTCATAAATGTTTTGCTGTTGTGGTGGATGTGAGATTGGTGGTGGTTGTTCCATTTGCGTACATATCAAAGTTAGAATATTGTATTGTCGACATTGCAAGTTGACCCTCTATACTTGTGCTTTTGGTAATTCTGCTTAGAGCTCACTTACTTGCTTTCGAAGGTGAAAAATTGTGCCTCACAGCCATACACGGGGTCTCTAGCCTTGCACTTGCTTCGTACACCATGCTACTAACAGCATCTGCTCCATGATATTCAGGAATTTCCTATAAAGACATCACACCATCAAGTCATCAACTGCATTATTCAGATGAAAAAAATGCAGGTAACTCAGTAGTTCATAGAGCATGAGGGTTGTTAATTAATACAACTACTAAAACCACTTCAGTTCATATCTAAAAAATTGCGACACTAAAAAATACAACTACCCAAATATATGACAAAATTCTAAAAACCAACACTCTAATGCGTATATAATTTTCACCCTTTCATAAGTTATAGCTTGAGTTAGGTGAATTAAATTAGAAGCGTCATTCACAAGCCTAGAAATCTTGTTGGTTTTTTTAAAAATAATTAGAAAAGGTTGCCCAAAACCAAGTCCATTAGATGTACCCTTATTTGACGTGGCCATACAAACATGTGTATTAGTATACTTCACTAATTGAGCAAGATGACACTATCTTACACAACTAACCAATATGAGTACTACCTCAACTGAAACAATGGTTCGTTGCTACTTATCACGGGCATCTAATAGATGAGCCAGAGTGACCTGTAGAGGAACACAACTTTATACATAAATAAGATAATTTATGCCCATATTGATTTTCATATGAGCAATTAGACCAGCTAAAGTTTTCAAGCATATTAACAACTACGTAATAGTTTCCTCTAATAAATAGTTAAGGAAAAGAACAATCACATATTTCTCATACTTGCTTAAGCATTCTCGCAATGGTAACTGTAATCCCCATAAGTCTCCATGGCATGCCAAAGAAAGAGGTTGCAAATGAAAAAAATCATACTTGTAAGTTGTAACAGAAATTTCTTCATGTAAATCAATAATTACGGGTTGAAAAAAAAAAGACCCGTCACGGAAAATTTTCATGCAAATAAAAAAAAAGACCTGTCACTGAAACGTAATATAATTTTACAAATTGGTTCACCCACTCATCAATTCAAGCACAAAAACACAAACTCACAATTTAATTCCCACACAAAAATAAAAACCCTAATAAATCAATAGATCAATCAATAGGTAGAAGATTACCTATATTAGATGATGAATTTCCTTGATACACGAATTCAATCCTAGTAAATAGTTTTGGGACTTAAAATGCCACATGTCATTTTTTCAGATTTTTGAGGGGAGATGTGATTCAAACAAACCCTCCTTTATATAGAGTAGGGATACATAACCTTAAACACATTTAATCATCAAATTACACAACCTTGCTTCCCCATTTTGTCCTTGCCGACCCCCCCCCCCCCCATTGTCATCCATTTTATTTAATATCTTGATCATAATAAGTGTACACATACTCATTTTTATGACTAGATATTGTATTATACAACATATTTACTAATCTAAAATACATACCTACACATACTAAAAGGTGTAAAAGGCATGAAACCCTCTCATTTCCTTTGTTGATGGTCGGCCAAGCAAGAACAAGAAGAAGAAACCAAAGATTTTCCAAGATCAAGTGTCTAAACAACTCTAGTATACTTCTATATTATGTTTTGAAATAACAACAAAGAAGTTATTAAGCACCTTGTTACTTTAAACCTCATCATACTACTAGTAAGCTTCTCATAATTTTTACTAATCTTTCATAATCATACTTGATCTATTTTATTATTCTAGTACAAAAATATGCAAGCAAACTATGATCTATACCATTTTGTACACAATTTTTATACAAATAATGGACTTACATGTTATAATTAACATTCCCATGAACCCTATCATTGTTGGTGAAGTTTAGGAACCCATGACACCCTAAGAAGGTGTATGGTAGGTTTAGAATAGTTTTGGTGTTGATTGGAATGGATTGGTAAAAGACATGAACTAGTAAAAATCGTTTTTGACAAAAATAGTTGAAGGGCTGTCCATTTTTATAAAATCTGCAAATTTCAGTAGGTCATGGATTAGTTTGGTTTATATTTCCAGAAAATAGAATTTAAAACGAGACCGTGGTCGCTTGAACGGGTTAAAATGGGTTTATAACGAAAAAGATACGTTAATTTTAAGTTTAACGACGAAAACTAATTTTCTGAAATAATACAAGCTGTCAAGGGATTTTTAAGGGGAAAATCGAGTTTTGAACGTATTCTAAATGAGTTGATTTATCAAAAATATATTAGTATACATTAACACGAAACCGAGGATATATAAATCGTAGAAAACGGACCTATAACGCTCAAGATATACGTATTTGAATTACGACGATCACAACTATTCTTCTTCAACACTAACACTTTATATATTCACTATTTTGCGACTAAGCGTCGTGAGGTTACTTAGTCATTTTCATGAATTGTCAAAGAGTATTATTTTACGACGAAAAAGTATAAATTCTTGTTCTATTTCTAAACGATTATCATGGAATGTTGTTTCAACATATATAAGCGAAAAGTATTTTATAACTTGACCTGACGTTATAAACTTATTTTTCGACGATAAACTTTATTTTCAAATGCACAAGTGGTATGGATATCATATGAGTTTTGCATGCACAACATTATATCATGACTTATATTAGATCATATCATTCATAATAGGTTGCAGTTAGAGATTGTGCCTCATTTCAGTGTATCCACTTTTGCCATCATAATCATTGAATCAAGTGAGTTTTCATAGCCCCGTTTTTCAAGTTTATAATTCATTTCAAACCTACGGGGGAGAATACATTGCACCTTATTTTATTACGGCCCAAGTATATCAAATTCATTTACATTGCTTAAGTTACCGCATTGCCATATTAATGTCCCCATTTCATTATCATGAACCGTTAATTACGGAGTAAGCGAGAGTGAGTGAATAGATATATTGAGGGTGACTCCTCCATCTGGGTTGGTAGTTCCAACTGGTCAAACGGATGCATTTCATTTAATATCAGAATGAGAGTTGTTTGGCAAACACTCTGTTGGGGCGAACATCATAATCAGTCTAGCTTCGGTGTCATGAGCTTATAGCAATTGTATCATTTTTATGTGACATTTTTGTCATACATGACTTATACTTGTGGTAGTCATATAAAACAATTTCATAAACCTATGATTTCTCACCAACATTATTGTTGACCGTTTTAGCAATGTATTTTCAAGTATCTAAGGCATATACTTCATGGCATGCTTAAGGACTTTTCATAGAGTCGCGGTGACGACGCGTCTCACTTGTATATTATGGCACTTTAAAACATCGTTTGGTTTGTAACATACTTATTTCCGCAAATGTTGAATACCTTTTGGGACCTATCTTTTGTAAACTCTGAATGTTTTATTATATCAAACGATGTGCTTTTTAAACGACACTTTAGGTCGTTCAATATAACTGTAACTGTGATGCTATGGCAGTCATTCCCCAGGAATTCCATTCCGCTGCAAAACATGTATTTTGGGGGTGTGACAGATTGGTATCAGAGCAAAGGTTATAGAGAACTAGGTTGCATCATTGACCCTAGACTATAACTACATATCATAGCATTTCATCATAAGTGCATATTCACTATACATACGGATTCGTACGCACATTATGCGGGTTATTTACTTTTATTTCGCATCGATTGTCACAGAGATGTCTTCAGATACCCATCCCATCATCATTTCTTCAGACTCTGACTCTGACATGGTGGATGTCTTGTCAGACTCCGACATGGAGGATGTCTTGTCATCTCCTATTATAGACTCTGACATGGATGATGTCTCGCCACTCCCTACTATAGCCTTAACATCAGTTGGCTCTAAACCAGACTCACCACTCATATTATCCGATACTGAGACTGAACCCTTTGAGGAGGGCGAAGTTTCACCTACACCACCACCACCATCAGCTAGTCCTATTTACCGCCTGAGTCAGTATACTCTAGTTTTACCTCTCAGGCGTCGCGAGACAGCGCGAAAGAGGGTTGTATTTCATCCACCATCACTACCTTCATCATCATCATCCTCTAATTCACGACTAGGATCACCATTATCATCATCCTCATCTTTATCCCCATCTTCATCATCATCTGGAGCACCACCAACACCATCACATCTCAGAGATCCTACACCCATATCTGACTTGCCGCTCAAGAAGCGTGCACTACCGACACACCATTACCACCTGCTACAAAGACTGCACCACCTACTAGGTTTGAGGTCGGTGAGAGTTCCAGGGCTGCTGCTGCTAGACAGCCTACTACTATCACACTAGAGACACGACTAGATCATCAGCAGGAGCAGATTGACAGAGCTTTAGGGCAGTTAGAGGAGATTCCTTTGAGTCGAGTTGAGGTGATGGAGGAGGAGATAGAGGGTTTAGTTTTAGGTAGGGTTCCATTGATGTTTCTTATCAGGGGTTGGAGACCAGAAAGCGGGTAAACCACGAGCACATTACAGAGTTGAGGCAGGAGATGCCAGAGTTATTTGATAGAGCCCAGATGTCACAGGATGAGCAGCAGCGACAGGCTCATGAGTTAGCATCAGCACGTGCGATTATTGCTACTTGGGAGAGTAGGGATGTTGCTACTCAGCTTCAGATTGGTGACCTGACGGATATGGTTGTCAGTTTTACTGCACAGGTCTGAGAGCTTCAGAGTCGATCAGGCGGAGCACCAGGAGATGCCTAGATTAGACTTATATCATGTTAGCTTTTACCTCTATTATCCTAGTCACGAGGTGTGTGGCATAGTTTAAAGAACTTGTAATCTTTTGGGTTGTTGTACGAACAAATGTATCAAGTGTTGACTCTATTATGTAGGAATGGTTGTGCTATCTATGATATCGGTCCATGTAGGCCAAAATTTTCATGTATTATATTCACGTGAGTTGTGATTATATTTGTGATATTTCGTGGTTGTTCCGTTATGATTTCATTTATTTATGCATGTTGTGGTTGTGGATATTTGTGCGTAATGTTTGTTTCTACATATGGGTTCTCATTATTGTTTCATCTTATGATTTTGAAGAGTTATGGCGCCAAAGAAAGCTGCACCAGATATGACACAAGCTGCTATCCAAAAGTATGTAAAGGATAGTATAGCCGAGGCACTAAGGAAAGAAAGAGCAACAGTAACTGCTGCTGCCGAGGCTGCGGCTACCGCTGAGGCTACCAGACTTGCTACTGCTGCCGAGGCTACGGCTACTGCAGAAGCTTCCAGACTTGCTAATGCTGCTGAGGCTGCGGCTACTGCTGAAGCTGCCAGACTTGCTACTGCTGCAGGGGCTGCAGGAGGGTCTGGAGTTCGAAATTGTACATACAAGGACTTTAAGAGCGGTGATCCCACAAAGTTCAAAGGTACAGAAGGAGCCACTGCTATGATCTGTTGGTTTGAGAAGATAGAGTCTGTATTTCTTCTATGCAATTGCCCAGATGACTGCAAGGTGAAGTTCGCTACTAGTACACTCTTAGATGGGGCAATGTCATGGTGGAATTCTTATGCACAGCCTATTGGTATGGAAAATGCTTACAAGCTCACATGTGATCAATTCAAGAGGTTGTTGACTAAGAAGTATTGTCCGCGCACAGAGGTGAAGAAACTAGAAACATAATTTTATGAGTTAGTGACTATTGGTTATGACATCGAGACCTACATCAGAAGGTTTCAAGAGTTGGCTGCTCTATGTCCATCTATGGTTTCGGACAATGAGAAACTACTGGAAAATTTCATTGGAGGACTTCCACAAAGTATTCAAGGTGATGTAATTTCTTTCGATCCACAAACAATTGAAGAATCTATCAGGGTATCTCAAAACCTCATGGCTCAAGTTGTGAAGAGGGGAAAAATTACCAACATCAACCGCAACAACAATAACAACAATCGCACCAACTACAGTAACAACCGAAACAACTACACAAACTATAACAATAACAACAACAAGAGAAAGTGGGACAACAATCGAGGTGGCAATGTTACTCAGCAACCACCAAAGAGACAAGAAGTTGCTAAGGCCTATGCTGCAGGCCCAAAGGAAAGGAAAGGTTACACAGGTAATTTACCTAAGTGTGAAAGGTGCCAAAGTCATCATAATCCCGATCGTTGCCCTACTCCATGTGGAAACTGTAAGAAGGTGGGTCACCAAACCAAAGAATGCAAGTTTCCGAATATGAAGGAAAATCAGAAACCTCAAGTGACATGTTTTGGATGTCGAGAGAGGGGACACTACAAGGGGGATTGTCCAAGATGGAAGAATCAAGGGAACAGGAACCAAGGTGGAATAGCACAAGGAAGAGCTTATGTTATGGGAGGAGGAGAAGCCAAGGAGGACCTGAATGTTGTCACGGGTACGTTCCTTATCAATAATCGTTATGCATCAGTTTTATTTGATTCGGGAGCTGATAAAAGCTTTGTGTCCATTATATTTGCACCTTTACTCAATATCAAACCAACCACACTAGACACTCCTTACTACATTGAATTAGCTAACGGTAACTTAGTTGGCTCCGACACCATTGTCCGTGGTTGCACTCTCAATTTCCTAAATCATCCATTCAATATAGACCTTATGCCCGTAGAACTTGGAAGTTTCGACGTCATTATCGGCATGGATTGGTTATCCAAGTATCGCGCAAGAATCATTTGTGATGAAAAAGTTGTTCATCTTCCTTACAACGGCGAAACCTTTATCATTCGTGGTGAACGAAGTGGAACTAGACTCAGTATTATATCATGCATCAAAACCGAGAAGTACATAAAGAAGGGTTGTTATGCTTTCTTAGCACATATAACAGAAAAGAAGTCGGAAGAGAGGCGACTTGAGGATGTACCGATTGTTCAGGAATTTCCTGAAGTCTTTCCCGAATACTTACCAAGACTTCTGCCTACACGCCAAGTAGAATTTCTGATTGACTTAGTGCCAGGAGCTGCACCAGTTGCACGAGCACCTTACCGACTAGCACCATAAGAGATGTAGGAGTTTTCTAACCAGTTGCAAGAACTTTTAGACAAGGGATTCATTAGACCTAGTTCCTCGCCTTGGGGAGCACCGGTCTTGTTTGTGAAAAAGAAAGATGGATCTTTCAGAATGTGCATAGATTATCGAGAGCTGAACAAGTTATCTGTGAAGAACCGTTACCCACTTCCCAGGATCGACGATTTGTTCGATCAGTTGCAAGGCTCTAGTCTTTACTCAAAGATCGACCTGAGGTCATGTTACCATCAACTTAGAGTTCGGGAGGAGGATATCTCGAAAACCACATTTAGAACTCGCTATGGTCATTATGAGTTTCAAGTAATGCCGTTCGGATTAACCAACGCACCTGCGGTAATCATGGATCTCATGAATAGGGTGTGCAAACCTTATTTGGATAAGTTTGTAATAGTATTTATCGACGACATATTGATTTACTCAAAGAACACAGAAGAGCACGAAGGGCACCTCAGAACGATCTTAAGACTACTCAAGAAGGAGAGATTGTATGCCAAATTTTCAAAGTGTGATTTTTGGATCCGAAAAGTACAATTTCTTGGTCATGTCATTGATAGCCAAGGATTACAGGTTGACCCTGCAAAGATCGAGGCTGTTAGAGATTGGGCTACCCCAACAAATCCTACGGAGATCCGTCAATTTTTAGGACTTGTCGGATATTACAGAAGATTCATTGAAGGTTTTTCTAAGATAGCTAAAGCTTTGACCAAGTTGACATAGAAGAACCAGAAGTACGAATGGGGAAAGAAACAAGAATCTGCCTTTCAGTTATTGAAGCAAAAGCTTTGCAGTGCGCCAATTTTGGCACTACCCGAAGGAATCGAAAACTTCGTTGTATACTGCGATGCTTCACACAAAGGACTTGGAGTTGTGTTAATGCAGAATGAGAAAGTGATAGCTTATGCTTCTCGACAACTTAAGGTTCATGAGAAGAATTACACCACTTATGATCTTGAGTTGGGAGCTGTAGTTTTTGCACTCAAGATTTGGAGGCACTACCTCTACGGTACTAAGTGTACAGTGTTTACAGACCACAAGAGTTTGCAATATATACTTGATCAGAAAGAACTTAACATGAGGCAACGTCGTTGGTTGGAATTACTTAGCGATTACGATTGTGAAATTAGATATCACCCGGGGAAAGCCAATGTCGTGGCAGATGCTCTTAGCCGGAAAGAAAGACACAAGCCTTTGAGAATCAGATCATTAGGAATGACGATTAGTTCACCTCTACCATCAAAAATCCTTGAGGCTCAGATCGAGGCACTCAAGGAGGAAAATCGATCTAGTGAACAACTCTATGGTATGCCCGAGAATGCAAATGGCTTTGTAAAGAGATCAGACGGAGTATTATGCTTCAAGGATAGAATTTGGGTACCACTTTATGGCGGGATACGAGAGTTGATTATGCATGAGTCGCACAAGTCGAAGTATTCTATTCACCCAGGTTCTGATAAGATGTATCAGGATCTCAAGAAGCTTTATTGGTGGTCGAATATGAAAGCTGAAATTGCCACGTATGTTAGAAAATTCCTTACTTGCTCTAAGGTAAAAGCTGAATACCAGAAACCTTCAGGATTACTTCAACAACCAGAAATTCCCCAATGGAAATGGGAACGCATTACAATGGATTTCATCACTAAACTCCCTAAGACATCAGGCGGTTACGACGCTATTTGGGTAATTGTTGATCGTCTTACCAAATCAGCCCATTTCATACCAATCAGAGAGACTTACTCCATGGAATAGCTTACTAGACTTTATGTCAAGGAAATAGTCTCAAGGCATTGTGCACCAATTTCCATCATTTCTGACAGAGATAGTCGATTCACCTCAAATTTATGGAAATCATTACAAGATGCATTTGGAACCCAATTAGAGATGAGCACTGCCTATCATCCTCAGACCGATGGTCAGAGCGAAAGAACGATTCAAACATTAGAAGATATGCTCAGAGCATGTGTGATTGATTTTGGAAATGGTTGGGCTAACCATTTGCCATTGATTGAATTCTCATACAATAATAGTTATTACACCAGCATAAAAGCAGCACCATTCGAGGCACTCTATGGTCGAAAGTGCCGATCACCTGTCTGTTGGGCCGAGGTTGGTGATGCACAACTCACTGGTCCAGCCATGGTTCGTGAAACAACAGAAAAGATAATTCAGATCCGAGATAGACTACGAACTGCCAGAAGTCGACAGAAAAGTTACGCTGACGTACGACGCAAACCATTAGAATTTCAAGTTGGCGACAAGGTTATGATGAAAGTATCGCCTAGGAAAGGCGTGATACGATTCGGAAAACGCGGGAAGTTGAACCCGAGGTACATTGGGCCATTTACAATTCTGAACAGAGTCAGCCCTGTAGCATATCGACTCGAGCTTCCGTCAGAACTCAGCCATGTACATAACACATTTCACGTTTCAAACCTCAAGAAGTGTCTTTCGGATGAATCACTCGTAATTCCATTAGAAGAAATTCAACTCGACGATAAGCTCAATTTCGTGGAGGAACCAGCAGAAATCATGGACCGAGAGGTCAAAAAGTTATAGCAAAGACCAATTCCTATCGTGAAAGTTCGCTGGAATTCTCGAAGAGGTCCCGAGTTTACTTGGGAGCGGGAAGAACAGATGCGACTCAAATATCATCATCTTTTCACAAATGACACCGTAGAAACCGACATGAACTGAATTCAGGGATTGAATTCCTTTTTGGGTGGGCGAATGTGACAAATCGTAATTTCAGGTCATTTCTCAAATTACTATTCATCTCGGGAATTTACTATTCACTGGTTATTATTCATCATTTTACTATTCATCATTTTTGAAGTCAGTTTACGACTTTGAGAGGTTATTTTAAAATTTTACTATTCACGAAACACTATTGATTCCTGGAGAAAAATCACTATTCATGATTCACTATTCATCATTTTTCGTAAACTAGGTTTACGAGTATCAAATTCGCGTAACCGTAAGGGTTAAGCTGCGTATTCATGGAACATCATTGAGAACACTACATATAGACTAGAGTTAGTCTACATATCATTAGTAACATCATCTTCATATTAGTTCATGCATGGGTTTGCATATTTCATTAACGTATATTTATTTATTAAATAAACGCTATCGCACGATCATTTATTTTGAATAATTGATCCGACACTTCCAACAATTATCCAGATATATTTTTATACTTATTTTAAGACTATAAAAATTACGACGGTTTTCGTAAATTCTATTCGATAATTATTTATTCACTCAATACTTGCGAGAAATGTATTTTTATAATTTTTATGACCTCGATATATTTTTTTTTGTTCCGTTAAAATCGATTTCTAGCTAACGCTACACTAAATAACTAATTATATGTTCAAAATATACTATATACATAACCTTAAACACACTTAATCATCAAATTACACAACCTTGCTTCCCCATTTTGCCCTTGCCAACCAACCCCCCCCCCCTCTTGTCATCCATTTTATTAAATATCTTGATCATAAAGGTACACATACTCATTTTTATGACTAGATATTGTATTATACAAGATATTTACTAATCTAAAATACATACCTACACATACTAAAAGGTGTAAAAGGCATGAAACCCTCTCATTTCTTTTGTTGAAGGTCGACCAAGCAAGAACAAGAAGAATAAACCAAAGATTTTCCAAGATCAAGTGTCTAAACAACTCTAGTATACTTCTATATTAGGTTTTGAAATAAAAACCAAGAAGTTATTAAGCACCTTGTTACTTTAAACCTCATCATACTACTTGTAAGCTTCTCATAATTTTTACTACTCTTTCATTATCATACTTGATCTATTTTATTATTCTAGTACAAAAACTTGCAAGCAAACTATGATCTATACCATTTTGTACACAATTTTTATACAAATAATGGACTTACATGTTATAATTAACATTCCCATGAACCCTATCATTGTTGGTGAAGTTTAGGAACCCATGACACCCTAATAAGGTGTATGGTAGGTTTAGAATAGTTTTGGTGTTGATTGGAATGGATTGGTAAAAGACATGAACTAGTAAAAATCGTTTTTGACAAAAATAGTTGAAGGGCTGTCCATTTTTATAAAATCTGGAAATTTCAGTAGGTCATGGATTATTTTGGTTTATATTTCCAGAAAATAGACTTTAAAACGAGACCGTGGTCGCTTGAATGGGTTAAAACGGGTTTATAACGAAAAAGATACGTTAATTTTAAGTTTAACGACGAAAACTAATTTTCTGAAATAATACAAGCCGTCAAGGGATTTTTAAGGGGCAAAATCGAGTTTTGAACGTATTCTAAATGAGTTGATTTATCAAAAATATATTAGTATACATTAACACGAAACCGAGGATATATAAATCGTAGAAAACGGACCTATAACGCTCAAGATATACGTATTTGAATTACGACGATCACAATTATTTTTCTTAACACTAACACTTTATATATTCACTATTTTGCGACTAAGCTTCGCGAGGTTACTTAGTCATTTTCATGAATTGTCAAAGTATATTATTTTACGACGAAAAACTATAAATTCTTGTTCTATTTCTAAACGATTGTCATCGAATGTTGTTT
Organism: Chrysanthemum seticuspe; assembly: GCA_019973895.1. Taxonomy (NCBI): domain Eukaryota; kingdom Viridiplantae; phylum Streptophyta; class Magnoliopsida; order Asterales; family Asteraceae; genus Chrysanthemum; species Chrysanthemum seticuspe. The sequence goes on from BPTQ01000008.1 coordinate 191,481,342, forward strand.
CAACATATATAAGTGAAAAGTATTTTATAACTTGACCAGACGTTATAAACTTATTTTTCGGCAATAAACTTTATTTTCAAATGCACAAGTGGTATGGATATCATATGAGTTTTGCATGCACAACATTATATCATGACTTATATTAGATCATATCATTTATAATAGGTTGCAGTTAGAGATTGGGCCTCATTTCAGTGTATCCACTTTTGCCATCATAATCATTGAATCAAGTGAGTTTTCATAGCTCCGTTTTTCAAGTTTATAATTCATTTCAAACCTACGGGGGAAAATACATTGCACATTATTTTATTACGAGCCCAAGTATATCAAATTCATTTACATTGCTTAAGTTACCGCATTGCCATATTAATGTCCCCATTTCATTATCATGAACCGTTAATTAAGGAGTCAGCGAGAGTGAGTGAATAGATCTATTGAGGGTGACTCCTCCATCCGGGTTGGTAGTTCCAACTGGTCAAACGGATGCATTTCATTTAATATCAGAATGAGAGTTGTTTTGCAAACACTCTGTTGGGGCGAACATCATAATCAGTCTAGCTTCGGTGTCATGAGCTTATAGTAATTGTATCATTTTTATGTGACATTTTTGTCATACATGACTTATACTTGTGGTAGTCGTATAAAACATTTTCATAAACCTATGATTTCTCACCAACATTATTGTTGACCGTTTTAGCAATGTATTTTCAGGTATCTAAGGAATATACTTCATGGAATGCTTAAGGACTTATCATAGAGTTGGGTGAGGACGCGTCTCACTTGTATATTATGGCACTTTAAAACATCGTTTTGTTTGTAACAAACTTATTTCCGCAAATGTTGACTACCTTTTGGGACCTATATTTTGTAAACTCTGAATTTTTTATTATATCAAACAATGTGCTTTTTAAACGACACTTTAGGTCGTTCAATATAACTGTAACTGTGATGCTATGGCAGTCATTCCCCAGGAATTCCATTCAGCTGCAAAACATGTATTTTGGGGGTGTGACATGTTACAAAGAGGATTAACATAGTACATCCACAATCTCTAATTATTGGTGATCCCACTTCATCCGTACAAACAAGAAGCAAGGTGAAGAAGACTAGTTTTGGTGAATCTGCATTTCTCAGTTACATTCAGGATCAACATAGGAACAATCACATAGACTACCATCCATGTGTAATTTCTTGTTTCCTCTCTCAAGTTGAACCTACCAGTGTTGCACTGGCTTTAGCAGATGATGATTGGGTAGCTGCTATGCAAGAAGAAATTCAACAGTTTTTAAATCAAAATGTTTGGGAGCTTGTTCAGTTGCCTCCTGGCAAGTATGCCATTGGCACAAACTGGATTCTAAAGTGTAAGAGAGATGAAAGGGGGATTGTCTTAAGGAATAAGGCTAGGTTGGTTGCCCAAGGTCACAGACAAGAAGAAGGGATTGATTATGATGAATATTTTGCTCCTGTTGCTAGAGTAGAAGCTATCAGACTCTTCTTGGCTTTTGCTTCCTACATGGGCTTCATGGTATATCAGATGGATGTTAAAAGTGCTTTCCTATATGGTGAAATTAAAGAAGAAGTGTATGTCACTCAGCCCAAGGGATTTGTAGACCCTCACAATCCATATATGGTTTACAAAGTGGTTAAAGCACTCTATGGACTTCATCAGGCACCTAGAGCTTGGTATGTTAAGCTCTCCTCATTCCTACTGAAGCATGGTTACAGGAGAGGTGCTATTGATAAGACTCTCTTTATCAAGAAGAACTCCAGGGATATCATTCTTGTCCAAGTCTATGTGGATGACATTATCTTTGGTTCCACCAAAGAATCTTGGTGTAGGGAATTTGAGGAATTGATGAAAAGTGTGTTTGAGATGAGTGCCATAGGTGAGCTTACATTCTTTTTGGGCCTTCAAGTGCAGCAGAAATCAGATGGTATTTTTATTCATCAAGAGAAGTATGTGCATGACATCCTCAAAAAGTTTGATATGGAACTCGTTAGGACTGCAACTACTCCCCATGAAGCCCCAAAGCTTAAGTCAAATAATGAACCAGATCCTGCTGTCAATGTCCACCTATACAGATCTATGATTAGTTCACTCATGTATTTGACTGCTTCAAGACCTGATATTATGTTTGCAGTCAGTGCCTGTTCCAGGCATCAAGTCACTCCTTTGACTTCCAATTTGAATGCAGTCAAGAAAATCTTCAAGTATCTCAAAGGTCAACCTAAGTTGGGTCTTTGGTATCCTAGAGAGTCTCCATTTGAGTTGGAAGCTTATAGTGATAGCGACTATGCTGGAGCATACTTTGATCGAAAATCTACTACTGGGGGTTGTCAGTTTCTGGGAAGGAGATTAATCTCATAGCAATGCAAGAAGCAGGCTATAGTGGCTACATCTTCTACTGAGGCTGTATATGTTGCTGTTGCTGGTTGTTGTGGTCAGGTACTTTGGATTCAAAATCAATTATTGGATTATGGGTTCAATTTTATGAACACTAAGATCTTTATAGACAACCAAAGTACAATTTGCATTGTTAAAAACCCTGTTTTTCATCAAAGAACAAAGCACATAGAAATTCGACACCACTTTATCAGAGATGCTAATGAAAAACACCTTATTCAAGTGGTTAAAATTCATACAGATGAAAATGTGGCTGATTTGTTAACAAAAGCTTTTGATGGCCCTAGGTTTCAATTTTTGATTGTCCATATTGGCATGATCAACCCCTGATTGTTATGTTTGAGGGGAGGATTATGCCTAAGGGGAGGTTTCTGGATTAAGGGGAGGATTTATGTTGTATATTATGTATATATTTTTATATGTGTATTTATATTAGTTTTGTGTGTTCTGTGTTCTACTAACCATTTTTCAGATCATATATCAAACACACAATCAGTGGCAAAAGATAGCAAAAGATTAAACTACAAGCTTAAAAGTCTTTTATTCATATAAAACACTGCATTCTTAGATGCAGTATAACATTACAAGAATTTTTCATTACTGTTGCTGATTACATCAAGGCTCCATCCTAACAAGCTTCACAAAAGATTCCCCAGACTCCAGCTTCCATCTCCTAGGCACCTACTCTGGCCTCCTTTTACCCCATTCTAGCATCCTCTGATGCTCCTTTCCCCACCTGCTGATGTAGTCCCACACTGGATTAGCAGCAAGCCCAATCACTTGAACTCTTTTCTTAGGGTTTGGGTTGGAGGGCCCTGCAACTGGCGCAGAAGTAGGTGGCATAATGGCAAGAGGAGCTACATTGATTGGTCCCAAATGGTCAACCCAAATTAACCAGGTGAATGGTCAACAAGAATTAATCACTTGAGAACGCAATGCAATTCTCCAGGAGAGTTTAGTGTTTTCCCGGGTTGTTAAGTCCCAACGAGCTGTGCTATTGAATGCTAAACGTGTAGTGATCGGGTGATATTGAACAGGAAAGGGGTTATGATTGATTACACTAAGGAAATTAAATCTAATAAAGACTTTGAAGTCATTTTAATTCTATATTTAAAATCGTTTAACGATTAAAACCTAAAAATGATCTAAAATCACTTTTACTCTAAAAATGCAATTTAAAACTTTATTATGATTTAAAACTAATTTTTTATGATTTTTCTTTTATTTATTTGATTTAAAAACTAATTTTAAACTTTTAAAACTAATCTAAAATACTAGAAATTATGAAATTAAAGAGGAAAATTGTTAAACAATTTTTCAAAAATCTAAAATGACTAAATAGAATTTTCAAAACTAATTTTGTATTTTTATGATTATTTTTCTATTTTCTATGAATTAAAAATTATTTAAAACTAATTAAATGGCTAAAATTACAAATTAAACTAGGAAAAATCTGGAAAAATTATTTTTTTGCTTTTTATATTTATCTTAATCTATGAAAATTGAAAAATTATATTTTTGAAGTTTTTCTGATTTATTTGTATTAAAAAGTGCTTAAAAAGTCTTAAAAACTGATTTAAAATAAGAAAATTAGCAAACAGTGATGAAAAATTATGAAAAATTCAGGAAAAGTCTAAAATTATATTATAAATCTATAAAAAATATAAAAAAACTATGCTTATGTGTAAGAAAATGAAATTGTAGTGTAACTGCCTTGTAAATAAGCTATAAAGAATAAGCTAATAAGCACTAGAAAGCACCAAATGAGCACAGAAGCTAGATTATACTAAAAATACCTAAAAGCAACTAATTCCAACTACTCCTAACCTCTAATGTGCTGAGTGGAAAGAATTTACCAATTGAACTTAGAACTGAAATCAGTTTATACTACCCCTACTTCAGCTTAAACAACAGCTTATTTAGTGAACCAAACTGAAAACTAAAAGTGGAGAACTCAAGATCACCAAGCAAGGAACACTTGGACCAATTTTCAGACCCTAACTATGTAAACTAAACCCTATGCAAAGGCTGCAAGTTGCATGTATACACACTCAGTATGTGCTGATCACTCAGCATATGCTGAGTGAACAGGGCAAAAGTGGGTGTTTTCAAAAGCCATTTTTACTGTTCAAAAGCTTCTCAAAAATTCAACAAAAATCAGTTTTAAGATATTGACCAACCAATCTCAAACATATCACAATTTCAGTGATTTTGGTTCAGAATTGAAGCAATGAAAAATCAATAAAGCTTGGTGAAAACTGGATTTTCCAACTTTTGACTTTTTTGACAGAAATGAGATTTGACTATTATGAACTTCTAAGCTAGATTTAATGACTGAAAATGATGTTTGATGATATAATAAACCTAATGCAAGCTATTTCTATGGTTTCTAAGCCTAAATGCAAAATTACACTTACTGATTCAAACAGAAATGAGAACTAAAACTGGTTTTATATGATTTTGACTTACAGAGTTCTAAGGTGCAAATTAATGACTGAATTTACTCTAATTATCCTAGTAGAACCTAGTGCAATAAAGTTTAACTACTAACAATACTTCAAACTCAGAAATCCTATATATGATCCAAACACTAGTTTATGCTCAAATCAAAGTTACTTAATTCTATAACTCCTAGATGAAACAAGCTCAACTACTTAATCTTATTTAAACTACTGAATAAGGTAATTTGAAACTACAAACACAATTAAAACTAACAAACTCAGGCTGAACTTAAATATGCAAATCAAACAGTGATTGAAAGAGTAATTTGAAACTGAGATTTTGAATACTCACATGTGGTCCAGCCACTATGGCTTGCACAAGTTGACTAAAAACATACCCAATAAGCTTAAACCAATACCAAATCCAAACCAGATCAGCAATCCTACCCACTTGCAACTTCCATTGACATCACTTTGACTTTTGTTGACTGATGAGAGTTTTAAGAGTGAATGCTTAGAACCAAGAACTAGGACCAAGAAACACTTCCTATAGAACCTCCACAGGTTCAATAACCCAGAACCATCTTCATTTCACCATGCTCCTTGCTTCTTCTTCTTTTTCTTGTGATTTTTTTTTTACACTATTTTTTTCTATTTTTGGTATTTTTTTTGCTTTTTGATACTAATCAAAGTTTTAAGGTTTCTAATAGCTATATTAAGGTATTTAGGAGCTTATGTGAGCCTAATCAGTCCAATGTAACAACTTTAAATCAACAAAGCTTAATTTGGAATTTCGAATTTAAAATTGCAAACATGAGAATTAATTCTACAAACTTGAAATTGAGATTGAAATGAGTTCAAATTTGTTAGCCTTAATAGTTTTATTAAAAGTGATGGTCATTCATGATTAGGAACTTTGTAACGTGTGTTAGATATCGTGATAGAATAGTCAACGGGCTCGTGGATTGGGCTAAGCTAAATGGCTAATAGTTAAGATAAGCTAGCCTTTTATTAAGTGTAATCCAATCCAAGTCCACGAAAGCCCAAAGAAAGCCCAAGCTAAAGCCTTTAGGGTTTTATGCCTCTTGTACTATAAATACCCCTCAAATGGTCATTTGAGGGGTGTGCTTGAGTGTGTGTGTGTGTGTTTTCCTTGAAGCAATATACAACTTATTGTTTCATCTTTCTTCTCTCTACCTCTCTAAACATACATACGAATTTATCATTCAAGTCACCAAGTTCATCTTTTCTTCATCTTTCTGTACGCATAGTTTGTGTTGGTTTAACGTGTTTGTGTTGGGTTTGCTTAACGAAGTGATAAGGTATTTGTGATAAAGGGGTATAACAATTGGTATCAATCGCCTAACAATGGTTTAGGAGTGTTTGTGTTTGTGTTGAAGGGTTACGCGTAAAAGGCTCTCGTTATACGTTTTTGTCACGCTTAAAACTTTAATTTTTGCACTCAAAAAATTCAAGATTCTTGTGGTTTAAGGTTTATTTGGTGCTAAAGTTTCAGTTTTTTGCAAAAAGTTCGAAGCTTTACGCGTTTTGGTTAAGTTTTGAGCTCGTTTTTGGTTCTTTGGTCATTTCTACTCGTAACTTTTCTAGGCACTTTGGGTGAAAAAGGTCAACATTTTTGGGTTATTCGAGTGTTTTTAAGGATATCTGTGCAAGTGAAATTGGTTGAATCGCTGAAATTTTTTTACGAGTAGGTCAAAACCCTAGTTCTACTCGTAAGAAAGTCAACTACGCATAGTTTTCTACTCGTAACTTTTTGGTGAAGAATCTTCGTGCTATAACGGTGACTCAGTGCTTCCCTCACTTGGATAAGTGTGTGGAACACTTCGACTTTTGGATATCTCTTACACTGTGATAGTGTAAAGGATTTTTGGGCAAAACCCTAATCTTACGCATAAGTTTCGACTTACGCGTAGAATACTTTATGCATAAGCATTTTTCTTACGCCTAAGTTTTTCTTACGCATAAGCTAAATCTTACGCATAACTTTTTCTACTCGTAACTTTAAACCTACGCATAAGATCCTACGCCTAAGGAATCCTACGCCTAAGATCCTACGCCTAAGTTTCTACTCGTAACTTGTGTTTCTACGCCTAAGCTCTTTCTACGCATAAAGGTTTAAAAAAAAAAAAAAAAAAAAAAAAAAAGTGTTTTTTGGCGGGAAAACTTGAGTAAAATTTAAATTTTTGAGGAGACTAAATGTTCAATTTTTACGCGAGATTCAAATTTTGGTTTAACTGTGAAAATTTTGGTCAAAAATTCAAATTTTTGGGCCTAAATTCAAAATTTTCGTGTCAAATTTGGCGTCAAAATTGTCATAACTCAAATTTTTCATACGACCTTAGAATTGATTTTTATAGTGAATTTCAAATTTTGGGCGAAATTTTTTAAGAACCAAGTTTACGAGTACGACTTTCAGAATCACCTCAACCGAGTTTAATCTTCATCAACCACAACTCCTTTATCGTTGAATCGATCCTACATCAACTTTATCAGATCATACCTTCATCAATGGCTACTCAACAAGACATTCATGCAGCCGGTGCCGAAAACCGACCTCCTATGTTGGCAAAAGGTGGTTATCTTCAATGGACAAGTCGAATGCTCCGTTACATCAAGACCAAACCTAATGGCAAACTCATGATTAAATCCATTCAGGATGGACCCTTCCAGCCTCGACAAGTTAATGAACCTGGAAATCCTGATGCAACACCTCCCACCGCACCATCTTCTAGTCTTCAATACGAATCTGAATACACTGCAGAGGATCAGAAACAAGTCGAAGCAGATGACATGGCAATTCATATTATCCAACTGGGCTTACCAATAGACATCTTTGCTGCGGTAGACAGTTGTGAAACTGCTTTCGATATGTGGGAACGTGTTAGATGACTTTGTCATGGAACAGAAATTGGTCATCAAGACATGGAGAACAAGTTGCTAACTGAATGGGAAAAGTTCACTTCTACACCAGGAGAATCCATTGAATCCTACTATGGAAGGTTTTGCACTTTGATGAATGAGCTAATCAGAAACAAGCTGACACCCAGAACTATCGTTCAAAACATCAAGTTCCTGAACAATCTTCTAGAAGAATGGGGACGATATGTAACTATTGTCAACCAAACAAAAGACCTTCATCAGGTGAACTTTGATCAACTGAATGATTTTCTGAAACAAAACCAAGCTGAAGTGAATGAAGTCAGGAAAGAAAGATTGGCAAAGAATCATGATCCATTGGCACTCACTGCAAAGACTCAAACTCCAGTGAATACACAACAACAAGCTTCATCATCTTCCAACAACAACAACTTGCAGCAATACATTCCACAACCACAACAATTCTATCCAGATTAACAATACCAGGAACAAGGAAACACTGATCTCGAATCTGATCAAGAAGACCCTATGTCCCAAATAATTTCTCTCTTGGGTCAAGTAATCAAAGGTCGCTATTCCACACCTACTAACAACAACCAAAGGATATCATCAAACACTCGCAACAGGCAAATTGCACAGCCGGGTGTGAATATAGGTAATCAAGGACAAATGGTTGGAGTTATTGGGAATCAGCAGGGATATGCTACTGGATTTCGTATGGGTAATCAGGCGGCTCCGTATCAGGGTAATCAGATGGGTCAGAATGTTGGGAATAGAGCAGTGGGTAATCAGAATAGGAATGTTGCAGCTCCAGTTGTTGGGAATTATGGAAATGTGAATCAGGGTAATCAGATTAAGTGTTATAACTGTCAAGGAGTGGGTCACATGGCAAGAAACTGTCCCACTAAGCCGCACAAAAAGAATGGTGATTTTCTTCGGAAAGCTGCTTTGTTAGCAGATAAGCTAGATGCGGGGTTACAGTTGAGTGCTGAGGAAAATGACTTTTTCGCTATTGTGGACGAATTGGAAGACCTCGAGGAACTCAATGCGAATTGCATCTTCATGGCAAATCTTCAGGAAGCTAAGTATGACACTGAGTTAGACTCACCTCCTGTCTATGACTCCAATACAGTATCTGAGGTACCAATCATTGATCCATGCTATAACAATGTCAAATTTGATGTGTTTACTCATGACAAACAGAATTCTGTGACGCCAGCACCTACTTATGATACATACCTGGATAATCCGAGTTGTAGCAATACTAACTCTGAAACTCCAGATGTGGATCCTAATGGAGGCTGTGTGGCACAAAATACTGAGACTGATGAGGAAACACGTGCTTATGTTGAATCATTAATCAATCAATGTGGCATTGAAGTTGAGAAAGTTAGAACGGTCAATCGCGAAGTTAAGGCCGCGAATGCTAAATTGACCGCTGAGCTTGAGAGTTACAAGGAGTCAAAATTGGTCAAAGATTCTATGCGAATGTTTTGCCGATTTAAACGGTTATTTTAAGTAACTTACTTAAATAACCAATTATTGATATCCCCTAACCTAATTGCTCAATTCCCTCTCATTTCAAACTAAGCTCCTCTTCAACCTTCTGAAATCAATCAATGGTGACACTGGCATACAAGGTCGATCACAATAAAGTTGCATTCTTGGAAAGAGCCAAAGGAAGTGATGTGTATAATTCAATGGTAGATTTCCTTCTGCGTTCAAAGCTCAGGTATGCCCTAACTTCCTGTCTATCTATTATTTATGACTCTTTAGTCAAGCAATTATGGGCCACAGCTTATGAGAGATCTCCTGAGGGTCAACCCAAGGAGATTGTGGCGACCATTGATGGACAAGCGTGTGTAGTCACTGAGTCTCTCATAAGGACTCAATTACAATTAGACGATGAAGGAGGTGTGTTTGAAAATAATAGAGATGAAATAATCACTGGTTTGGCAAGTATTGGGTATCCCACTGATGGGAAATTCATTTGGTATAAAAATAAATTTTGCCCTAAATGGAGGTTTTTGGTCCATACTCTCCTTCAGTGTCTTAGTCCTAAGTCTGGGGGTTGGGATCGGTTCTCTATCTCAATTGCTACTGCTATCATTTGTTTGGATCAGGGAAGAACTTATAATTTTTCAAAATATATCTTTGAGGAAATGCTTAGAAATATAAAGGATACCAAACATAAATTCTTAATGTATCCTAGATTTCTTTAGATGATATTAAACTTTGAACCCTCTGATAAAACCCCAAAAGCAATAAGTAAATTAACTGCCAAACTGTTTGCAACCATGAAAACCAATTTTGCTGGAGAACACCATTTTTGGTGATGATTTTTATATGTCTCCTCCCAGGTCCAATGAAGCTCCTAATACCTCAGGAAAACCTGTTGGTGGAGCTGAGGATCTTGATATTCTAATGAACATGTCTAGCTTGCTTGACAGATATACTAAGAAGGTTGATGACTTGGAGTCTCAGCTGAAAGAAACAAGGAATGAGCTTAAGGAAACCAAGCAGACTCTGGGTGGTGCTCTAGTTAAATTGCTTAAAAGGGTGACATACTTGGAGGTTAGACTCCATAAGAGGAGGACCAGAGTTGTAGTTTCTGATTTAGAAGAGGAACAAGATACAGAGAGGACACACATTGATCTGGATGCACTTCATGTTTTGGCCTCTGTTTCTTTGGGAGAGACTGCAGCTCAGAAAGATCCAGAATTTCAGGTGTTTAACAGAAGAAGGACTAGAAGGAGGAATTATCTCAATCTTAATGTTCTCAAGACTAGTTCTGCGGATCTTCCTTGTCCTTCTATTGCTGCTGATCAAGTGCAACTTCTACCTGAACCCATTTCTGCTGACAAAGGTGCTGAAGCTAAGGTTTCTTCTGAGGCTGCTGAGATTCCAGTTCCTTCTGACAGTGTACCTGATCCTGCTGATAAGCATATCCATGATGATACTCCATCCATTGCTTCTAAGATACCAGCATCTATTCCTTCTGACCCCAATGGATCCTGTTGCTTTCATGGCTGAATAGGAAAGGCTTTTTAAACTTCATGAACTTGAAAAGGGTGATAGGTAGGTAGCTGAGAAAGTTCAAGCCTCATATGATGCTGAATTTCAAACTCACCCAGTTCCTGACATCACACCCCTGAGAATGCAAGAATTGGATGAGGCAACTTTACACTTCTCTGATGCCACATGGCAATCAATTGTGGCTGGAGTTATTTCTAACACATCTCTTGCTCAGTCCATCTTAGGGGGTGCTTTTGATTCTGATAACTTTGCTGCTGATCCGATGGCACTGGCTAATAAGAGGAAGAAAGCTGATGCAGAGAGAAAAGCTAAGGCAAAAAGGGATCGACCTCCTACTCAAGCTAAACAACGACAACATATGAGGGAGTTTGTCAAAAATATGAGTTCTGCTGTTTACACAACTGGATGGACTCTGGCTTATGTGAAGTCTTTCACAGATGATCAGTTGGTGGTAGAGTATAACAAGATTCTTAGTAGGTTGGAAAAGGATGGTCTTAATCCATATGCAAGGATGAAGAAACATCAGCCTTCCTTGGAAGGACCTGAAGTAAAGAGATTGAAATCTACTGATACTTCTGAAGAGATACTGCTTACAACTGCAGATATTGGTGTTCATGCTGAAGAGACCACTGTGCAGCATTCCGCACCTGTTGAGAAACCTACTGAACCATTTCTTCATGCTGATGCATCTCAGACTATTCCTTCTGAAGGTGTTCCTTCTGTTCCTACTGCTGATCATCAGAGCATACCCACTGACATCCTTGGTGTTGATCTTTCTGATACACCTAAGGATGTTTCTACTGATACAATACCACCTGTTCCTTCTGATGTTGGTCCAGATGTTGCTTCTGATATTGCCCAACCTGATTCTACTTAGAAGGATCAACATGTTTCCATTGAAGTTCATCAGCCTGATTCTGCTGGTCCTAAGGAAGGTGCTAAATCACCAACTTTTACCCCAGTGATCCCTACTTCAGATGCTCCAGGATCTAATTTTTCTTCTCCTTCCTCCACAACTGGTGGCAGACAAAAAAGTATAGCAAAGAAGAGGAATTCTAGGGTCCTTGATCTGAATGTTCCTGATATTTCATTTATCACAGTTGCTGATCCTAGTGATTCTGATGAAGAACCGGTTGTGTGGTCTCTTTTAGATAGATGGGAACTTACAGAATTCATGGGCGGCAAGGTGAATACTATCTATAGGAGAGATGGGTCATACAAGCATTTTACCTTTATGAATGAGATACTTCATCTAGTGGATAGACAGTATCTTATAAAGTTGTATGGATTAGTTTCTAATTATTTTGAAACTCATCCTGCATTTGGTGCTGGTCTTCTCTTGCTAGGTGATTTGCATGTCTTGTTTGACTCCACATATCAGGATGGAAAAGGGTTTCTAATTTTGGATAATCAGGGTGATTGGATTGTATGGGAATGGAAGTTTTATCCACTGGCTAATGTGCATGTGTTACACATTTTAAGTGGTCATTATGTGTATATGTTCTCGGATTTGCAGTATCCTTTGTCTTTACAGGTGATGACGCAAATGTTAAAGCATCAGCTGGTGCTTTCCACTGAACCTGTTGGCAATGATATGCTGCATGCGGAGCAGTTGGTCAAACTTATCAAGGATAGAATTCGTGCTGCCAATGCTGCTGCCACATCTTGAGGCTGGTATTATTGTTGTAAATTCTTCCTTTCCTCTAATTTGTGTTAAAAAAATGTTTTGTATATATTGTGTGATTACTAACTTTCATCTTTGAGGATCATGTTGTGCAGTTGTGTATTGTCTCGTCTATGGTTCTTAACTCACCATGTATTTTGTGACAAAGAGTTAATTCACCATGAGGGTATGGCTCTGGTGAGAGTTCTCAAATCCGTTGATAGTTGCTGATTTACTAAAAATCAGAGGGTTATCAATGTACACTGGTCTCACACACCAAACATTGGCTACTCCATGAGCAAACGGCTCTGGTAAAAAGATATCAAATTCGTTGGATGGTTGAAAATTTGCAAATAAATTATATGGTGCTCAACTCACCATGTCCTTATAGATGAAGAGTTGGCTTGCCCACAAGTTCATGGCTTGTGGTAAAGGCAGTGGAATACCATGACTAGTCCTGAGTTCACGGCTTCAGGTAAAGACAAGTCAAATCCATTGATGGATGTGATGGTTTGCCAAAAACCATTAGGTTTTCCAACACACCGTTGATTCACGTTCTAACTGTTGGACTGGTTATTGGTTCACCAGGGTGATGACATGATTCCACCAAAGAACCAGCTAGCCCAAGAGTGAGTAGCTACTGGGTAAAGGCTTATTAAATCTACTCTGTTTACTGTTGCTGCTGGATTCTGTTGCTACAGCATAGGAGCTGCTGATGGATCTCTGTATGTCAATGCTGATACTGGTGGGTCTAGGAGTTGCTGCTGGTTCATACTATTGCTTCAGTTGATGTGGACTTTAATCCTCTTGCACTTTCAAGATCTATCTGGAAACTTGAAGTTAACGTAATCAAATTCAAGTTTAGGGGAGGATTGTTAGGAATTATTGTAACAGTGGGTTCCTGCTGATAAAGGTTTCTGCTGATAGTATTAGTATTTCTGCTGATAGTGCAGTTACTGCTGATAGTGCAGCTACTGCTGATAGTTAATATTGTTTCTGCGGATATATACTTTCCGTACTATTAGTAATTAGTTAGGATATGCATTAGTTAATTTAGGAAGAGATAATGCATATCTTTTACGTGTTTTGTAAGCTGCAGATTTAGGGTTTCTAGTAGTATAAAAGAAACCTACGGCTAGGGTTGATGTAGGCTTTTCAATAACATTAGTGAATCAATATAGATCCATAGAGGATCAAGTAATTTGTGTTTATTGTCTTCTTAACTCTTGTGTTTATATTCCGCGTAAGCATAAGTTTAATAGAGGTTCTCCATAGTTTGCTTGTCTTTACACATGTTTACTATACGTTCATTAAGGCTCTTAAGATCTATCTGGGACTGATCCAACATTAAGGTCTCAATTTCAAAACCAAAGTAGCTTGTTTTGTTTTGTCTCAACCATAGAACCTAAGAATACACAAGAAGCCATAAAAGATGAAAGTTGGGTAATGGCTATGCAAGAAGAGTTAAATCAATTTGTTTCTAATGATGTTTGGACACTTGTCCCTCCACCTAGTAATCAAACCATAATAGGAACCGAATGGGTTTATAAAAACAAGTTAGATGCAAACGGTGTAGTGTCTAGAAACAAAGCTAGACTCGTTGCCCAAGGTTATAATCAACAAGAAGGAATAAACTTTGATGAGACCTATGCCCCCGTGGCTAGATTAGAGTCTATAAGAATACTTCTTGCTTATGCTTGTGCTAATGATATTAAGCTTTATCAATTGGATGTCAAAAGTGCTTTTCTAAATGGTTTTATTAATGAAGAAGTATATGTAGCTCAACCTCCGGGCTTCATTGATTTTGAAAAACCTAAACATGTGTATAAGCTAAAGAAAGCACTTTATGGTCTTAAACCAGCTCCAAAAGCTTGGTATGATAGACTCAAGTCATTCTTAATCAAACACAACTACACCAAGGGGTTAGTTGATAACACACATTTAACTAAGAAAAAGGAGTCACATATAATCATTGTTCAAATATATGTAGATGATATAATATTCAGATCTACTTGTCAAGACATGTGTGATGATTTCTCTAAAATCATGCATGACGAGTTAGAGATGAGTATGATGGGAGAACTTAGTTTCTTTCTTGGTCTACAAATCAAACAAGTAGAAGATGGTATATTCTTTAATCAATCTAAATACATTAAGGAAATGTTAAAGAAATTCGGTTTAGAAGAGTCAAAACCAATTAGGACACCAATGTCATCCGACACTAAACTCACAAAAGATGAAGATGGCGAATCTGTTGACAACACAAAATATCGTGGCATGATTGGTAGTCTTCTCTACCTCACGGCTAGTAGGTCGGATATCATGTTTAGTGTTTGTCTATGTGCTAGGTTTCTAGAAGATCCTAAAACATCACATCTAGAAGCCGTCAAAAGGATATTTAGATACATTAAGGGTACGACTCAATTAGGATTATGGTATCCTAAGGGTACGGGAGTAGAAACAATTGTATATGCAGATTCTGACCATGCAGCTGATTATGTTGACCGAAAATTGTACAAGTGGGGTATGTACTTTTATGGGATGTTGTTTAACATCTTGGTTCTCAAAGAAACAAACGGCATTAGCAATATCAACAACCGAAGCCGAATATGTCTCCGCCGGCAAAGCATGCCAACAAGCACTATGGATGAAACAAGCGTTAGTTGACTACGACATTCATCTAAGTGACATAGCCATTCTATGTGACAACAAAGGTGCCATCGATTTAAGCAAGAATCCGGTATTACATTCTCGCACAAAGCATATAGAGATTCGTCATCACTTCTTAAGAGACAATGTTCAAAAAGGGAGCATCTCTATTGAGAAGGTAGCGTCCGAAGACAACATAGCCGACGTTCTCACCAAACCGTTGAAGCGGGAACAATTCAACCTACTTCGTCTTGGTCTTGGTCTCATGGAACAATCGTCGTAATTTGCTTTTTAACTCTACAAGGTATGTAAACACTAGCCTTCTTCTTTCTGAGTCTACGATCTCTATTTCATGCATAACTCACAAGCAATACGGGAATTTTTAAAACCCAAGATAAGTTTTCACTTATAACTCATAGTTTTTCTCTTATTTTTCAAGATACGTACAAGTTGCAAACACGTAATTACATACACATTTTCTTTTCAAAGGATAAACGTTTTATTCACACATAGAAACCTCTTTTCAAAATATTTTCTAAAATGATACCTCTTCCCGTATCACTTTCACAAAAGCCATTTCTCACGTCTAGGACAAATCGCTTTTTCCTTATTAATACAAAGTAAAAACCCATTTTCATTGCATCTCATGTCTTTTGAATGCTAAAGAGGACACATAACTAATATGTGTTTTCGGGTACATTCATTTAAGCAACAATGAATTAGGAGCACTCGGGTTATCACACATAATAGTGTGCTTTTTCACTTCTAGTTTGTTTTTCTTTTCTTTTTAGGAGTCGAGATAACCGCAACTCCAAATGGTTTGCATGTAGACACACACTAGGCACAAATGTTTCCAAAAGAAAAATTTTGAGTTGCCTGAATCACCAGTACCACGGATCCCAACCTTAATGATGGACGGATCCCTCAAGGGAAGGATCCGTGGGATCCGTGAGACAGAAGCTAGTTTTATCTTCCATTTTTCTCACTTTGGATGAAAACTTCAATATTTTTCATCATTTATTTTTATTTCTTTTGGAGTATCTTCTTTAATGCTTGTGTTCTCATGATCACATGCCTTAAATTCATATCTAATCATTAGATTTTAATCCACATTTTGGGTCAAGCATTCATTACAATGCATTATTTTTCTATAAATAGGATTCCCAAAATGCTTGCATATTCATCTGATCTTCACAAACAAACACCACCATGTCATCCAAAAGATCTTCCAACTTAGATGAATCACCTAGTGCAAACAATCCCTTTCAAGAAATCCAAAATTTTGTCCTCCCACCTTCCAAAATACCACAATCAAAATATAGGAAATCCGCACGGATTAGCATCCGGCCTTGTTGTTTCGCAAAACCATCATCGAATGATTCGTCACCAACCAATATTTCACCACAAGATGCTTCCATTATAGCACCTCCTTCATCACCAACAAGTACACCAAATTCATCACCCATCAACTCACCACCTAAGGTCACTCTTTTGGAACTCCTTAAGACTCCAACAAGATCTCAACAACCAAAACAAAAAGAAATAGTCTTTTTAACACCTCCCACTTCTCCAAACATAATTTTCAAAGACCTTGAAACCTCACCACCCTTAGCTCCCGTTTTATTACAAGAACATCTAGGTTCTTTTCCACCACCACTTCCAAACATTCCGGAATTTGATCCGCTTTTTCCATCTTTTCCACCACAACTTCCGCATCTCACAAATCAAAGTCATTCGGAAAACTTCCGCACTCATTACCCACATCACTTACATTGTGAACATTGCCAATCCACTAGGGATATTGCAATAGAAATTAGAGAAGAAATGCGAGTCATACTCAACCTCATTCTTGATCGCATCAATATCATTACTCATCAAAACCTCCATCCATAACCTTATGTAAGCATGGAAGGAATCATTATTACTATTTTTTATTTTTAGTATTTTTCTTTTGAGTCAATTTTAAGAACAAGTCTTGTTCTTACTTTTACATGCTTGTATGTGGCATAAATACCACTACATTTTGTTGTTTTATTACAAGGCCTTGTTTACATACCTTGGCTCCCAATCTTGATTCTCGTCCATCACAAGATTATTTATGCATGTTACTACTAACCCTTTCTTTGTAGGATTTTTTTTTATTTTTCTCACTTGACGCCCCAATCTAGGGGGAGCTACCGTCAAGGGGGAGTAAGCGATACGTGGACTATTTTTCCACATTTTTTTTCTTTGTTTGGTTAACTTTTTGTTTCGACAAAAAGGGGGAGAAGAAGTAAAACTTAGGCTTTCAAAACATACATTTAATCTTAAGTTTTACTCATCATAACATTATGTTTTGTCATCAACAAAAAGGGGGAGATTGTTAATACAAATAAACCGTAAAAACGTTTATTAATATTTAGCGATCTCTTTGTGTTTTTTTGATAACAAATATAATGTCCTCATAAGTAAAACTATAAGGATACATGTTATTTTTGTAAAGCATTTACATATAGTCATTTAATACAAATTGTTGTAATAAATCATTTGTTGTAATAGTTTATTAGGATGGGTAAAAATCACAACCCATGGAGCATATCCATAACCCATGGTATTGACCCATATCCATTTGACTAGATGCATTGCATCTATTAGATACATTGTATCTGATGAAATACCCATGGACCAACCCATAACCCATGACCCATGACCCATAACCAAAAAACCCATGGGCAAATAGGAGCATCCCACGGATTCCTGGCTTTACACTAGACGGATCCCTTAAGGGAGGGATCCGTGGGATCCGTGGAACAGTGGCAAGATTTTGCCTATAAATAGAGAGTCATTTCTTCATTTATCTTCACCCCTCTTCTTACTAACTCTCTCATTTACTCTTACTCTCTTCTAACAAAAGACCACTTGATCTAGAGAGTTGTTCTTCTTTCTTCTATTGTGATTCTCATATAGGTCCTTCTCTAAGGCGAGATCAGGAGCTTACTACAAGTCATCCAAGCAAGGGATCCTTGATCGATTTGTTTCTCCACAAGATTTCTGTAGCAAAGATCTTGTACTTGATATTTCACATAGTTGTTGTGTAATAGTCGTGTTGGTTTGGTCCTCCGTGTTACGGACTCGGTATTTAGCTTTGTATCGGAAAAAGGTGTAAGCAACGTTGTGAAGGCTTCTCAGCCAAGTTGAAGGAGTTTGTTGACATAGTGCTTGAACTCTCGAGTAGGTGACTCGGGGAGTGGAGTAGGGCAAGGAAGGTGTCCTTGTAGCCGATCCACTATAAATCGGTTGTGTCATTTCTATCCTTTGCTTTACTTTGTTTATTTTCATTACTCTTAGATCTATACTTTATCTTCATCCATACGATTTCACATAACATCGAATCTAAAGTTTTTAGAAACTAACTTAAAATCGGGAAAACTATTCAACCCCCCCCCCTTCTAGTTTTCCACAGTAACTTTCCAGATTTAGTAACTTTCCATATTTAGTAACTTTCAAGATATAGTAACTTTTGGAACTTCGGGTTACAATTCGCAATTAGTCAAGTTAGGGTTTCATTACCGAAACTAGGTTAACATATGACCAAATATATCATTATCATCATTTAAGTACATTTTAAGGTCCAAACACATTAAATGATATGAAATCACAAAACCTTTAGCTTCTTAACAAATTTTTGATTGTAGTATGTTTCAGCCTTCACTTTACGAACTTTTAAACCAAAACTTAGACTCTCATTCATAAGCCACCATATTTTACACATGTACCTATATGTCTTATGAGCTTACATGAATTTTTACAGATTTTATTATCAAGTTTAAACAACAATCCAAAAATCATTTATCCAAACATGTCCAGAAAGTTAACTGCAGGTACACCCCAAAGTTTATATTTATCTAACCTATTTAGACATTTTAGAAAAATCTATGAAAATTCCAGATAGTCACACATAACTTAAAAATCACCTCTGTAAAAGAATAGCTCTTAACTCCTTTTGGTTTGAAAATGAAAATAAAAAAAAAATCGACTGATTTTAAGTTCCCAGAATTCAGATTTGACATATGATCCCATAAAATTAAAAAAAGTGACCAATACAACACCAATTCATTCTAAGCCAATTGGAAAACTTAAATAAGACATTAAACTAGGTTTACATACAAAAATACAGAATCAAACTGTAACATATTGGTTTTCATAAACACATAATCACAAGATCAAAAGGTTCGTATATATGAATTCTAGAGAAAGAAATATGGAGAGAAATGGGAACTTCTAGTAAGAGAAAGAAAAGGGTATTTATAGTGTCTTACAAAATACGCCACCTACGGGCTGTGGATCAGGAAAACAGTGGGTAAAGACTCGTCCGTCCTCCATGGTGTTACTTGACTAACTACTAAACATAACTAAACGACTACGACTACAAGCTTTCTAATGATTACATATACTTGAGGTGACCGAGTCTTTAACTACCGGATTTTATAAATCCCAACAATCTCCCCCTAAGGGAGGTCACCTCAATTACAAACAGATATTACATTTTGTATGTTCTTGGATTCTTTTGTAAGTTCTTTTCTCTGCAGCTCGTAATCTTTGATTCTTCATATTCCGCATGCTTTATACTTTAAGTGGAGGTCTTTAACTGATCTACGGATTGGATATTTTTTTAGCCTTCTTAGATATCATCAGCCACCGTAAATCTCTTGACTTATCATTTGTTGTGTTGCCTTCATGTGATGTTTGTGACTTTAGATTGGCATGCTCACAGTATTGGATCATGAAATCTTTTCGTCAGAGTTGCGGAAGCTTCGCTGGATCATGATATTTGCATTAGCGTAGCGGAAGCATAGCATGATGGTATCAGAGTGAAAGCAAACGTCTCATGATGATATCAGAGCAAAAGAGTGTAGATGTGCACTTGTCATGATTTCTTTGAACCTGATTGTGATGCGTGAGCATGCGGTTATGGATTGTGTCACACCCCCAAAATATCGCAGCGGAACGATAGTGTCATTGGGGTATAACGTCATAGCACAAAGTATGGATACAGATAACGACCTCTATATTGAGACGTTTTGAAAAGTTTACCATTCGATTACATAAGTTAAAGTTTACAAGCAAGAATTCCCAAAGTTTGATAATACACAAAGAGTTTACAAAACATGTCGAATGGTAATTGTTAAAAACACAAGACTCCAATGTATGCCATGCGACCCAAAAGCTCCATGAAATGCTATCACCTTAAAACCTGAGATAAACATGCTAAAAAGTGTCAACACAATGGTTGGTGAGTTCATAAGTTTGTTGAAAATGATTTGAAAAAGTCTAAAGAAATGTTAATGCAGCAAAGGCCGTGTAAATCCACTCAGTTCCAAGTTCCGCCCATACAAAACTTGCAACCTGTGTGTTTACAATCCATTGCCAAAATATGTAATTATCAATCTTGTTTGCAAGTAGGACATAGGTGCATACGATATATACATAAACTTAATGCAAAGAATCACAGCCAACTGAACCTCACGACGAAGTCTAACTTGTTTGTTGTGTTACATTGAATCACTTGAATAACAGATTATATTCACCCAAGGTCTCGTCTATCAAGGACACAAGGGTGGGGGCGTCAGCCCGATAGTACTATCAATACCTCTCTGCCGGCTCCCGCAGGAGTTAACCAGTTGCTAAAGTTTGTATGTTGTTGCACAATTGAAAACTAGTTTAGCACATTAAGGCACATATCGCAATAAACCACACATAATGTCCAAAGTGTATAAGAAGTATATTGTAACAAAATTGTATAAATGGTTTGAGTATTCGCAAGAGTGAAACAAGTGTTTAAGCATGTATCTCCCCCAAATAATTTGTAAGAATATAGACGAATAAAAGCGGGGTATGATCTCACAGTAGTATGTCAAAGTTTAGAATATTTGTGAGAGTAAATGAAAATAGTTTGAGCATGTATCTCCCCCAAAAGTAATTGAAAATGTGTAAAAGTAGGGGCTATGAAACTCACCTGGTGCGATTGATATGCTAACAAAATGAAGTGCACGAAAGTGAGGCTCGGAAACTATCCGCGACCTAAAATGAATGTTATGACTCGAGTTATGATATGTTGTCGTGAATGCATGATTTTGAAAACGTATCACCCAATATGCTACTTGAAAACTAGTTATATATAAATATTGTTACTCGAATGTGTGACGGTTTCATGTCGAAAATAAATACTTTTGAGCTAATGGTGAAAATATAGTTAAACTATGTAACGGTTTTAGTAATTGAAAAATCAGTTTACATGAGACTTGACGTAATATATACATAGGAAAACTAACTCGTTTTTAACGTCCATTTCCCCCGAAACGTCCGTTTAGGCCCTCAAAAACCTTGATTAAAATCCTGACAGCTTACCAAAGCTGTGAATAGTGTTTTCAGCACGTTTTTGACTCAAAGTTCGGTTAACCATAAATCACTCGTTTTAAGTCCGTTTTTCAAGTTCTTTATATCCACGCGAAGGTAATGAAGAGTACTAATATATTTTTAAACTTCGGAGACTTCACAGAAATTTTAAGGCCACTGTTTGGGTCAGTTAGAATTCGGACTGCATAAACATTTTCCGGAAAATTATAGTTTTTAAATCGTAACTTGGAAACCACGTATATTTTTCGTTATAACTCCGTTTTAGTCCGTTCAAAAGGCCACGTTCATAACTAAAAATCTATTTTCTAAAACTTTAATAAAACTTATAAAAATGACTAACTTTTCGGAAAAATTATAAATTTCGACAGCGCTTCCGCGCTTATTTTAAAATTACCATTTTTCTACTTGTTTAACCACAACTTCACCACAAAAATCCCTTAATCTACTCATCACCAATCCTACTAGAAACAAAATGCTATTCGAACCATAATAGATAAAAAGACCATTTTTGAGGTTTATGTGACTACTTATAACATATAATTAAGCATAAACCACATCAAACCTTTACTAGTAAAAGATCAAAACTTACTTTGATAAATCATTTTTCAAACCACTCACTTTTATAAACTTCTAACTAGTACATACTTGTTAAAAATATTTATATAGCACATATGGGTGATAATCTTGGATGATAATGAATAAAATCACAACAATGCAAATATGATCATGAGGGCTTCATGAAATGTATGAAATATATATGAAAAAGTAAGAGATGAAGTTTTAGGCTTACTAGTTGCTTGATGAGGTTTAGTGAACCAAGGATTATCCTAAACACCCTAGGTTTTTATTTCAAAACCTAAACAAAGAGTGTATCTAGATTGTGTAGAAATTGATAAGAAAATTTTTGAAGATCACCCCTTGATCACCTTATGGTTGGCCGGATTTTTGATGAAGAGGAAGAGAGAAGAAAACTTGATCTAGACTTTGCAATAATGTGTAGTATGTGTAAAAAGTCTTGGAGTGCTAGACTAGTTAAATGAAAGATCTTGAAATCTAAGAAAATCATGTAATAAATAATGCATGTACATACCCTTTTACATTATATATATATATATATATTTATTATGTAAAAGTATAAATGTAGTAGAAGTAAATTATTTGAGGATAGTAGTAACTTGTAGTATTGTTAAATAAGATTAGTAAGTTGTATACACATTTGAATATGTAAGGTAGCTTTAGATAAAATAAATTTCACGGTTCAAGATAAAATATATTTAGGTCATAAAAGTTATAAAAATACCTTTCTTGAAAGATTTGAGTGAATAATTATTTATCGGGTTGAATTTAAGAAAACCGTCGTAATTTATATAAATATAACAATTTATATACGAAATAGATTTAAAACACTGGGTAGACTAATAATAATATTTTTTAAAATCATAATATGAGTATTAAGATATATTGGAATAATTTTTGGAAGTATCGGGTCAAATGTTCAAAAATAATGTTTACGCGATAATGTTTATTTAATAAGAAAATAACGTTTAATGAAAAATGCAAAACCATGTACGAATCGTTATGAAATGCTGAATGTGAAATATGAGAAATGACCGGAAATTGCGAATTGTGACATTCTTCCCCTGATAGAAGAATCGCGTCCTCGCGATTCAATCGATGATACACAGGGTTCTACCCTAAGGTTTCGTGAAATCAAGTGTATGGTCAAAGTGCTTATGCCAAAACTTACGCGTCTAGGTTTCTTATCTAAGGAGACTCACTGAATCTGAATAATACGGTGGATCACTTAATGGTCTAGGAAAAACGTACCAGTTACGCATTGCGGGCTTCCTCGGTCCCTATATAGAATGCTCAACCTCGAGGTGGACTGATATTGAGTACCGGGTTCGGGTTATTTCCTTCAATTGCCATGGCTAGATGAGCTTGTATCGGTGGCTTATTCAACTGAGGACAATCTTTCCGGATGTGATTCGGGCTGTTACATTCAAAGCAAGTCCTTTGATTATTCCTTTTACACTGCTCCTTAAAATGGCCGTATCGATTGCAATTTGTACACAAGCGGCAGGGCTTGGTCTTCGGGTGATGATAAGCACATTTAGCACATTTGGGATGTGTACCCGCATACTTTCTTTGTTCAGTACCAGTTGCCACAAAAACTCTTGCCCTTTTGTTGTCTGCTACCACGTCCCTCTGCTTATTTGACCCACTCGCTTCCTTTCTCTTGTCACTGCTCTTCAACGTACCATTTCTAACCATCTCGTCTGTCAGGGTTCCTGCCCTCAGTATTGCACTTTGTATTGTAGACGGCTCAGTTGTTTTCACAGTTCCACGGATTTCGGGGACAAGACCATATATGTACCTCGAGATTCTCTTGGATTCAGGGGTAACCATATGAGGAACTAGTCTGGCTAATTCATGGAATCGATCGGTGTAGGCTGCGTGACCAGCCCCTATCATGGAGTGGTGATAAAATTCATCCTCTAGTTTCTGCATTTCATTGTCCGGGCAGTACTCCTCTTTCAATAACGCCTTAAATTCGTCCCATGTCATGCCTATAGCTGCTTCTCTGCCCCTAGCCTGTAGCTGTGTGTTCCACCATGTCAATGCCTTTCCTGATAACAAGCAAGCAGCATACTTCACTCTCTGATGTGTGGCACAATTGCTGATGTCGATCACTGCCTCTGTCTTTTCTACCCATCGAGTATACGCCAAAGCACCTCCTATACCATCAAACTCCACAGGTTTGCATGCCGAAAATTCCTTATATGTGCATCCAATTCTGTTGTTGTTGTTGTTGTTGTTGGTGTTGTTGTTGTTACTGCCAGCTACATTGTTGGTGTCGCCATTCCCGTTCCCGTGGTTTCCCGAGTTATTCATATGATTTCCAACTTGTGTAACAATAGTGGGAAGTAAGATTTGAAGTTGTTGAGCGATGATGGCGGCAAAATCAGGGTTTCCGCCAGTGTTGTTGTCATTGTTACCCATGTCGCTACCGCCTCCTCTACCTCCACGTCCACCTGTCATTCCACCCCTTGGTACCGCACCACCTCGGCCAGTACTGCGTGTTACTCTCTTTGGTGCCATTATCTCTGCAAGGGAAAGAACCGTTGAATTCCCAATGTCTATGCTTAAGGTCCTCAAATATAATACCACGCCATAAATTGGTTCCTAAGGTGTCCACACCGATCTACGTATGCGTGGTCGCATATGTCCACGTGTGTTGTGACGCATTTATAATTATGTTGGCCACCATAATTATAATTGCTTCATTTCACACGTGTGCATACCACCAAGCATACATGTCTCGGCGATTGGTGTTACTTAAGTAGGTAGCCAGTCTATCATCCGATTCTAAACAGTGAAGGAGGGATTTAGGGTAGGTATCTAGGAAGAGTCGCACTTGGTGTAAGGGAAATTCCGTTAGGTGCTAAAGTCACGATGGGGTTTAGTCGCCCGCAGTTCCCAAGTATCCTCAAGAGAACTCCCATCCTCGGGCAAAATCATCAAATCTATCCAGCTTTATAGTAACACTTATTTAGCTCGATCTCGCATCTCATCAAACAAGAACTGTCACGAGATCAAGTTAGATAAGTGCTCATTACTGAGCTCCATATCTTTGATGACCCAACTAGATTTTGGGACTCCCCTATTGGTACAAGGAAACTACGTTATCTAATGAGGTGGTTCTAGAAATACTTAAGAAAACATATGCGCACGAAAAGTGAGTAAGGCAATAGGAAACGAAAGGATCGACGTGAGAGTGGTTATAGTCTAGGAACTAAAATGCAACCTAGTTCTCTATAACCAAGGCTCTGGTACCAATCTGTCACACCCCCAAAATATCGCAGCGGAACGATAGTGTCATTGGGGTATAACGTCATAGCACAAAGTATGGATACAGATAACGACCTCTATATTGAGACGTTTTGAAAAGTTTACCATTCGATTACATAAGTTAAAGTTTACAAGCAAGAATTCCCAAAGTTTGATAATACACAAAGAGTTTACAAAACATGTCGAATGGTAATTGTTAAAAACACAAGACTCCAATGTATGCCATGCGACCCAAAAGCTCCATGAAATGCTATCACCTTAAAACCTGAGATAAACATGCTAAAAAGTGTCAACACAATGGTTGGTGAGTTCATAAGTTTGTTGAAAATGATTTGAAAAAGTCTAAAGAAATGTTAATGCAGCAAAGGCCGTGTAAATCCACTCAGTTCCAAGTTCCGGCCATACAAAACTTGCAACCTGTGTGTTTACAATCCATTGCCAAAATATGTAATTATCAATCTTGTTTGCAAGTAGGACATAGGTGCATACGATATATACATAAACTTAATGCAAAGAATCACAGCCAACTGAACCTCACGACGAAGTCTAACTTGTTTGTTGTGTTACATTGAATCACTTGAATAACAGATTATATTCACCCAAGGTCTCGTCTATCAAGGACACAAGGGTGGGGGCGTCAGCCCGATAGTACTATCAATACCTCTCTGCCGGCTCCCGCAGGAGTTAACCAGTTGCTAAAGTTTGTATGTTGTTGCACAATTGAAAACTAGTTTAGCACATTAAGGCACATATCGCAATAAACCACACATAATGTCCAAAGTGTATAAGAAGTATATTGTAACAAAATTGTATAAATGGTTTGAGTATTCGCAAGAGTGAAACAAGTGTTTAAGCATGTATCTCCCCCAAATAATTTGTAAGAATATAGACGAATAAAAGCGGGGTATGATCTCACAGTAGTATGTCAAAGTTTAGAATATTTGTGAGAGTAAATGAAAATAGTTTGAGCATGTATCTCCCCCAAAAGTAATTGAAAATGTGTAAAAGTAGGGGCTATGAAACTCACCTGGTGCGATTGATATGCTAACAAAATGAAGTGCACGAAAGTGAGGCTCGGAAACTATCCGCGACCTAAAATGAATGTTATGACTCGAGTTATGATATGTTGTCGTGAATGCATGATTTTGAAAACGTATCACCCAATATGCTACTTGAAAACTAGTTATATATAAATATTGTTACTCGAATGTGTGACGGTTTCATGTCGAAAATAAATACTTTTGAGCTAATGGTGAAAATATAGTTAAACTATGTAACGGTTTTAGTAATTGAAAAATCAGTTTACATGAGACTTGACGTAATATATACATAGGAAAACTAACTCGTTTTTAACGTCCATTTCCCCCGAAACGTCCGTTTAGGCCCTCAAAAACCTTGATTAAAATCCTGACAGCTTACCAAAGCTGTGAATAGTGTTTTCAGCACGTTTTTGACTCAAAGTTCGGTTAACCATAAATCACTCGTTTTAAGTCCGTTTTTCAAGTTCTTTATATCCACGCGAAGGTAATGAAGAGTACTAATATATTTTTAAACTTCGGAGACTTCACAGAAATTTTAAGGCCACTGTTTGGGTCAGTTAGAATTCGGACTGCATAAACATTTTCCGGAAAATTATAGTTTTTAAATCGTAACTTGGAAACCACGTATATTTTTCGTTATAACTCCGTTTTAGTCCGTTCAAAAGGCCACGTTCATAACTAAAAATCTATTTTCTAAAACTTTAATAAAACTTATAAAAATGACTAACTTTTCGGAAAAATTATAAATTTCGACAGCGCTTCCGCGCTTATTTTAAAATTACCATTTTTCTACTTGTTTAACCACAACTTCACCACAAAAATCCCTTAATCTACTCATCACCAATCCTACTAGAAACAAAATGCTATTCGAACCATAATAGATAAAAAGACCATTTTTGAGGTTTATGTGACTACTTATAACATATAATTAAGCATAAACCACATCAAACCTTTACTAGTAAAAGATCAAAACTTACTTTGATAAATCATTTTTCAAACCACTCACTTTTATAAACTTCTAACTAGTACATACTTGTTAAAAATATTTATATAGCACATATGGGTGATAATCTTGGATGATAATGAATAAAATCACAACAATGCAAATATGATCATGAGGGCTTCATGAAATGTATGAAATATATATGAAAAAGTAAGAGATGAAGTTTTAGGCTTACTAGTTGCTTGATGAGGTTTAGTGAACCAAGGATTATCCTAAACACCCTAGGTTTTTATTTCAAAACCTAAACAAAGAGTGTATCTAGATTGTGTAGAAATTGATAAGAAAATTTTTGAAGATCACCCCTTGATCACCTTATGGTTGGCCGGATTTTTGATGAAGAGGAAGAGAGAAGAAAACTTGATCTAGACTTTGCAATAATGTGTAGTATGTGTAAAAAGTCTTGGAGTGCTAGACTAGTTAAATGAAAGATCTTGAAATCTAAGAAAATCATGTAATAAATAATGCATGTACATACCCTTTTACATTATATATATATATATATATATATATATATATATTTATTATGTAAAAGTATAAATGTAGTAGAAGTAAATTATTTGAGGATAGTAGTAACTTGTAGTATTGTTAAATAAGATTAGTAAGTTGTATACACATTTGAATATGTAAGGTAGCTTTAGATAAAATAAATTTCACGGTTCAAGATAAAATATATTTAGGTCATAAAAGTTATAAAAATACCTTTCTTGAAAGATTTGAGTGAATAATTATTTATCGGGTTGAATTTAAGAAAACCGTCGTAATTTATATAAATATAACAATTTATATACGAAATAGATTTAAAACACTGGGTAGACTAATAATAATATTTTTTAAAATCATAATATGAGTATTAAGATATATTGGAATAATTTTTGGAAGTATCGGGTCAAATGTTCAAAAATAATGTTTACGCGATAATGTTTATTTAATAAGAAAATAACGTTTAATGAAAAATGCAAAACCATGTACGAATCGTTATGAAATGCTGAATGTGAAATATGAGAAATGACCGGAAATTGCGAATTGTGACATATTGACTTCTCAATTCTGATCAACTGCAACCGTCTGGTTTTCCTGCAAACGACAGTTAGCAATAAAACACACGAAAGTGTTTTTGTTCACTTCCATTGAATACGGTTGCAAGAACCACGGTTCCCCGTTGATCAGTATAAATACTGCCTGTGATAAGGTAGAATTCCTAAGAATCTCCTTGACAGGGTTTCGCAGCTGGATCTAGTCATTCTCAAACTGGAGCGTCCCAAAGTAGACAACACAGAGTGAGTGAACCAGCGAATTAAGATTCACTGATTAAAGAGAAATTGATTTGAAAAACAATCGTGTATTGCTTAAGAGAAAGAGTTTTGCAATACGACGAAGTTGTTATGGGAAAGATCAATTTTCAATCATAAATACCCTTTTATTTTGGAAAATTAATACACATTCGATGTGCTAGAGAAAAGAATTATTGAGCACATCAAATGGTTTTTCAAAGGTATCCGTCAAACCATTTCCTGGACCAAGGTTGATTTACGTGAATCGCCTAATCGTTTCTATTCAGTTGTCACAAGTTTGATCTTTTGAAAAGATCTCACATGTCACCCACCAAGAGCTTGTTTGATGTTGGCTCTAGAGGGATTTCCATCTTCATTGTGAATATTTTAATATATCACTCAGATGTTCTAGCAATTATCACAAGGGTAATGCGTAGGACTCTCAATATATTCTTACTTTCCACATTGTGTGAAACAACAAGTCTTCATGTATTGTGTGTCCTAATGAGATTTTGTGGATGATCTCTTGGCTCTAAACTCAATTGTGCACTTTGGTTTCCTAATCAGAGACTAGGGAGAGGGTCTCCTTCTTTAATATCAACCATCTCTAAGAGAAAGTCGATAGATTATGTCGGTTCCCCATGAGAATGAAACAAGTCCTTTTAAGAGAACTTGAGTAGCTTGAGAAGTTTAGTGCAGTGCGTCACTGGGTCCATGACGTCTTGTCTTCAATACCGGCATTACCTTAGTAACCACCAATAGCATATGAATTGAACCCGGTTTCTGCCCTAAGGTTGAATTATTGGAGGGATATTTCTTTTCACCCTTTTCACTTTTCATTTCTTTTTCATTCTTCAACCCTTTCAGTTCTTACCGAGACTTCATTACTAGAACCTTGTTGGTTTGTTCTAGTTCTAGCTCTATCTCAGTCGGTACTATTCCCTTATTCTCGCTTTTCTCCTTTTTTCATCATACCTAAGGACTTCTACACTAACTAGTGGATTTTCCCTGGGTAGATCCCTCCGGCTCGGGCAGGATCGTGGGAACTAATACATAATCTTACCATCCTTATAACTCCAAAGCGTAAAGTAAAATGTTTGGTCTTTTTGGTACAATACTTTCCGCCTTGAAACCAAATGAAAACCATTTGAAAAATCAATCAAGATACTTGTGATATAAGATCAAAGAATTTTGTGCCTTAATTATTTTTTATCTTTTATAAATGCAACCCCTCAACATGTTCATTGTGTATAAGAAATCGTTTTGGCACATGGAGGAAGAATCCAATAAAGTTGGCTTGATTAACCAAATGAAAGCTCCAATTCTTGATTATTTTTTCTAAAATGATCATCATCTCTCCCCCGATCAAATCTAGTATTTAGATACTTTAGATAGAATATTTTGGGGAAGGATGTGGTTTTCTTTTACTTGCTCCCTCTCAATATGTGCATCGAAATTCGAAAGAGTTCCTCACATATTACAGAGAACTTGCACTTTAAATCAAAACTTTGGTTTTAGATAAATGCTCTCCCTTAACATGTGCGTGGAAAACTTGAAATCATTTGGCACATGTAGGAAGGAGTGCCTTTTATTACTTTTCTAAACCACTCACCAATTTATCAGTTTATTTCAGATTTAAATCACAAACTCTCCCCCAATTACAATTTTAAAACTCTTTGAGATTTGGGATCCCAATTGATTTAAAGTATTTTAAAAAAAAATTTGAGGAGAGAGGTGACTTTGTTTTAAGAACACTTAACTAATAAGGATCAGATTTTAAAACTTTAATCTCCATTGAACTAACATGCTCATGTACCATTTTTAAAATGCTCAGATTTTGTAAAATGTACCATTTTAATGAAAACTCAAAGTTAGCATGCTCTTGTTCCAATTGTTTGAAAATATCCTTTTTGAAATGTTTGAAATCATTCTCCCCCTCAATCAATGACCAAAGTTGTTGATTGAGTGACAAATGTTAAGTCCAGTTGATTTTCAAAAATTAAGTCCGAGTTATTTTCAAAACAATTTATTCCTTTTAAAGACAAATATTTTTCAGAAAAATCTTTAAAACAAAAAACATTTGTGACGGAACATTCGTCTTTTTGACGACAAATATTCCTAATTAACTTTTGTTTTTAGGATTAGAGTCTGAAATAAATGCAAGTCTGAAATAGCATAGCACTGTCCTTTCTTTAAAAGCGGGTTACAGTCTGAAATAACGGCAAGCCATGATTTTAAGCCCGGGTTACTGCCAGAAATGACAGTAAGCCATTATCTTGAGACATGTTATAGAAAATATTTACACCTTATGCTCGAAGTTCATCTAAAGACTCGTGCCATTATTGAATGACATTTCTAAGACCGTAGATGTTATCGATACCAGAATACATGCCTTAAGAGAACAATATTTTTTGTATTTTTCTGATTTTTCAATTTTTTATGTGTTTATGAAGATTTTATAATTTTCTATTTTCTTTTTGTTGGTTTTATATTTTTGTATTTTGCTTTTTGAAAGAATATTTACAAAGAATGGGTAAAGAAAATCCTTTGCTCCTCATCTTGCTCCTGAAGACGTTTGAGCGTTTCCGGCTGTAGACTTTCATGCCGAGTCGTGGGAGGATAAACTCAAAACGTTCTCTTGGAAGATCTTTTGTGAAGTTGTCTGCCACCTGATACTTAGTCCTTACAAAATATAGTTCAACCATACCTTTCTCTACTTGTTCCCTGATGAAATGATGTCGAATGTCAATGTGCTTTGCTGTTGAGTGTTGGACATTGTTGCAGCAGAGAGCGATGGCACTTTTGTTATCATAGTACAGAGGAATTTTTTTGAATCCAAAGCCATAGTCAGATAATTGGGATCTCATCCATAAGATTTGAGCACAACATGATGACATGGCAATGTATTCAGCCTCTGTAGAGGATATCGAAGTACTCATTTGCTTCTTTGAAGACTAGCTCACTAGTTTATCACCCAAAAACTGAGCACTTCCTGACGTGCTTTGATTAGTATCTTGACACCCTGCATGGTCAGCATCTGCATAGGCTGTTAGTGACATACCGGTGTCCTTCGGATACCAAATTCCATGTTAATGGTTCCTTGAAGGTACCGAAAGACACGTTTTACCACTTCAAGGTGCTTTTAGTAGGCTTAGCCTTGTAACGAGCACACATACATACAGCGAACAGAATATTACGTCTACTAGCAGTGAGATACATCAAGGATCCAATCATACTACGACATTTAGTTTGATCAACCGGGATCCCCGAGTGGTCTTCATCCAGTTTTATTCGTTCCACCATGGGAGTGTCAACAGGGTTACAAGAATCAATTCCAAATTTCTTTAAAATTTCATTTGCATATTTAGATTGATTAATAAAAATGCCTCCGAGATTTTGTCAAATTTGTAATCCTAAGAAAAATGACATTTGTCCCATCATTGACATTTAAATTTAGAGCCTATCTCTTTTGAAATTCTTTAGGGTCGGTCGAGGCAAATATAATATCATCAACGTATATTTGAACATGAAGTAAATGTTTGCCTGACTTTCTGGTGAACAATGTAGGATCAACGACTCCTTTGTAGAATGCATTTGCCAAAAGGAACTTTGATAAAGTATCGTGCCATGCCCTAGGAGCTTGCTTCAAGTCGTAGAGGGCCTTCTTCAAGCGGTAGACATGGGTAGGATGCTCAGGATCCACAAAACCTTTGGGTTGACTAACATAGACCACTTCTTTGAGATCTCCATTAAGAAAAGAAGTCTTTACATCCATCTGATAAACTACCATATTTTTGCTAGCAGCATTAGCCTGGAAGATTCTGATAGCCTCAATTCGTGCAACAGGAGCAAATGATTCCTCAAAGTCAATACCCTCTTCTTGTCGATATCCTTTAGCCGCAAGCCTCGCCTTATTCTTCAAAACATCACCGTGCTCATCAAGTTTTACTTTTGAGAGCAATAATCATAGCACAATCTGGAGCAGGCACCAATTCCCATACATCAAGACGATCGAACTCATGGATTTCATCTTGCATGGCATTAAACCAGCTGTCCTCAGATATTGCTGATTTGACATCTTTTGGTTTGATCTTGGATAATACAGATTTGAAAAAGCACCATAAGGCATCAGTGGCAAGTTGTTTTCTAATAGATACCGGACGAGAAGGATTCCCAATGATATTATCCAATGGATGATCATGTGTCCATTTTCTGAGATGTTTACGTGGTTGTTGATAAGGTACTGATGTAGCAGAGTTCGGATCCCCTTGTGATGATGTTTCAGGCGTGGGTTAAGGGGCAAATATGTTTTCAAACAGAGGATCTTTGGGAGTAGCAAAAGGGTTAACTCCAAAAGAATTAACAGCTACATTTCCTTGATGCACAGAATATGATTGATGATTCAAAGATGATGATGAATGATCGGCAAATGGCGCTTTTTGAGATAAAGACATTGAGACAAATAGACCATTTGTGTTGGTTGGAGTAGGAGCAGCTGCAGTTGGTGGTGCAGGATTATCACCAGTTGGAGGCTCATAGTATTCATCAAACATTGGATTGAACAATTTCTTCAGATCTTCTTCTGAGGGAGGTACATTAGGAACTGCAGGAGAGGGATTTTGTAGATTCGATAACCCTTCAAATTAGGTGCATAACCAACGAAAAATCCAATATCAGCCTTAGCTTTCAACTTTCCCAGATCTTGACCATCATTGGTTGGATAACACAAAGCTCTAAACACACGAAGAAATGAGAGATCTGATTTTCTGCTGTGAACTAATTCGTATGGAGTTTTTCCATCAGTAGTATGTATTGGGGAATGGTTTTCGGTGTAACATGTAGTGGCAATGGCCTCCACCTAGAGTAACATTGAAGCCTTTGAAAATATTAGCATAGTCCTTGTAGCTTCCACAAGAGTCTGATTTCGCCTTTCAACTACACCGTTCTGTTGAGGAGTACGTGGAACACTTCTTTGATGACTGATTCCAATGCTTTCATAAAACTGACTAAGTTCTTTGTTCATAATTCAGTTCCATTGTCTGTTCGGATGATTCTAATTGTTTTGTTAAGCCGAACATGAAATTGTTTAATGAGTATTATGATGACTTCTTGAGTTTCATTCTTTGATCTCAAAAACTTAACCTACATAAACCGAGAGTAGTCATCAACAAAAACTAGCACATGCTTCTTCCCATTTATACTTTGTACTCTCATGGGTCCACATAAATCCATATAAAGGGTATGAAGAACTTCCATAATGGTATTGGCAGGTTTGGGTTTGTGGGCATACTTCGTGCTTTTGCAAAATTGGCATGCTGAACAAAGATGATCTTTTTCATATTTCAAACCGGGGCAAGCCTCTTACAAGGTCCTTTCTAGAAAGATCATTGATGGTGCCGAAGTTTAACTGATTAAGGCGACGGTGCCATAACCATGACTTGTTCTTAGATGCCTTAGAGAACAAGCAAATTGGAGAAGACTTCATCATGTCTTCGATAGAGATGGTGTACAAATTAGTGCCACGAGTTCCCTTTAAAAGTTCAACACCATCTAATTCTCTAACGAAGCAAGAGTGCTTTCTAAAGGCCACTTCGAGATCAGAATCACAGAATTGACCAAGAGAGAACAAGTTATGACCAAGACCTTCCACATAATATACCCGGGAGATCACACTATCACCAAAAACATAATCTCCATAGCCCATAATTGCCCAAAGTGGTCATACCCAAATCTAACAGTCCCGATGAACTTATTCACAAAGTTCTTGAGCCGAGAGCGATCTCCAGTCATATGTTATGAACAGCCTGAGTCCAAATACCAAAGGACGATTTGTACGACCTGCATTTGAAAACAGACGAGAATAGATAACTGGAAGCAGTGGATCCCCATGAGAATATGGGTTTTGATTGGTTAGTACGAACAATCTTTAGACCTACAGAATTTCTAGATGCCATGACATTAGTGGTGGAAGCAAGACTAGTAGTGGCATTGGACCTATCTGAAGTGTGATTACTTCTTAAAGGTATGATTCTACCAGTGGGCTTCCATTTCTTAATGGGCAGAGATATAGACAATTTAGGGAAAATTTCACTAATTTTGAATTTATGGCCAGTAGGTTTCCAATGATAACCCACATTACTAAACTTTTTCCCTGTAGGCTTCCAATAATTACTAAACCTTTTCCCTATAGGCTTCCAGACTTGCTTAACCTGTTTAGCATTCCTAACATTTTTAACTAGAGATTTAACAACATTTCTCAAATCAGTCACAACACATTCATCATGATTACCAGAAACTAAATATTCAATACATGTTTTGCAAGCAGTAGCAGAATTCAAATTAATTACAGTACGCTTATAGCTAATACTAGAATCAACACGATTTATCTTATTCAACTCAAACTTATTATTCCTAGGGTGGTCTTCTACTTTCTTCTCTTGACCACTCTTAGCTCGCGTGGTCCTATCTTGCTTTGTATTGCATGAAGGCTTTGACCCGCTATCCTTAGTGTCACTGAATACTCCTGTAGAAGGAACGACGGGAATAGTAGTTGGTTTCACTACTTTTTGCTTTTCTGGTCAAGAAGTGCTGGGATCTGAGACTTTAGGAGGCACATCACAGGTAACATGCTTGACAGTAGGCATTGAAATGGGTGTAACAATTCTATCTCGCCTAGTACCAGATTTAGGACATGTTGCATTTACACATTCTAAGAGTTCCTGAGATCGTTTGGCATACATGCAGGCATAAGCAACCGCACTATCAAGTGGTTTCTCTATTTTATCATCTTCAACAATCTCACGGAGACCCTCTAAACTATCCTTAAGGTACGAAAGATATGTTTGAAATGTGAGTTCATTATTCCTAAGATGAGGGGGAATATACTTCACATTCACAACATATTTAATACAAGCAGAAACCTTTGGTGCAACATAATCATCACTAGTGATTGGCATTTTCTCTTTTACCTGATTCTTTAGATTCTCAATTTCTTTTTGCAAAGACGTTATCTTTTCATTGTTCTTGTCACGAGTGACCTTAATTGATTCATATAACTCTTTGAAATGTAGTTTAACCTTTTCATTTTCAGCTAGAAACACTCATTTTCATGTTGCAATACATCAATGATGTTTTGAAGATGGAAATTCTGAGAATTATGAGAATCTAAAGGAGGAGGCATGTGGGAGCCAGTCACTTGACTCTTATTACCCTTCAATTGGAAAATTTGAGCTTTCAATTTTCAGATCGTGTTGCAGTGAGCTTGAATCCGTTCATCATGAGAGTTTATTTCAAAATATGCATCAAACTCAGGAGCATCCGAAGATGTCTTGGCATTCGAAGTTTTGATTCTTTCTTCAAGATGTTGATATTTTAATTGTAAATCAATATATTCAACTTCTAATTTAGAAAAATGCCTGACCATGTTATCATGATCATCCTTTTCGATTTAGTCATGCAATTTCAAATTTTTGGTTTCAAGCTCATTGACACGATCTTGTGAAACGTTTAATGCAATTGATAAATCATGAAATTGAGAAGCAGTAATTGAATAATTTTTTAATACAAATAAATCGTAAAAATGTTTATTAATATTTAGCGATCTCTTTGTGTTTTGTTGATAAAAAATATAAAGTTATCATAAGTAAAATTATAACGATACATGTTATTTTTGTAAAGCATCCACATATATTGTCATTTAATATTAATTGATGTAATGATTCATTTATTGTAATAGCTTATTAGGATGGGTAAAAACCATAACCCGTGACCCATACCCATGGAGCATATCCATAACCCATGGAGCTAACCTATAACCCATTGACTAGATGCATTGCATCTTCTAGATACATTGTATCTACTTGGATACCCATGGTCCAAAATCTAGGACCCATGACCCATAACCCATGGATAATGAGGAGCGTCTCACGGATCCCTCGGTTTACACTAGACGGATCCCTCATGTAAGGGATCCGTGGGATCCGTGCAACAGTAGCAAGAATTTGCCTATAAATAGAGAGTCATTTCTTCATTGTAACTCACCCCTCTTCTTACAAACTCTCTCATATATTCTTACATTCTTCTAATCTCAGATCTCTTGATTTAGATAGTAGTTCTTCTTTCTTTTGTTGTAATTCTCATATAGGTCCTTCTCTAAGGCGAGATCACGAGCTTCTACAAGTCATCCAAGCAAGGGGATATTTGATTGATTTGTTCCTCCACAAGATTTCTGTAGCAAAGATCTTGTATTTCATATTTCACATATTTGTTGTGTTATAGTAGTGTTGGTTTGGTCCTCCGTGTTAAGGACTCTGTATTTAGCTTTGTACCGGAAAAATTGTAAGCGACGTTGTGAAGGCTTCTCTGCTGAGTTGAAGGAGTTTGTTGACATAGTGCTTGAACTCTCGAGTAGGTGACTCGGGGAGTGGAGTAGGGCAAGGAAGGGGTCCTTGTAGCCGAACCATTATAAATCGGTTGTGTCATTTCTATCCTTTACTTTACTTGTTTTCATTACTTGCATTACTTATAGATCTATACTTTCTCTCCATCAACACGATTTCACATAACATCGAATCTAAAGTTTTTGAAACTAAGTTAATATCGGTAAAACTATTCAACCCCCCCTTCTAGTTTTCCACAATTGGCATCAAGAGCTAAGTTTACAAAAGTTTTAAAGTAAATAGTATTTTCAAAACTTTTTGATCACTATGGGTTCTGAAAATTATAAAGAAGGGCAATCTATGCAACGACCTCCACTACTTGAAACTAATGGTTTTATTTATTGGAACAATAGATTCGAAACGTATGTGAAGTCAAAAGATATTGATCTTTGGTACATCATTGTTAAAGGTGATTTTGAAGCCACTACAAAAGATGAAACCGGAAATTTAGTAAACATACTTCATGATCAACTCACCGATGATCATAAGAAAAAGCTTTCCAAAAATAGTGAAGCTAAAATGGTTTTATACAATGCTTTACCCAAAAAGGAATTTGAAATAATTTCTATGCTTAAAACCTCTAAAGAAATTTGGAATACTTTAGTTGTAACTCATCAAGGAAATCAACAAGTTAAAAACAATAAAATAGATATTTTTGTTCAAAAATATGAACAATTTTCAGTATCGGATGAGGATACTATAGATCATTCTTTTGCTAACTTTAATGCTATAATTACATCATTACAAGCACTTGATGAGTCTTTCTCTAGTCGTAATCATGTTAGGAGATATCTAAGGGCACTTCAATCCAAGTGGAGATCTAAGGTGACGGCCATCGAAGAATCAAAAGACTTGTCAATCCTCACCCTCGATGAACTCATAGGCAATCTAAAGGTCTATGAGCTTGTCTTTGCTAAAG
This sequence comes from Chrysanthemum seticuspe, assembly GCA_019973895.1. NCBI lineage: Eukaryota > Viridiplantae > Streptophyta > Magnoliopsida > Asterales > Asteraceae > Chrysanthemum > Chrysanthemum seticuspe. The sequence continues at coordinate 191,519,352 of BPTQ01000008.1, forward strand.
ATTCTGAAGCCTCAAAAGAGAAGAAGGAGAAGCACAAATCTCTTGCCTAAAAAGCCGAGAAGGTCTCAAGCGATGAAGAAAACTCTTCTTCGGATAGTGATGACGAAGAGTATGCCATGGCGGTAAGGGATTTCAAGAAGTTCTTTAGAAGAAAGGGAAGATATGTCAAGCAACCATATGACGACAAGAAGGGGTTCCGGAAAGGCAAATACGACAAGAAAGAAAGGGATGAACACGCATGTTTCAAATGTGAGGACCCTAACCACTTCATTAGTGAGTGTCCCAAACGTGACGAACAAAATGCGTTCGTGAGTGGTTCATGGGGAATGAGCGAGGAGGAGGATGAAGAAATTTGTCTCATGGCAAATAACTCAAACGAGGTGTGCTTAAAGGTCGACCTAGATCCGGATGAATGGATCAAGGATAGCAGGTGCACGAGGCACATGACCGGTAATAAAGACTTATTTTCCACATATGAATCCTTCAATGGAGGAAATGTGGTATTTGGAAATAGCAAAAGCAAAATCATCTGTAAAGGTACGATTTCTAACAAATCTCTAACCATTAACGATGTGCGTCACGTAGAAAACCTAAACTTTAATCCTCTAAGTATAGGACAAATATGTGATAAGAAGTGTAACGTACTTTTTAATGAAACCGGTAGTAAGATATTGAAAAACGGTATCACTATAGGAAGAGGAATTAGAAAACATGGAGTCTATGTCATTAAAATCGGTAATGAACCTAAAGACAAACTTTGTCTTACCTCTATGGATGATACTTCGACCTTATGGCATCGAAGATTGGGTCATGCCAATATGTGACTTCGTCAATCGCTATCATCCAAAGATCTAGTAAGAGATCTACCAAAATTAAAATATGAACATCACTTTTGTGATGCTTATAACGTAGAAAAACAAGTCCATGGTAGTCACAAAACTAAAAATATGGTCTCTACTACTAAGTGTCTAGAACTACTTCACATGGATTTATTTGGTCCATCCGCTATTCAAAGTTATGGAGGTAACTACTATACTTTGGTCATAGTGGATGCTTACTCTAGGTACACATGGACTAAATTTTTAAAGAATGAAACTGAAACATTCGATTACTTTGAAATATTAAGTAAGAAAATCCAAAGACAACTAGGAAGTCCTATAGTGTATATTAGAACGGATCATGGTAGGGAATTCGATAATGAAGTGCAATTTGGAGCTTTTTGTGAAGCTAATGGTATTACTCACAACTTCTCAGCTCCTCGCACTCCACAATCGAATGGAGTAGTTGAAAGGAAAAATAGAACCCTACAAGAAATGAGTCGCACCATGTTAAATGAGCAATCTATACCTCAAAAGTTTTGGTGCAATGTCGTTGATACTTCAATGTACATACTTAACCGAGTCTTAATTAGACCATTTTTATGTAAAACTCCATACGAGTTACTTCGAGGCAAAAAGCATACGTTAGAAAATTGTAGAGTCATTGGTAGCAAATGTTTTCTACTTAACACTAAAGAATACCTAACTAAATTTGATCCTTAATCTACCGAATGTATCTTTTTAGGTTACTCTCCTAATAGCAAAACTTATGTTATATTAAATAAAGAAACAATGAAGGTTGAAGAGTCATTAAACGTAAAATTTGATGAGAGTCCTCCTAAACCTACCCTACCTCTTGTCGATGACGAGATAGTCGAAAGTGAAGCCATAAAAATAAAGAAAAATTCAAACAAAGAAGATGAACCATTAAACAATGAAATCATCAATATTAAAGAGTCTACAGATCATCCCGTAGATAAGGTCATAGGAAAGTTAAATGAAAGAACCCTAAGGTCTCAAGTCCAAAACCAAAGTAGTTTATTTTGTTTTGTCTCAACATAGAACCTAAGAATACACAAGAAGCCATAAAAGATGAAAGTTGGGTAGTGGCTATGCAAGAAGAGTAAAATCAATTTGTTTTTAATGATGTTTGGACACTTGTCCCTCCACCTAGTAATCAAACCATAATAGGAACCAAATGGGTATATAAAACCAAGTTAGATGCAAACGGTGTAGTGTCTAGAAACAAAGCTAGACTCGTTGCCAAAGGGTATAATCAACAAGAAGGAATAGACTTTGATGAGACCTATGCCCCCTGGCTAGATTAGAGTATATAAGTATACTTCTTGCTTATGCTTGTGCTAACGATCTTAAGTTTTTTCAAATGGATGTTAAAAGTGCTTATCTAAATGGTTTTATTAACGAAGAAGTTTATATAGCTCAACCTCCGGGCTTTATCGACTTCAAAAAACCTAAACATGTGTATAAATTAAAGAAAGCTCTTTATGGTCTTAAACAAGCCCCAAAAGCTTGGTTTGATAGACTCAAGTCATTTTTAATCAAAAACAACTACACCATGGGGTTAGTTGATAATACACTTTTCACTAAGAAAAAGGAATCACATATAATTATTGTTCAAATATACTTGGATGATATTATATTCGGATCTACTTGTCAAGACATGTGTGATGATTTTTTCAAAAATCATGCATGATGAGTTTGAGATGAGTATGATGGGAGAACTAACTTTCTTTCTTGGTCTACAAATCAAACAAGTAGAAGATGGTATCTTCTTTAATCAATCTAACTACATAAAAGAAATGTTAAAGAAATTTGGTTTAGAAGAGTCAAAACCCATAAGAACACCAATGTCATCCGACGCTAAACTTACAAAAGATGAAGACGGTGAATCCGTTGATAACACAAAATACCGTGGCATGATTGGTAGTCTTCTCTATCTTACGGCTAGTCGGCCGGATATCATGTTTAGTGTTTGTCTATGTGCTAGGTTTCAAGAAGACCCTAAAACATCACATCTAGAAGTGGTCAAAAGAATATTTAGATACATTAAGGGTACGACTCAATTAGGATTATGGTATCCTAAGGGTACGGGGGTAGAAACTATTATATATGCAGATTCTGACCATGCAGGTGATTATGTTGTCCAAAAGAGTACAAGTGGTGTATTTACTTTTATGGGATGTTGTTTAAGATCTTGGTTCTCGAAGAAGCAAACGGCATTGGCTATATCAACAACCGAAGCCGAATATGTCTCCGCCGGCAAAGCATGCCAACAAGCACTATGGATGAAACAAGCATTAGTTGACTACGACATTCATCTAAGTGACATAGCCATTCTATGCGACAACAAAGGTGCCATCGACTTAAGCAAGAATCCGGTATTGCACTCTCGCACCAAGCATATAGAGATCTGTCATCACTTCTTAAGAGACAATTTTCAAAAGGGGAACATCTCTATTGAGAAGGTAGCATCCGAAGACAACATAGCCGATGTCCTCACCAAACCGTTGAAGCGAGAACAATTCAACTTGCTTCGTCTTGGTCTTGGTCTCATGGAACAATCGTCGTAATTAGTTTCTAAACGCTACAAGGTATGTAGACACTAGCCTTCTCCTTTTATGAGTCTAGAATCTCTATTTCACACACAACTCACAAACAATACGGGAATTTTCAAAACCCAAGGTAAATTTTATTTACAACATGTAATTTCATATCTATTTTTCTTGACCAAAAGGTAAAATTTTCTTTAAACAAAATAAACTTTTTCGAAATGCTTTTCTAAAAGATACTTCTTCCCGTATCATTTTCCTAAAAGCTATGTCTCACGTCTAGCACAAACCTCTTTTCATTACTAATACAAAGTAAAAACAAGTTTTCATTGCATCTCATGTCTTTTGAATGCTAAAGGGAGCACATAACTAATATGTGTTTTCGGGTACATTCATTTAAGAAAACAATGAATTTAGGAGCACTCAGGTTATCTCATGCAACTCCAAATGGTTTGCATATAGTCACACACTAGGCACAAATGTTTCCAAAAGGAAATTTTTGAGCTTCCTGAGTCACCAGTACCACGGATCCCAGCATTAATGTTGGACGGTTCCCTCAAGGGAGGGATCCATGTGAACCGTGAGACAGAAGCTGAAATTTCTCTTTTATTTTTTTTACTTTGGCTAAAAACATTTATATCTTCATCATTTTATCCTTTTTACTAATGAGTATGTTACTTAATGCTTGTTTTCCTATGATCACATGCCTTAAATTCATATCTAATCATTAGATTTTACTCCACATTTTGAGTCAAGCATTCATTGCAATGCATTATTTTCTCTATAAATAAGGTTCCCAAAATGCTTGCATCTTCATCACTCTCAACCTCACAAACAACCATCATCATGTCATCAAAAAGATATTCCAACATTGATGAATAACCTACTGCAAACAATCCTCTTCAAGAAATCCAAAACTTTATCCTACCACCTTCTGTAGTACTGATAACGCTACACGCGTCGTTCGGGGTCAAAGGAACTTCCTTTTCTTTAAGCAAGTTTTATAACACCCTAGGCAGTGAACCTAATCGTTGTAGTGTAGTATTAGGGTAAGCCACGGGTATTGATATCGTTCTCTAGGGGAATAGGAATGCTAGTGAGAAGTTACTACGCTAAGGTTGGGGTTGAGGAAGATTATTTTTTATCTTTTTATGTTTTTTAGGAAATGGAAAGGTACGAATCTCGGGGTTTAGATTTGGGGGGTTGGTATTTCTACCGATTACTTCTACTATCTAATTATCTAATTAACTAAGGTGAGGGTAGTCTATGTCTATTGTTGTGTGCTTGTATGATGATTAAAAATGTGTTTACTTAGATGCTACTACTCCCTAATTATTTCCTATTGATGGTTGAATTGTCACGTCCTTATTCTTAACGCGTTGTGTTTTCTAAGGTCGTAAGGTGTGCATTCCCAAACTCTTTGAAGTCACCTTTAAGTGTAGTAAACGAAATCCACCAAGTCATTCATAAACTAACTTTGAGGTTATCTTTGGGTTGTGTAAATGAAATCCACTAAGTCATTCATAAACTATCAAAGATTTATCAAGTATTAAACACAACGATAGCCTAGTCGCACTCCTAAGCCAATTACAATTAAGATAAGAGACAACCTAACAATAATTAACAACTAGGTTTCATATATCTAAGCAAACACACAAGTAATTTAGCCGGACATGGTAAACATGCAAGCATACACACAATCAATCAAACATAGGATAGACATAATGATAAATTGAATATATGGATTAAGATATAATCAACAAACTATTACAAGATGTTTTTAGAGTGATTGAAACCTTCAAAGTTGCTGGAAAAACACCTATCTAAGCCCTGGAATCGGAGTTAGGGTTTAGAGCCTAGAAAAAGTGAAGTTACAATGTTATATTTATAGGCAGATTTTCTGTCGGCAAAGAGTGACGGCGTCACACTTATAGAATGACGGCATCACAACCATTTTTTCACCAAACTATATATTTTCTCATTCCGGTCGCGTGGGCTTTTGAATCACCTAAATCCGAGTTCGTATGCATAAGTTATGGCCAAAACAATATCAACTACTTCGCGCGCATGTTGTGACTTGATCAGCTTGTGACGGCGTCACCTTATGGTTGTGACGCCGTCGCCTTCAGTCTCTGACGTCGTCTGGATCAAATCTAGGCCGTCTGAGTTGTGACGCCCTACTCTTTTAAAACCTGAAGCCGTCACTTGTAAATAGCCAATTTGGCTACTGGGCCGTCACAAAAGTTGTCCGACGGCGTCACAAATAACACCTGACGCCGTCCCCTTATGTTTCAGCAGCTTGAGCGTCTCGATTCTTGACTTTCGCCATTTTCTTCGTATATCCGCGACTTTTTGTCCAAATAAGTGCCACTCCAGCAATTTGCCTTCAAGAGACCTAAAAAGTGAAAAGGAACGATATTAAGTAATAACGGATACAAAAGTGATCAAATAAGGGCTTAAAAGACCCCTCAGAAAGGTACATTTTAAAACCTTATCAAATATCCCTACACTTGGTATTTGATTGTCCTCAAGCAAATGTGCTTTTAGCCAATTAATTTATAAGTTAGGGGTCATGAAGCATTGGTTTAAAACAGTCCACAACACATATAAGCCCCGCAAAAGTCACAACAAGCACGGAAATTACATACTAGCACCTCACATGGGGTGTTTGGATACTCACATCTCTCTCGGGTGTATATGAAATATAACAAGTTGGAAATGGAAGATAAACACTCATTAACCGGTCCTAGTACATAGATTACCATAAGCTTGAGACTAGATCAAACCTTCATCGCTTTGGCGTAAGCACCTAAGAAAAACTATCAAAGAGGTCTTTTAAAGGGTTGTAATGTTAGGCTTACGGTAGGAAAACAAATGATTTGGTGGGATAGGCTATTTAGTGGTGGCAAGTCAAAAATCTTTATGTTACAAGCATATGAAGAATGACGTTGCTAAGCCAAGACTCGACACTCTACACTCTAGATAACTGAAACACACAAACATAAATTTAAATGATAGATGTAGGATGGTAGCCCGTATGTTTTTTTTTTTTTTTTTTCAACACTCTATTTTTTTTTCTCTTTTTCTATTTTTTTTTCATACACTTTTACTCTACCATCCTCTACGGTAACATCAAAATGATAGGGATTTATAGGCACATCCCTACACTTGAGTTTTTATTACTCTAACACAGATATGACCAAATAAAGGGAATTTGAATTTAACATTCCCTTCCCGTCATCTTATAAAATTTAACTTTTCCCATGAGTCCCAATCGTCCCAAAACTGTGTACAAAAGATATGACTCGACTTAGCAACTTATGCAAGCAACAAGATAATTGAACTAAAGGTTTAGTTTGATAACAATAATGCACTAAAAGTGAGTGCATACATGGTAGGCTAAGGCGATTTGGGTGTATAATTGGGGGTGGGGTGTAAACAATGCTCTTCATTGATATTCCGGAAAAACCGAAACATCACGAGAACCGCGAAAAGGATAGTCTCTGAGGGGTTAACTAGGGGTATCGTGTACTAAAGATGAGCACAACGCAAAGGGTGTGGGGGAATTACTCAACCGATGTGGAAGAAGTAATTATATTACGGGTATCAAACAGGGGTTATCCTAATGCCTCTTATCATTTAGTTATTCCTAACTACACAAGTGTAGTCTTACTAGCGATCTCGGAATGCATCACAAAACAAGTTCTAGAATCTATTATACTACCGGTTCACACTCTAAGCATTAAAGATGAATTCTTTTAATTCCTACTAATCTAAGGGCGATCCTCACATTTTGGGTGGAATTTAGGTGGTAAAGGGTTTTTGTGCTAGTCATGCAACTTCCTATCCATGAGACGCTTTTGTTAAGACTAATGGCCCACTCCTATATGTCATGAAAGATTGAAAATTTGGTGCCAAAATTACCCTAACCGACATTTTCTCATGGTTTATTACACAAATACCATTGGAAAAAGCAAATAATCAAGGATAAGCATAGTTTCAAAGTTCCCGTTTTATTTTCCCTCCCTACACTTACACTGAACATTGTCCCCAATGTTCCCCGAAAGTATCAAAGTTATGATAATGGAAGGTAAATAACAACGAAAGAAACTAATAATCCCCTGATTAGCTCGGTAGGATCCGTGTGTGAAGTAGTGGTTAAATCCTTTCCAAGAAAAATGTATGCGTGAAAAGCTCCTTCCAATCTTTTGTTTCTTCTTCTTGATAAATTAAACCTGCACACTTGAAGAAAACAAACGAAACCTTCGCGTAAAATCGGCGGTAATAATATATATAAGACTCTACTAAACTAGGATATAATGCTTGTGGAATGGATGTTTACAGAATTTCTGGAAAACTAAGACCTGGAAAATTCCAAAAATTTATAAGTAGCTCAGAAAACGAGAAAAAAGTAATCTGTTGTTTTTACTCCTTCCTGACGCCGTCAGGTTGCGATCCTGACGCCGTCAGGTTATCCTGACAAAAACTTGTCTGCGATTTTCTGGAAAAAATTCTGGAAAATTTATATCTTTAGAATTCTGGAAAAATTTCTGCAAAACATCCATTATGACTCGATACAAGCATTTGACTCGAACAAACACACATATATATCTTTTAATGAATTGCTATTCTCATGTTTACGTTTCTTTTGAAAACGTGTGTAATCCTCCCTACACTTATCATTTATGTAAAATACCTTTACATGGAATTAAGACGAGGTTAAAAACAAAATAAAGCATTTTTACAAATTTAAACATGAGAACAAGCAATCAATAAAAGATATATGACTCTAACAAGCAAACAATTAAGCATGGGTTGCCTCCCACGAAGCGCTTTTCTTTATTTAAGAGTCTTGTAGCTAGACTCGTAGTCGTGCTCTTACGTTGTCTCGTGCACGCTCATGTGCTCATACTTAAGCCATTCCAACGTTCTTTCATTCTTTGTGTAATCATCTCCTAATTCAAGGCATTTTTTGTAATACCGCTTAGTTTTTTCATATGGGTTGAGGAAGATTATTTTTTATCTTTTTATGTTTTTTAGGAAATGGAAAGGTACGAATCTCGGGGTTTAGATTTGGGGGGTTGGTATTTCTACCGATTACTTCTACTATCTAATTATATAATTAACTAAGGTGAGGGTAGTCTATTTCTATTGTTGTGTGCTCGTATGATGATTAAAAATGTGTTTACTTAGATGCTACTACTCCCTAATTATTTCCTATTGATGGTTGAATTGTCACGTCCTTATTCTTAACGTGTTGTGTTTTCTAAGGTCGTAAGGTGTGCATTCCCTAACTCTTTGAAGTCACCTTTAAGTGTAGTAAATGAAATCCACCAAGTCATTCATAAACTAACTTTGAGGTTATCTTTGGGTTTAGTAAACGAAATCCACTAAGTCATTCATAAACTATCAAAGATTTATCAAGTATTAAACACAACGATAGCCTAGTCGCACTCCTAAGCCAATTACAATTAAGATAAGAGACAACCTAACAATAATTAACAACTAGGTTTCATATATCTAAGCAAACACATAAGTAATTTAGCTGGACATGGTAAACATGCAAGCATACACACAATCAATCAAACATAGGATAGACATGATGATAAATTGAATATATGGATTAAGATATAATCAAAAAACCATTACAAGATATTTTTAGAGTGATTGAAACCTTCAAAGTTGCTGGAAAAACACCTATCTAAGCCCTGTAATCGGAGTTAGGGTTTAGAGCCTAGAAAAAGTGAAGTTATAATGTTATATTTATAGGCAGATTTTCTGTCAGCAAAGAGTGACGGCGTCACACTTATAGAATGACGGCATCACAACCATTTTTTCACCAAACTGTAGATTTTCTCGTTCCTGTCGTGTGGGCTTTTGAATCACCTAAATCCAAGTTCGTATGCAAAAGTTATGGCCAAAACAATATCAACTACTTCGCGCGCATGTTGTGACTTGATCAGCTTGTGACGGCGTCACTTTATGGTTGTGACGCCGTTGCCTTCAGTCTCTGAAGTCTTCTTGATCAAATCTAGGCCGTCTGAGTTGCGACGCCCTACTCTTTTAAAACCTGAAGCCGTCACTTGTAAATAGGCAAGTTGGCTACTGAGCCGTCACAAAAGTTGTCCGACGGCGTCACAAATAACACCTGACGCCGTCCCCTTATGTTTCAGCAGCTTGAGCGTCACGATTCTTGACTTTGGCCATTTTCTTCGTATATCCGCGCCTTTTCGTCCAAATAAGTGCCACTCCAGCAATTTGCCTTCAAGAGACCTAAAAAGTGAAAAGGAACGATATTAAGTAATAACGGATACAAAAGTGATCAAATAAGGGCTTAAAAGACCCTTCAAAAAGGTACATTTTAAAACCTTATCAAGTACCATGATACGTGTACAATGCCCGTTCGGGGTCAAAGGAAACTAATCGTTGTAGTGTAGTATTAGGGTAAGCCTCGGGGACTGATATCATTCTCTAGGGGAATAGAAATGCTTGTGAGAAATTACTACGCTAAGGTTGGGGTTGAGGAAGATTATTTTTTATCTTTTTTATATTTTTTAGAAAATTGAAAAGTACGATCTCGGGGTATTGGATTTGGGGGGGTGGTACTTCTACTGATTACTTCTACTATCTAATTATCTAATTAACTAAGCTAAGGGGTAGTGTATGTCTATTGATGTGTGCTCGTATGATGATTAAAAATGTGTCTACCTAGATACTATTACTCCCTAGTTATCTTTTATCGATGGTTGAATTGTCACGTCCTTATTCTTAACGCGTTGTGTCTTCTAAGGTCGTCGGGTATGATTTTCTCCCTAACTCTTTGAGAATACCTTAAGGTTATTGCCTACAAAATCTCTAGGATTCATAAACTAACTCAAAGGTTATCTTTTGATTTTTAGTCTACAATTACTCTAGGCGATTATAAACTAATGTTCACAAAGATTACTCAAGCATTAAAAACACAACGATGACCTATTGCAAACCTAAGCCAATTACAATTAAGATAAGAGACAACCAATCAATATTCAATAAATAGGTTTCATAGATCTAAGCAAACACACAAATAAATTAGCCGGACATGGTGAACATGCAAGCATACACACATACAATCAAAGACATAATGAAATCAATGAAGTAAATTACTTATCTTGATGTAAAGTAGGGTATGAGAACCCTAAGATACTGCCCAAGACAAACCAAAATCGTTTTAGGTTTTTACTCCACAAATCTACCTCCTTTCAAAGTCTGAAAATCGATTTCTATATATAGAGTTACAACTGCGACGACGTCACTCTTTAATTGTGACGTCGTCGGATCGCCGCCATTAGGGTTTTGTCTTGACCAAGTCAACTTTGGGACGGCGTCACGTTGTGGTTGTGACGCCGTCAGCTTCAACGTCTGACACCGTCTGAATCTGGATCTAGGCCGTCTGAGTCGTGATGCCCTACTCTTCAAAGCCTTACGTCGTCTGGTGCAAATAGCAATTTCGATTCTGAACCGTCGCAAAAAGAGGGACGACGTCGCCCTTTGTTTGTGACGCTGTCGGGTGCAATTCCAGCAGCTTGAGTGTCTTGATCTTGACTTTAGCCATTTTCTTCACATATTCACGCCTTTTCGTCCAACTAAGTGTCATTCCAGCATTTTGCCTTCAAGAGACCTAAAAAGTGAAAAGGAACGAAATTAAGCTGTAACGGATATAAAAGTGGTCGATTAAGGGCTTAAATTACCCCTCAAAAGTGTACCTTTTAAATCCTTATCAAATATCCCTACACCTGGTATTTGCTTGTCCTCAAGCAAATGTGCTTTTGTCCAATCAATTTATAAATTAGGGGGCATGAAGCATTGGTTTAGAACAATTCATAACAAGTATAAGCCCCGCAAAAGTCATAACAAGCACGGAAATTATATGCTAGCACCTCACAAGTGGTGTTTGGATACTCTCATCTCTCGAATGTATATGAAATATATCAAATTGGAAATGGAAGATAAACACTTATTAACCGGTCCTAGTACATAGATTACCATAGGCTTGAGACTAGATCAAACCTCCATCGCTTTGGCATAAGCACCTAGAAAAACTATCTAAGAGGTCTTTTTAAAGGGTTGTAATGTTAGGCTTACGGTAGGGAAACAAAGTGTTTGGTTGGATAGGTGATTTAATGGTGGCAAGTCAAAAATCTTTAAGTTAAAAGCATGAGAAGAATGGCGTTGCTAAGCCAAGACTCGACACTCTAAACTCTAGATAACTTTAAAACAAACAAAAATAAATATAAAGATGGATGTAAGATGGTACGATAACAAACAAAAATAAATATAAAGACTCGACACTCTAAACTCATCACTCTTTTTTTCGATTTTTTTTCATACACTTTTATTCTACCATCCTCTACGATAACATCAAAATATAAGGGATTTATAGCCACATCCCTACACTTGATTTTTTTTATTATTCTAACACTAATTTGACCAAAATTGAAAAGATCAAAACACTTAGAGTATATTATTACGTAAATAAAGGGAATTTGAATTTAAGGTTCTTTCCCGTCACTCCATAAAATTTAACTTTACCCATGAGTCCCAATCGTCCCAATACTGTGTACAAAGGATAGGACTCGACTTAGCAAGTTATGCAAGTAACTAGATAATTGAACTAAGGGTTTAGTATAATAACAATAATGCACTAAAAGTGAGTTCATAAAAGGTAGGCTAAGGCGATTTGGGTGTATATTTGGGGTTGGATTGTAAACAATGCTCTTCATTGATAGTTCGAAAAACCGAAACATCACGAGAACCACGAAAAGGATAGGCTCTGAGGGGTTAACTAGGGGTATCGTGTACTAAAGATGAGTACAATGCAAGGGTGTGGGGGAATTACTCAACCGATGTGGAAGAAGTAATTATAATACGGGTATCAAACATGGGTTATCCTAATGCCTCTTATCATTTAGTTATTCCTAACTACACAAGTGTAGTCTCACTAGCGATCTCGGGATCCATCACAAAACAAGTTCTAGAATCTATTATACTACCGGTACACTCTCGAAGCATTAAAGATGAATGCATTAATTCCTACAAATCTAGGGGCGAACCTCACATTTTTGGGGTGGAATTTGAGTGGTAAAGGGTTTTGTGCTAGTCATATAACTTCCTATCCATGAGATGCTTTATTAAGACTAATGGCCCACTCCTACATGTCATGAAAAATTTTAAATTTGATGCCAAAATTTCCCTAACCGATATTTCTCATGGTTTATTACACAAATGAAATTGGACAAGAAAAATGATCAAGGATAAGCATAGTTTCAAAGTTCCCGTTTTATTCTCCCTCCTTACACTTAAACTGAACATTGTCCCCAATGTTCCCTGAAATTATCAAAGTTATGATAATGGAAGGTAATTACAAGCAAAAGAAACTAACACTCCCATGATTAGCTCGGTAGGATCCGTGTGAAGTAGTGGTTAAATTCTTCTTCAAGAATAATATATGTGTGAAAAGCTCTATTCAATCTTATGTTTCTTCTTCTTGATAAATAAATCCTGCACACTTAAGAAAATAGACGAAACCTTCACGTAAAATTGGCGGTAAGACTATATATGACTCAACTAAACTTGGATATAATGCTTGTGGAATGGATGTATACAGGTTTTCTTGAAAATTAAAATCGGAGAAATTCCCAAAATTTATAGGTAGCACAGAAAATGAGAGAAAGTAAGATAAGTGGTTTCTGCTCCTCCTGAAGCCGTCAGGTAGCGAGTCTGACGCCGTCAGGTTATCCTGACAGAAACTGGTCTGCTGCATTTTTCTGGAAAAATTACACCTTTAAAATCTAGAAAAATTCCTGCAAAATATCCATTATGACTCGATACAAGCATTTGACTCTAACAAACACACATATATATCTTTTTCAATAATCGTAATTCTCATGTTCACGTTCTTTAAAAAAAACGTGTGTAATCTTCCCTACACTTATCCTATTTGTAAAATACCATTATATGTAATTAAGATGAGGTTAAAGACAAAATAAAGCATTTTTCACAAATTCAAACATGAGAATAAACAACTAATGAAAAGATATATGACACACAAACAAGCAAATAATTAAGCATGGGTTGCCTCCCTCGAAGCGCTTTTCTTTATTTATGAGTCTTGTAGCTAGACTCGAAGTCGTGCCCCTACGTGACTTCATTGCCGCCACCTTCTTCCTCATGATGGTCTCTATTGGGGTTTTCCATGTTATAGTAGTGCCTTATTATGCACCTTTCTAAGAAGTCATCTTCTCCCCAATCGGTTCTATATTCCGGTCCTAGTTTCAAGCGATCCTTATAGAACCCGAAAATCTTATCCATCACATAATCTACTCCCTTCTTCTTATCCTCCTCATTCATAAAGTAGACTGATAGCTTAAGTTATTTTTCATCATTGGATAATGTTGAAAATTTCTCAATCTTAAACGGCATTTGGTAAGCTATGTCATCGGTCTCATCCTTGAATCTCACTATCCCTAACGACGGATCATAAGTCATCCTGGTGTTCTCTATGAAAGGCTTTCCTAGAATAACGTGGGACAAGCTAGGATCTATGGCCGTACTAATATCATCCACAATTATGAAATCCGTAGGATACGTGAAACTACCTACATAGACGGGAAATCCCATAAATCTACCAAGGAAGTTACATCTAACTCTAGGATTATCGGGATCTTGCCTAGTTGGGATAGGCTTCTTCATCACCCAATTATAGTATGTGCTAGTCATGATGTTTATTGGGGACTTGCGGTCAATGTAGGCCTTTGCCACAAATAGATGTCCTATGCAACATGGTATGTTGAGATTCCAAGGGTTCCCAAACTTGATCTTAGGGCTTTTCCTAACATACATGTGACGGAGGTCGCGTACTAAGTGTGGGTGGCGAGAGAGTTCCTCTTCCGTATTGAAATAGTCATCGCCTACTTCATCGGTCGATTCATTCTTAGGAGTCTCACTAACCTCAAGTACCGTCTCATGGTTCGCTTCATCATTATTCCTATTAGGTTTCACTAAGATGATGGTATTGACGAATTGAACGTGCTTGGCTAACTTACTTGTGTCCTTAATTTTCATACTGGAAGCTTCGGGAGAATGAGTCGAGATGGCATTAACCTTTTTGGTGGTCTTCCTATCACTATTGGTCATAGCTTTCAAAAGGTTATCTATCTTCCTATCCATCTCGGCTTGTTGTTGGTTAAAGCGGTCCGAGAGCTTAGCTATTTGAGCTTCTTGGGATGTAACTAGGTGTTGCATCATCCCTTCTATGTTTTGTTGGCTAGGGCCATGAGAGGGGGGCCATGAGAAATCATTGGAGGTGAATTCTTTGGTTTGTCCCTAATATAAGTCGGGTTTGCCCTTCCATGCTTCTCGGGCATCATTGAAAGTCCTAGGTTTGGGTGTTGTAGGGAATCTTCCTCCCGTTCCATTGGTACGCGAGGATGCGTAGTCAACGGAAGCTTGTCCGGGGAGTCTTGTGCAAGTACGAGTGTCGTGAGGGCCACTACATAACTCACACAAGGAAGATACTTTGTTCACTTGGCGTGAAGACTTAGGATTTTCGTAGGAGCTCAATAGGAATTTGACTTGATCTTCAAGTTCTAGCATCCTACGATCGGAAGTTTGTGAGTTAATAGGAGGAAAGGAGATTGCCTTGACGGTTTTGGGCAACTCACGGGGGTCATTCCAACTTTCGTTGTCATAGAGAGCAAGGTCCTCTATTATACCCCACGATTCTTCCGCGGTGAGATCACTAAGTTTACCACCCGCCGCTTGGTCGATGGATCGCTTGGTTGAGAAGTTGACATGATCATAAAAGATTTGGACTTGAAGCCAAAGATCAATGACGTGATGAGGGACTTTATGGAGTAAGTCCTTGAATCGAGTCCATGCATCGTAGAGAGATTCACCTTGACGTTGTTGGAACATCAAGATTTAATTCCTAAGCTTAGTAGTTCTCCCCGGTGGGAAAAATTGGGCAAGGAAACGAGAAGTGAGATCATCCCAACTTGAGATGGATCCGGCGGGAAGTTGCTCAACCCAATTACTAGCTTGGTCCCGTTGAGAGAATCGGAAGAGACGCAAGCGCGTGGTCTCCCGAGTAGTAGCATCGAGGTCGATGGAATCGACGATTTTAAGGAAATCCTTAAGATGCTGATTAGGATCTTCGGAACGAAGTCCATGGAATGCACATCCGTTTTGCACCAACCGGATGGTGTCGGATCGCAGGGCCGTAGTTTGAGCTTGGTCGGGGAGCTCAATGGTGTTCCTATAGCCTAGGTGGCTTGGTCTTGAGTAGTCACCAAGAGTACGGCCTCTTGGCGGGTCATTTGTTGGTGGGTTGATGAGTGGTGGTAGATTATCACCTTCCATGATGAAAAGTGATAGGATTACGAACAAAGGTCACGAAGAAGGGGGATAGACTACGAAGAAGCTAAAATTGAGAAAAAAGCTTACTTGATAGGAATCAAGCAAGGGAGCCTAAACGAGGTGGAAATCTAACTAGCAATTCTATTCCCCAGCAGCGGCGCCAAAAACCTGATACGCGTACAATGCGCGTTCGGGGTCAAAGGAAACTACCTTTTCTTCGAGCAAGTTTTTCAACCACCTAGGCAGTGAACCTAATCGTTGTAATGTAGTATTAGGGTAAGCCTCGGGGACTGATATCGTTCTCTAGGGGAATAGGAATGCTAGTGAGAAATTACTACGCTAAGGTTGGGGTTGAGGAAGATTGTTTTTTATCTTTTTTATATTTTTTAGAAAATTGAAAATTACGATATCGGGGTATTGGATTTGGGGGGGGGGTGGTAGTTCTACCAATTACTTCTACTATCTAATTATCTAATTAACTAAGCTAATGGGTAGTCTATGTCTATTGATGTGTGCTCGTATGATGATTAAAAATGTGTCTACCTAGATACTATTACTACCTAGTTATCTTTTATCGATGGTTGAATTGTCACGTCCTTATTCTTAACGCGTTGTGTCTCCTAAGGTTGTAGGGTATGATTTTCTCCCTAACTCTTTGAGAATACCTTAAGGTTATTGCCTACAAAATCTCTAGGATTCATAAACTAACTCTAAGGTTATCTTTGAATTTTTAGCCTACAATTACTCTAGGCGATTATAAACTAATGTTCACAAAGATTACTCAAGAATAAAAAACACAACGATGACCTATTGCAATCCTAAGCCAATTACAATTAAGATAAGAGACAACCAATCAATATTCAATAACTAGGTTTCATAGATCTAAGCAAACACACAAATAAATTAGCCGGACATGGTAAACATGCAAGCATACACACATACAATCGAAGACATAATGAAATCAATGAAGTAAATTACTTATCTTGATGTAAAATAGGGTATCAGAACCCTAAGATACTGCCCAAGATAAACCAAAATCGTTTTAGGTTTTTACTCCACAAATCTACCTCCTTTCAAAGTCTAAAAATCGTGACGCCCTACTCTTCAAAGCCTGACGCCGTCAGGTGCAAAATAGCAATTTCGCTTCTGAGCCATCGTAAATAGAGGGAGGGCGTCGCCCTTTGTTTGAGACGCCGTCGGGTGAAATTCCAGCAGCTTGAGTGTCTTGATCTTGACTTTAGCCATTTTCTTCACATATTCACGCCTTTTCGTCCAAATAAGTGTCATTCCAGCATTTTGCCTTCAAGAGACCTAAAAAGTGAAAAGGAATGAAATTAGGAAGTAACGGATAAAAAAATGGTCGATTAAGGGCTTAAATGACCCCTCAAAAGTGTTCCTTTTAAATCCTTATCATGCCATATAACAACCCGAAAAATTTCGGATTACTATAATAATAATTATCACGGCAGAAAATTTAAATCAATTATTTTATAACAGATGCCGATATCAAAAATTTAAAAATGAGAGGTCATCTCGTTTCTTTAAAAATAAGACACCGCACACACGATACTTGTCCACTAAGTATCTATATAGTAAATGTGGAATTTATTATTGTCTGAGTTAAGTTTAAGCATGCGTAAGTGTTAACATCAAAATAACCTGATATTTTATATATAAAATTCTCGTGTTTATGGCCTCATTTGTATTAATATGGTACTTAATTTGTTCATACTCTTTCATAATTTCATTTCAGGATAAATGAGGCGTTGGAGCGGAAAAGATGTGAGAAAAGGCCAAGAATTATATTTTGAAGGCAAGTTACGGCGTAAGTGGTACTTTTGATTACGCCGTAACCCGCAGTACGAAGGCCTGAGTATTTTGTGTGAAGATTACGCCGTAACTCGTTACTAATGTTACGGCGTAAGTACGATGCTTTGAAGGATACGGCATAACCAATTCTTTTGGTTACGTCGTAATTATTATTTTGAAGGATACGGCGTAACATGAATTTAGTTACGCCGTAAAGGAAATTAAGGAATGGATAATTATACGCGGACGAAGAATTACGGTGTAACCCGGTGATTTAGTTACGCCGTAATATTACTACATACGAAGTTTTGTGCTCAATTAACACGTTTTTATGTTGGTCTCCATCAATGGAATGAAGAAACTCAAGGTCCTAAGTAGCAATATTGCTATTTTGAAAAGCTGAAGAGGTTAGGGAGTAACTCTAAAATTAGTTCCGCCCTAACTAATAGTTACGCAGTAACTATAAAAATAGTTACGCCCTAACTATAGTTACGGAGTAACTCTAAAATTAGTTCCGCCCTAACTAGTTATGGCGTAATTTACACATAAAGTTACGCCGTAACCATGTCACAGCCTATAAATACAGCCCTAAATCTGCATTTTTTAGCATCTCTCTTCACCCCTCTCCTAGGGGTAGATTAGGGCACCACTCCAGGGCATTTTCCAGCAGCCCGAAGGCAGTTTTGAAGGAAGAATTCACTCGCAATCATCATCATTATTAGCTCTACATCAAGTAATTTGTATCAAACATTATGTTCAATTCAATTCATGATTTATTCATTTTTGTTGGTATGATTTACTATATGTTTGGCTAAGCACCCTGGTGCTGGCCTAGTTATGATTCCTTAATTTTTTTGTTTGCGTTTACATTGCTTTCGTATAATTATTTCTAAGTGTATGCATGCATAGTTTATTGGTAGCTACCCTTGTTTTGGTAGTTTTGAATGGCGGTCGAGGCTAGTTGCTTTGGAGATATGACTAACTGATCCTAAGTTAGTAGACTGAGACGGGAAGGGTAAGATATGATCAACTGACAACCTTTTCTACTTGTGCGATTTAACCAACTGATCACCTACCATTTGGATGAACTTAAGAATTAGGGGTGAGTGTTTAAGTTGCTAACGCTCGGGCACTCACTATTATAAATATAGCATGTAGCGAAACTTAATGACTTGGCTTAAGGGACAAGGAAAAACTGGACTTATGAGGGGACACCTGACTTCTCCAGTGGTGGCATCTTTGCTGATAGGTTAGGGCAAACCGATCAAATGCTGTCCTCTCGACTTTGACCCCACCTGAAGTAATTGGAAGTAATTAGACGTAAACTTTACTAGTTAGGATAAGTATCTAGGTTAGCACCACTCTCCTTCATTTATCACAGCTCTTGCCTTTATCTGCTTTCCTTTATTTCCTTGTTTTATTAGTTAGTTTTATTATTTCAATCTTAAAAGCAATTAAAATCGTGACATAGACTTAAGTTAATTTCCCATCCACGTAGCTTTTGGGACGACCTCGGTTTTACCAAATACTACACTACACACGACCGGGTACACTAACCGTTAGTGCATTAGGGTAGACCATAGGTATAACGAGTTATTATAAATATTAAAACCTGGTCAGTAGAACCTGCATCAAGTTTTTGGCGCCGCTGCCGGAGAGCTATTTAGGATTTTAATTTAAGTTTTTCTTTTATTTTATTTTATTTTTGTTTTTAGTTTTCTTTTTCTCTTCTTTTCTGTTTTTGTTTGTTTTCGATATTTCAGGATATGGAAGATTCAGATTTTGACATGCTCACTATGGAAGAATATATTGCTTTGACTCAAAGTAACCAAAGATCGGGCATCGTATATCCCGAGTTTAAT
Source organism: Chrysanthemum seticuspe (assembly GCA_019973895.1). Lineage (NCBI taxonomy): Eukaryota > Viridiplantae > Streptophyta > Magnoliopsida > Asterales > Asteraceae > Chrysanthemum > Chrysanthemum seticuspe. Next base: position 191,538,804 of record BPTQ01000008.1, read on the forward strand.
GATGACATCGACTTTGAGATCAGCTGCCAGTTCATGAGGGAACTTAGACAAAAGCTCTTTGCGGGAACTGATGATGATGATGCCCACCTGCATGTGCGAAGAGTATTAGAGGTCGTAGATCTTTTCCACACTCCAGGAGTCACTCAAGATGCATTAATACTTAGAGTGTTCCCAATTACACTCACTGGTGCAGCCAGAAGCTGGATGAAGATGCTTCCTGCTGGGTCGATCAATACATGGAATCTTTTAAAGAAAGCATTCATTCGGAGATATTGTCCCCCTTCAAATATTGCCAAGAAGATGGAAGAAATAAGGAGTTTCAGACAAAAGATGGATGAAACACTTGATGAAGCTTGGGAAAGATATAATGACCTTCTTTACAGATGCCCAACGCATGATATCAGCAACCATCAGATGGTCCTTATTTTCTACAAAGGTTTAAACATCCCGTCCCGCCAAATGCTCGACTCTCAAGGACCTATCCCTACAATGCCACCTGCACAAGCCCTTAGATCAATTGAATAGATGGCTGACCATTCACGAAATTGGTATGATGGAGCAACCACTTGGGTGGCAAGTAGCAAAGGCATGGATGACATTGGTGACATCACAAAGAAACTTGATAAGATTGGATGTGATATGAAGATGGTTAGGGAAAATATTCATGCTTTACATGAGCATTCTCTCCATGAAGAATGCAAAGCATATGAGCAGGTCAGGTATGTTGAATCATTGGAGGAAGCCGTCAAGAAATTCTCAGATAATTTAAAAAGGATGTACGACTCGAATGACGAATAGATTAGGAAATTCAAGGAGGGCGCAGACTTAAATTTAAAAATCTTGACGCTAAGAGGAAAAGTTTGGAATCTAAGCTTGTAGAAATAAACCAAAAAGTCCTGGAAAGTAAAAAGGATATGGTTGGAACTATCAAAGCCACTGTGGGAAACATGATGGAAGACAACGAGGAGTCGGTTCCTCATTTACCTTATATAAGACCTTATGTACCACATATCCCATTTCCAGAACATTTAAAGGTTGTGAGAGATGAAGAAATAGGCAATGATCAATCAAAGAAAATGGAAGCAAAGTGCTTACAGGGTGATGAAGCAATTCCACAAGCCAATGAGAAATCAACCACAACACAAAATGGTTTGACTTCTAGCTCTTCTTTTATTCCTAACAATCTTGCTTGTTTTTCTATGCAGGTTGCTGAAATTATGGATGAAATCGTGCAACCCATCACATCACCCGATAATGATTATGTAGCTTCAGCTACTGAACCAATTTTAGTTGAACTTCCAAAGGAATGAGAGGACACGATCTTGGACACTTCAGTGATTAACGAGGAGACATACGAGCCAATTGATCAGCCACGTCACGAGGTGAACCAATCATTAGTGCCATCAACTAAAACGGGTATGGTATGGAGGGAAATGACATCTCCTTTCAGGTATGATCATAATTTATCATTTCCCCATCCCATAGCAAATTCACACCCTCATGGTGTTTATTGCTATTTTCACCCACATTTGATTTCAAGTGAGGGGATGAACACTCTTTTACTTAGTAAATAAGGGTGGAGTCAAGCTCGTGACTCGAACAAAAACAAGCGCTTCGTGGGAGGCACCCCATGCATATCTTTTCTTTTTCATTTTATTAGTATAGTAGGGTTTTGTGTTTTTAACCATTTTTGCAGGAATAGGAGAAGATTACATCAGTGACTTAAACGGGAACCTGACCTGTCCATTAGTTACCGGCGTAACTCATCCCAATGATTACGCCGTAACACATCACAAGTAGCGATTCTCTCCAGATCATTACGGATTACGGCGCAATCCCATTCTATGGTTACGCTGTAGCTACCCTCCAGTAGCGACTACCAGGTTTTGCCATAATTACGGCATAACTCCTTCAATGAGTTACGGCGTAATCATCCTCCAATTCAAATTCTTTCTATAATAACACAATAACCTTGTATTGGTATTAAATGAACTTTGTGGGTATGTTCCCTGTAAGCTATCACGAGACTACACTCGTCCACTTGGGACACCAAGTGGTTTAAAAGGCTTGTTGAAATGCTAAATGCAACCGTGATTCCTACGAAAGTGAGTTAGGTTTTTCATTTTCTTTTATTACTTGTCGTTTTTCTGGTATGATGCGTTTGGTTGTCTTAAGTGAATTCAGGTTATTAAAGTTTGCTCATAGATCTCAAAGCGGGACACGTTTACTCGTGAGTCTTCAATCATGTCGAGCAAATCCAGGGGAGTTTTCTGTTTCAATTCTAGCCCTTCTTATCTTTCATTTATATGCTTAAGTATGACCCAAGTGGGGGGAAGGGATTAGACATAAACACCCACTTGATTTTACTTGCCTTTATTTTTCTTGTTTTTGATGAAAAATGTTTCATCTTTAAAATTTTGACATGTTTTTCATTACTTAACTGGATTAATCTAGACTGAGCACACCTACCCTATATTTCCATTGTGTGAGGATAAGCCTTTCCGTTTTCCCCTTATACATAATACCATAAAAATGAGTGTGACGGTGGCTATAGTAGACTTTAGAACTTGGCCTTGCATATCTTTTCGAGACCATTATCATGAGCATTATACTAAGGTAACTCGGTGTGATCGGTGCAGCTAGGATATAAGGCAATTTTAGGATTAAACCCAAATAGCCCATCATATATGTTATGTGTATATTGGCTTTTCACATTGATCAGTCAATCCCCCTGTTAAACCCTTTTTGTTGCACTCACCATTAGTGCAGGATACCCCTAGATACACACTTCAGAGCCTTTCCTTTCATTTTGTTCACCCAATATAATTGTTTCGTTACACCTATCGCCTAGCCTACCTTGTAGTTTCCTTATGTCGATGGTCCGGGCGCTGTTGGTTAATTTTGGTTCCACTAGTGAAAGTCGCGGGTTTTGAATAATTTGGAAGAAAATCGGGTTTAAATGATAGTTGATCTCAAGTGTGGGGATACTTTTTATGTTCGTATCATTTATATTCTTGTATACCTTGTCTTGCAAGGAAAAAAAAAGCATGCAAGCAAGTGTTTATTTATGATTAGTATTCTCGCCTTATTCAACTAGGCGCAAATTGTTACAAATCCGTTTTGTCTTACGGATAAAATTAGAAACCCGTACATTTCTATCTCGCTTTTCAAATTTTAATCAGTATTTGTCCAATGAGGGCATTGTACATCCCAAGTGGGGGGATGGGAGATAGAAATGGTTGAATTTGATAGAAATATGTGCTAAATTGACCCAAATTTAAAATTTTTTTTATAGCACATACTTTTTTTCATTGATGATGAAGGCCGAGTTAATGCATCATATTTGCCTAATTTATGGAGATTTTGAGGCACTACGTTATATTTTATATGCATTGACTCGTGTATTGTTGAAGACCCCTTGACTCTTGACCCTCGATTTTTGCTATGGGATTGAATGCGACTAGTGGTGGGGCGACTATGGACTTAGGAATCTTTTTGTTTCGTGTCTTTTTGTTTACAGCCATTAAATGTTTTCCCATGTCTTATCCTACCCTTAGTCATGAATCGAGTTTAGGTGAGGAAGCAAGCAATCATTGGTGTCTTGGCCATGGATTTGGTCATGTATCATTGGTTTTGTCCCCTTCGCCGTAGCTCGTTAGTAATGACAAAATAACCCCATAAGCCTATGTTGTGTCAACCCATTGCCTTTTAGAATAGTTGCATCTATAGACTCTAGTGTTGGAGATTAGTATCTGTGTCAAGCCTATGATAGAATACTCGCCATGACTGAGCAGTTGAGTGATCACCTAAAAATAAACACGTGAATTATGAGAGAGAGTGTGATTTCAATTCCCTTTTCGTGAGGAGCTCGGTTTGGAATTTTCTAGCTTAGGTGATTTCTAGACTCATATCTTCCAAATAATCTTGGGATATATCTTTTTAAGAATTATTTAAAGGGTCTACTCGAGAACAAATAGAATTCAATTAGGGGGATATTTGATAACATCAAATTAACCTGATATTTTATATATCAAATTCCCGTGTTTATGGCCTCATTTGTATTAATATGGTACTTAATTCGTTCATATTCGTTCATAATTGCATTTCAAGATAAATAAGGCGTTGGAGCGGAAAAGATGTGAGAAAAGGCCAAGAATTATATTTTGAAGACAAGTTACGGCGTAAGTTGTACTTTTGATTACGTCGTAACCCGCAGTACGAAGGCCTGAGTATTTTGTGTGAATATTACTTTGTAACTCATTACTAATGTTACGGTGTAAGTACGATGCTTTGAAGGATACGGCATAACCAATTCTTTTGGTTACGTCGTAATTATTATTTTGCAGGATACGGCGTAACATGAATTTAGTTACGCCGTAAAGGAAATTAAGGAATGGATAAGTATACGCGGACGAAGAATTACAATGTAACCCGGTGATTTAGTTACGCGGTAATATTACTACATACGAAGTTTGGTGCTCAATTAACACGTTTTTATGTTGGTCTCCATCAATGGAATGAAGAAACTCAAGGTCCTAAGTTGCAATATTGCTATTTTGAAAAGCGGAAGAGGTTAGGGAGTAACTCTAAAATTAGTTCCGCCCTAACTAATAGTTACACAGTAGCTATAAAAATAGTTACGCCTTAACTATAGTTACGGAGTAACTCTAAAATTAGTTCCGCCCTAACTAGTTACGGCGTAATTTGCACTTAAAGTTACGCCGTAACCATGTCGCAGCCTATAAATACAGCCCTAAATCTGCATTTTTTAGCATCTCTCTTCACCCCTCTCCTAGGGGTCGATTAGGGCACCACTTCAAGGCATTTTCCAGCAGTCCGAAGCCAGTTTTGAAGGAAGAATTCACTCGCAATCATCATCATTATTAGCTCTACATCAAGTAATTTGTATCAAACATTATGTTCAATTCAATTCATGATTTATTCATTTTTGTTGGTATGATTTACCATATGTTTGGCTAAGCACGCTGGTGCTGGCCTAGTTATGATTCCTTAATTGTTTTGTTTGCGTTTACATTGCTTCCGTATAATTATTTCTAAGTGTATGCATTCATAGTTTATTGGTAGCTACCCTTGTTTCGGTAGTTTTGAATGGCGGTAGAGGCTAGTTGCTTAGGAGATATGACCAACTGACCCTAAGTTAGTAGACTGAGACGGGAAGGGTAATATATGACCAACTGACGACCCTTTCTACTTGTGCGATTTGACCAACTGATCACCTACCATTTGGATGAACTTAAGAATTAGGGGGTGAGTGTTTAAGTTGCTATCGCTCGGGCACCCACTATTAAAAATCTAGAATGTAACGGAACTTAATGACTCGGCTTAGGGGACCAGGAACAACTGGACTTATGAGGGGACACCTGACTTCTCCAGTGGTGGCATCTTTGTTGATAGGTTAGGGCGAACTGACCAAATGCTATCCTCTCGACTTTGACCCCACCTGAAGTAATTGGAAGTAATCAGATGTAAACTTTACTAGTTAGGATAAGTATCTAGGTTAGCACCACTCTCCTTCATTGATCACATCTCTTGCCTTTATCTGCTTTCCTTTATTTCCTTGTTTTATTAGTTAGTTTTATTATTTCAATCTTAAAAGCAATTAAAATCATGACATAGACTTAAGTTATTTTCGAATCCACGTAGCTCTTGGGACGATCTCGGTTTTACCAAATACTACACTACACACGACCGGGTACACTGCATGTTAGTGCATTAGGGTAGACCATAGGTATAAAGAGTTATTATAAATATTAAAACCTGGTCAGTAAAACCTGCATCAATAAGCTTACACCATTGTTTCGGGAAGTTATCTCGCACACTGCAGCACGCAGTAACATACAGAACTAAAAATAAATACTTAGATAAGTGAAATATACACATTTTAACATTCACTGATAATTTACAAGAGTAAACGAGAGGTTATCTCGTGAATTTAGAAAATCACGACACCGCACGCATACCGACACCAAATTTGTAAGGGCAAATGGTTATAATCAAATTTTAACGTAATAATAATGTTGTATTATTACGTTTAAGAAATCGTTTCTGAAAACATAATTTCTATATTTTTCGGGTACCTCGAAGGTACATTTACTCGAGGATTCGACAAAACACGGGGTACAGTTAATACCGTAAGGAATAATATGACAAAATGAAAATCTTATCTATTCCTACTCTAATCTACGCCACCCTACTGTCTCCTTTCTCTCCTCCCTTTGTCGACATACACAGATAAATCAAACACCAAAATGAGTTAAGGGTTCCAAGAATTAGGGCTCTACAAAAATTAGTAGAGGGGTTTTCGAAATTGAGTTAAGGGTTCTCTAATTCAAGTGTTAACTAATCGGTTGGGGTGTGATTGGGACCTGTAATCAAGTTGCTGTCCAAGAAAGCTCGCGACTCTCTTTTTTGTTTCGGTTCTACTCCCATTGTTGTTGTAAGGTTTTCCTTAATTCTTCTTGTATTCCTTTTTGTAACCTGTAAATAATTTGGATGATTTTTGTTCTTTTGAAAAAGGTTCGATTATTTTAAATCGATAATATAAATGAATTCAGGAAACTTTGTTGTTGTTGTTGTGTGGCAAAAGTGGTGATTATGACTAAAAGAACTAAGATTGGTTTTAATTTAAAGCACTCACAAATGGAAATTTGGTATTCCGGCGTATCCTCTAGCTATTCGACTTATCTGTTTGTTTATCCTTTGGCTTATTCGGGTTGTGTCTCGACTAGTATTAAAAACCACTCGAAGGGTACTTGTTCGGCTTGTACAGCCCCACACCACAAGGATATGAGCCGTGTATTCAAGTTGGGTAGTACCCTACTGTTATGAATCACTAGTCGAATTATATTGTTAAAATCGTTATTGTTATGTTTTTAGTAGACTCCCCCAAAGGCGTAGTGAGTCACCAAGGATACACCTTAAAAAGGTCGTGGTTTTCGCGTTGTTTCGGGTCACAACGAGACACCCCGAGGATGGGTGTCACGTTGCCTATCACTAATCCTCGAGAAATTCATACTCATGTCCCTGACCATGCCCAGTCAAAGCCTTTGATATTGTTTGGTTTACTTCGGATCATAAAGGAACACCCCGAAGGGTGTGAACGCTCGTGAAAGGCTCACGAGAGTCCCGAGCGACAATAGAGTTATGTTGAGTGTGCTTTGTACTTAGAGCTGTGAATACACAATTGCGTCAAAATGTGTACAAAACTGGAAGTGAGAGATTTACTACCAAAAATCTCACAACGGGTTAGAAACATTTCTAGTGTCAAAATAGTTTTTTTTTTGCCTAGGCCCAGTCCGAAAAAAAAGGGGGTGTTTGATAATAATTTGGGCTGTGAAGCCCATTCGTTTAATTAGGGTGAGTTCAGCAGGCCCAAGCCCAAGTGTATATGGTGTATATGTATACTAGGCCGAAGCCCAACCTTGTGATATCCGTTTGGCTTAACAGCCACTCGGGCACTAGTGTTCATGTAATCTCGAGTCTCAAATACCGCCTCTTCGAATCTTCTATCATCTCATCCCATCATATATCCCATTGCGGCATGACATGAATTGAGCACGTCACAATTAAACATCCACATGGACATATAATGCTAATGTTAAGCGAGAAACTAAATAGCCTTATGACATAAATAAGGAGTTTTGAAATAAGAAGATTAAAATAAATTTCATTATCACTACTTATGGTTTCAATTATTAACAATTGGACATTTAACTTAATGAAACTTGTTTAAATAAAATATACATTCTCACCTATTAAATCGGATGTTAGACTTGATAAAATGAGACATATACTTGGGTCATGCCCTATTTTTGCCGAGATATATATATATAAACTTATCAGTTTATTTGTATACATGGGTTATGCCCAACTTTCGTCAAAATATAATTAACCTGTTATATTTTATAATAAGCAATATAACATATTATATTTTTATATAATAACCATCAATGAGGAGATTTATTCATAACTTGCACCATCAAATTATTTAAATACAAAGATATTAAGTAAGGCTATTACTTAAATATTTGAATACCCCTATGATAACCACTAAATGTGATACATAGAGATATTTGAACATGTATGTACATTAAGTATATAACTTTGAAATAATGATTACATCATCCATTAATGTCTAAAATCATATGTAATTATTTCCATACATCGTCATTCGGTTATCATCAAACCGAAGTCTCGTTCATCCTTGATACCCTTTTCTGCCTGTACCCTTCCATAAGCCAATGCACTCAAACTTTTGAAAATCTATTACCAAACCTAAATAAAGTCACATAAGCAACAACAACAACACAACCATTTAAAAATTTATAAAGTTAGTTAAACATTATCGAGTCTTAAACATGAGTAAAGACTAAAGTTGCCGTACTAAATTAGGTTGCGTGTCGGAGCCGTGCACTACCACTAATTTGTTCATTTCCCTTTCGACTACTAATTGCCCAGGTGAGTTTCATAGCCCCTACTTTAATCTGTTTTATACTTGTTTTGGGGGACGATACATGCTCATTTTACTTAAATGATTTTAATTATTGAAATTGTGCATTTCCATGCATACTATGTTTTATGATTGATATATTTAAAGTTACATCATACATAGATGTTTTATGGACCATAACAAAATGCTTGACTTAGAGTATTACGCAGCTTAGCCTAAGTCCTTAGATCCCACATTGCCCTTTTCATGAACCGTCAATTCCTGCTGGGAAGCGCGAATGTTATAAATAGATCTATTGGGGGTGACTCCCCTGTTCGGTTGGCCCCGCATGGGTCAAAGTGAAACATATAGCATGTCAGAACCGAGTGTATTGGGATAAACACTCGCCATGGGCTCCTTATTTGTATGACTATATTTTGCATACAGAAACTGTCGTAGCTTCGGTTGCATGAACTTAGTGCTAGCGTAATAAGACATAATATATGACATTATATTCATTGGAATGTTCATATACCCTACTTATGGTCCACTAATAAAATTCTTTTACCTAAGGTAAACATAAATTTACATGACATTATGCAAGACATAATGATCATTAAATATGAATCTTAAATGGTATACTGAAATGCCATTTAAATAAACCTATGAACTCACCAACCTAGTGTTGACACTTTTTAGCATGTATCTTCAGGTTTTGAGGTGATAGCTTATCTTTGGAGGCGCAAGGCAAAGGCATAGCATGGTCATAGACGATTCTGATTTATGTATTGAGACCACATTTTTATAATGGGCCATTTTTCCGCACTAATCAATAATGTAAACATTGTTTCAAGAATGAATAAAAGTTTCTTTATGAAAAATCAATTGTTCTATGCTTATGTAGTGATACTCAATTTAGTAGCACCCCAAGGGTTATCTGCTTTCGCTGAGCCATTTTGGGGGTGTTACATGCCACCACCCAAATCTAGAAAAACCGCATAGATTCGCATCCAGCCTTGTTGTTTAGCCAAAACATTGTAAAATAGTTCATCACCAACTACTCATTCACCACCAAATGGTTCCATACTAGCACCTCCCTCATCTCCAACAAGCACACAACCATCATCACCTATCAAGTCTCCGCCTAAAGTCATTGATACGCTTACACAGCGCGTTCGGGGTCAAAGGAACTTCCTTTTCGTCGAGCAAGTTTTTCAACACCCTAGGCAGTGAACCTAATCGTTGTAGTATAGTATTAGGGTAAGCCACGGGTATTCATATCGTTCTCTAGGAGAATAGGAATGCTAGTGAGAAGTTACTACGCTAAGGTTGGGGTTGAGGAAGATTATTTTTTATCTTTTTTTATATTTTTTAGGAAATGGAAATGTACGAATCTCGGGGTTTGGATTTGGGGGTTGGTATTTCTACCGATTACTCTACTATTATCTAATTATCTAATTAACTAAGTTAGGGGTAGTGTATGTCTATTGTTGTGTACTCGTATGATGATTAAGAATGTGTTTACTTAGGTTTTATTACTCCCTAGTTATCTCCTATTGATGGTTGAATTGTCACGTCCTTATTCTTAACGCGTTGTGTTTCTAAGGTCGTAGGGTATGCGTTTATCCCTAACTCTTTGAAGCTACCAAAGGTTAATGACTACGAAATCTCTAGGATTCATAAACTTAACACTAAGGTATTCTTTGGATGTTTAGCCTACAATTCCACTAGTAACTATAAGCTAAGGTTTAACAAAGATTAATCAAGCATTAATAGCACAACGACTGACCTATCGCAATACTAGGTCAATAACAATTAAGATAAGAGATAACCAATCAATATTCAATAACTAGGTTTCATATTACCTAAGCAAACACACAAGTAAATTAGCAAGACATGGAGAACATGCAATCATACACACAATCAATTGAAGACATAATTGAATTAATGAAGTAAAACACTTATCTTGATGTAAGATAGGGTATGGAACCCTAAAATACTGTACAAGACAGCCTTGGTTCGGTTTAGGTTTTTACTCCACAAAACTACACACTGAAAACTAAAAAAATCGGATTCTATATATAGTGTTACAAACTGCGACGGCATCACTCTTTAATTGTGACACCGTCGGGTCGCCGTCATTAGGTTTTCGTCTTGGCCACGTTATCATTGTGACGGCGTCACCTTATGCCTGTGACGCCGTCTCCTTCAGTCTCTGACGTCGTCTAGATCAAATCTAGGCCGTCTGAGCTGCGACGCCCTACTCTTTTAAAACCTGATGTCGTCACTTATAAATAAGCAATTTGGCTACTGAGTCGTCACAAAACTTGTTCCGACGGCGTCACAAGTAGAACCTGACGCCGTCCCCTTCAGTTCCAGCAGCTTAAGTGTCTCGATTCTTGACTTTGGCCATTTTCTTCGTATATTCGCGCCTTTTCGTCCGAATAAGTGTCATTCCAGCAATTTGCCTTCAAGAGACCTAAAAAGTGAAAAGGAACGAAATTAATTAGTAACGGATACAAAAGTGATCAATTAAGGGCTTAAATGACCCCTCAAAAAGGTACCTTTTAAATCCTTATCAAATATCCCTACACTTGGTATTTGCTTGCCCTCAAGCAAATGTGCTTTTAGCCAATTAATTTATAAGTTAGGGGTCATGAAGCATTAGTTTACAACGATCCACAACACATATAAGCCCCGAAAAAGTCATAACAAGCACGGAAATTACATACTAGCACCTCACATGGGGTGTTTGGATACTCACATCTCTCGGGTGTATATGAAATATAACAAGTTGGAAATGGAAGATAAACACTCATTAACTGGTCCTAGTACATAGATTACCATAGGCTTGAGACTAGATCAAACCTCCATCGCTTTGGCGTAAGCACCTAGGAAAGACTCTCCAAGAGGTCTTTTAAAGGGTTGTAATGTTAGGCTTACGGTAGGGAAACAAAGGGTTTGGTGGGATAGGCGATTTAGTGGTGGCAAGTCAAAAATCTTTATGTTACAAGCATGCGAAGAATGGCGTTGCTAAGCCAAGACTCGACACTCTAAACTCTTGATAACTGAAATAAACAAACAAAAATTTAAAGATAGATGTTGGATGGTAGCCCGTATTTTTTTTTTTTTTTTTTTTTTTTACACTCTATTTTTTTCTTTTTTTTCGAATTTTTTATCATACAGTTTTACTCTACCATCCTCTACGACAACTTCAAAATGATAGGGATTTATAGGCACATCCCTACACTTGAGTTTTTATTACTCTAACACTAATTTGACCCGAATTGAAAAGATCAAAACACTTGGAGTACATTATTATGCAAATAAAGGGAATTTGAATATAACGTTCCCTTCCCGTCATTTCATAAAATTTAACTTTTCCCATGAGTCCCATGAGTCCCAAAACTGTGTACAAAGGATATGACTCGACTTAGCAACTTATGCAAGCAACTAGATAATTGAACTAAGGGTTTAGTGTGATAACAATAATGCACTAAAAGTGAGTGCATACAAGGTAGGCTAAGGCGATTTAGGTGTACATTTGGGGGTAGATTGTAAACAATGCTCTTCATTGACATTTCAGAAAACCGAAACATCACGAGAACCGCGAAAAGGATAGGCTCTGAGGGGTTAACTAGGGGTATCGTGTACCAAAGATGAGTACAATTCAAGGGTGTGGGAAAATTACTCAACCGATGTGGAAGAAGTAATTATATTACGGGTATCAACCAAGGGTTATCCTAATGCCTTTTATCATTTAGTTATTCCTAACTACACAAGTGTAGTCTCACTAGCGATCTCGGAATGCATCACAAAACAAGTTCTAGAATCTATTATACTACCGGTCCACACTCTAAGCATCAAAGATGAATGCTTTAATTCCTACAAATCTAAGGGCGATCCTCACATTTTGGGTGGAATTTAAGTGGTAAAGGGTTTTTTTGTGCTAGTCATATAATTTCCTATCCATGAGATGCTTTATTAAGACTAATGGCCCACTCCTATATGTCATGAAAAATTTTAAATTTGGTGCCAAAATTACCCTAACCGATATTTCTCATGGTTTATTACACAAATGAAATTGGACAAAGCAAATAGTCAAGGATAAGAATAGTTTCAAAGTTCCCGTTTTATTTTCCCTCCCTACACTTAAACTGAACATTGTCCCCAATGTTCCCCGAAAGTATCAAAGTAATGATAATGGAAGGTAATTAAAAATTTAAGAAACTAGTACTCCCCTGATTAACTCGGTAGGATCCGTGTGAAGTGGTGGTTACATCTTACTTCAAGAAGAATGTTTGCGTGAAAAGCTCCTTCTCATCTTATGTATCTTCTTCTTGATATATTAAACCTGCACACTTGAAGAAAAAAAACGAAACCTTCGCGTAAAATCGGCTGTAACAATATATATAAGACTCTACTAAACTAGGATATAATGCTTGTGGAATGGATGTTTACAGATTTTCTGGATAATTAAAACCTGGAAAATTCCAAAAATTTATAAGTAGCTCAGAAAACGAGAAAAAGTAATAAGCTGTTTCTGCTCCTCCTGACGCCGTCAGGTTATCCTGACAGAAACTGGTCTGCGATTTTCTGGAAAAAATTCTGGAACATTTTTATCTTTAAAATCTGGAAAAATTTCCTGCAAAATATCCATTATGACTCGATACAAGCATTGACTCGAACAAACACACATGTACATCTTTTAAATAATTGTAATTCTCATGTTTACGTTTCTTTTAAAAACGTGTGTAATCCTCCCTACACTTATCCGTTATGTAAAATACCTTTATATGTAATTAAGATGAGGTTAAAGACAAAATAAAGCATTTTTACAAATTTAAACATGAGAATAAACAATCAATAAAAGATACACGACACAAACAAGCAAATAATTAAGCATGGGTTTCCTCCCATGAAGCGCTTTTCTTTATTTATGAGTCTTGTAGCTAGACTCGAAGTCGTGCCCCTACGTGACTTCATTACCATCACCTTCTACCTCATGACGGTCTCTATTGGGGGATTCCATCTTGTAGAAGTGCCCTATGATGCACCTTTCTAAGAAGTCGTCCTCTCCCCACTCGGTTCTATACTCCGGTTCTAAGTTCAAGCAATCCTTATAAAAATCGAAAATATTGGCCATAACATAATCTACTCCCTTCTCCTTATCCTCCTCATTCCTATAGTAGACCGATAGTTTAAGTTCCTTTTCATCGTTGGAGAGTGATGAAAACTTCTCAATCTTAAACGGCATTTGGTAAGCTACATCATCGGTCTCATCTTTGAATCTCACTATTCCTAACGATGGATCATAAGTCATCCCAGTGTTTTCTACGAAAGGTTTTCCTAGAATAACGTGGGACAAGCTAGGATCTATGGCAGTACCAATATCATCCACTATTATGAAATCCGTAGGAAACGTGAAACTAACTACATAAACAGGCAATCCCTTAACTCTACCAAGAAAATTGCAACTAACCCTAGGATTATCGGGATCTTTCCTAGTTGGGATAGGCTTCTTCATTACCCAATTATAGTAGGTGCTAGTCATGATATTTATCGGGGACTTACGATCGATGTAGGCCTTTGCCACGAAAAGGTGTCCTATGCAACATGGTATGTTAAGATTCCAAGGGTTCCCAAACTTGATCCTAGGGCTTCTCCTAACATACATGTGACGGAGGTCACGTACTAAGTGTGGGTGGCGAGAGAGTTCTTCTTCCGTAGGAAACTTATAGAAATAGTCATTGTCTACTTCATCTACTTCCTCGATTGTTTCATTCCTAGGTGTTTCATTAACCTCAAGTATCGTTTCATGGTTCGCTTCGTCATTTTTTCTATTAGGTTTCACTAAGGTGATGGTATTGACGAATTGAACGTGCTTAGCTATCTTACTTGGGTCCTTAATCTCTACACCGGAAGTTTCGGGAGTTGAGATAGCATTAACCTTCCTATCACTATTGGTCATGGCTTTCAAAAGGTTATCTATCTTCCTATCCATCTCGGCTTGTTGTTGGTTAAAACGGTCTGAGATCTTAGCTATTTGAGCTTCTTGGGATGCGACTAGGTGTTGCAACATCCCTTCTATGTTTTGTTGGTTAGGGCCGTGAAATGGGGGCCATGAGAAATCATTGGATGTGAATTCTTTGGTTTGTCCCCAATAAAAGTCGGGCTTGCCCTTCCATGCTTCTCGGGCGTCATTGAAAGTCCTAAGTCCGGGTGTTGTAGGGAATCTTCCTCCCGTTCCATTAGTACGCGAGGATGTGTAGTCAACGGAAGCTTGTACGGGGAATATTGTGCAAGTGCGCGTGTTATGAGGACCACTACACGACTCACACGAGGAAGAAACTTTGTTCACTTGGCGTGAAGACTTAGGATTGTCGTAGGAGCTCATTAGGAATTTAACTTGATCTTCAAGCTCGAGCATCCTACGGTCGGAAGATTGTAAGTCAATGGGAGGCAAGGAGATTGCCTTTACGGTTTTAGGCAGCTCACGGGGGTCATTCCAAATTTCGTTGTCATAGAGAGCAAGGTCCTTCATTATACCCCATGATTCTTCCGCGGTGAGATCACTAAGTTTTCCACCGGACGCTTGGTCAATGGATCGCTTAGTGGGGAAGTTGACATGATCGTAAAAGAGTTGGACTTGAAGCCAAAGATCAATGCCGTGATGAGGAACTCTAGGGAGTAAGTCCTTGAATTGAGTCCATGCTTCGTAGAGAGATTCACCTTGACATTGTTGAAACATCAAGATTTCATTCCTAAGCTTAGTAGTTCTCCCCGGTGGGAAAAATTAAGCAAGGAAACGAGAGGTGAGATCATCCCAACTTGAGATGGAGCCGGCGGGAAGTCGCTCCAGCCAATTACTAGCTTGTTCCCGTAGAGAGAATTGGAAGAGACGCAGACGCGTGGTCTCCCGAGTAGTAGCATCGAGGTCGATGGAATCGACAATTTTAAGGAAATCCTTAAGATGCTGATTAGGATCTTCAGAACGAAGTCCATGGAATGCACATCCGTTTTGCACCAACCGGATGGTGTCGGATCGCAGGGCCGTAGTTTATGCTTGGTCGGGAAGCTCAATGGTGTTCCTATAGCCTAGGTGGCTTGGTCTCGAGTATTCACCAAGAGTACGGCCTCTTGGTGGGTCGTTTGGTGGTGGGTTGATGAGTGGTGGTTGGTTATCACCTTCCATGATGAAAAGTGATGGGATTACTAACAAAGGTCACGAAGAAGGGGGATAGACTACGAGGAAGCTAAAAATGGGAAAAAATCTTACTTAATAGGAATCAAGCAAGGAAACCTAAACGAGGTGGACTCCTAACTAGCTATTCTATTCCCCGGCAGCGGCGCCAAAAACTTGATAAGCTTACACAGCGCGTTCGGGGTCAAAGGAACTTCCTTTTCGTCGAGCAAGTTTTTCAACACCCTAGGCAGTGAACCTAATCGTTGTAGTGTAGTATTAGGGTAAGCCACATGTATTGATATTGTTCTCTAGGGGAATAAGAATGCTAGTGAGAAGTTACTACGCTAAGGTTGGGGTTGAGGAAGATTATTTTTTTTATCTTTATTTATATTTTTTAGGAAATGGAAAGGTACGAATCTCGGGGTTTAGATTTGGGGGTTGGTATTTCTATCGATTACTCTACTATTATCTAATTATCTAATTAACTAAGCTAGGGGTAGTCTATTTTTATTTTTGTGTGCTCGTATGATGATTAAGAATGTGTTTACTTAGGTTTTATTACTCCCTAGTTATCTCCTATTGATGGTTAAATTGGCACGTCCTTATTCTTAGCGCTTTATGTTTCTAAGGTCGTAGGGTATGCGTTTATCCCTAACTCTTTGAAGCTACCAAAGGTTAATGACTACGAAATCTCTAGGATTCATAAACTTAACACTAAGGTATTCTTTGGATGTTTAGCCTACAATTCCACTAGTAACTATAAGCTAAGGTTCAACAAAGATTAATCAAGAATTAATAGCACAACGACTGACCTATCGCAATACTAGGTCAATAACAATTAAGATAAGAGACAACCAATCAATATTCAATAACTAGGTTTCATATTACCTAAGCAAACACACAAGTAAATTAGCCGGACATGGAGAACATGCAAGCATACACACAATCAATTGAAGACATAATTGAATTAATGAAGTAAAACACTTATCTTGATGTAAGATAGGGTATGGAACCCTAAAATACTGTACAAGACAGCCTTGGTTCGGTTTAGGTTTTTAATCCACAAAACTACACACTGAAAACTAAAAAATTCAGATTCTATATATAGTGTTACAAACTACGACGGCGTCACTCTTTAATTGTGACACCGTCGGGTCGCCGTCATTAGGTTTTTGTCTTGGCCACGTTATCATTGTGACGGCGTCACCTTATGCCTGTGACGCCGTCTCCTTCAGTCTCTGACGTCGTCTGGATCAAATCTAGGTCGTCTGAGCTGCGACGCCCTACTCTTTTAAAACCTGATGCCGTCACTTGTAAATAAGCAATTTGGCTACTGAGTCGTCACAAAACTTGTTCCGAAGGCGTCACAAGTAGAACCTGTCGCCGTCCCCTTCAGTTCCAGCAGCTTGAGTGTCTCGATTCTTGACTTTGGGCATTTTCTTCGTATATTCACGCCTTTTCGTCCGAATAAGTGTCATTCCAGCAATTTGCCTTCAAGAGACCTAAAAAGTGAAAAGGAACGAAATTAAGTAGTAACGGATACAAAAGTGATAAATTAAGGGCTTAAATGACCCCTCAAAAAGGTACCTTCTAAATCCTTATCAGTCACTCTATTGGAACTCCTTAAAACTCCAAAAACATTCCAACAAATCAACCCAAAAGAACTAGTCTTCACATCTCCAAACACAATTTACAAAGACCTTGTAACTTCACCACCTTTAGCTCCCATTGTTTTACAAGAACATCTAGGTTCTTTTCCAACACCACTTCCAAACATTCCAGACTTTGATCCATATTTTCCAACTTTTCCACCACATCTTCCGCATCTCACAAATCAAACTAACCCGGAAACCTTCCACACACATTACCCACATAATTTACATTGTGAACATTGTCAATCCACTAGGGAACTTGCAATGAAAATTAGGGAAGAGATGCGATTCATACTTAACCACATCCTTGATCGCATCAACATCATCACTCACCAAAACCTCCATCAATAACCTTATGCAAGCATGGAAGGAATGATATTACTATTTTATCTAGTCTTTCTTTTGAGTCATTTTAAATAACAAACCTTGTTCTTAGTTTTACATGTTTGTATGTGGCATATATACCACTACCCGTTGTTATTTTATTACAAGGCTTTGTTTACATACCTTGGCTCTCCATCTTGTTTCTCGGCAATCACAAGATTATATTGCATGTTACTACTAACCTTTTCTTTGTAGGTTTTATATTTTCTCACTTGACGCCCTTTTCTAGGGGGAGCTACCGTCAAGGGGGAGTTAGTGATTTGTGGATTCTATTATTCCACACTTTATTTCTTCGTTAGGGTCACTTTTTGTTTCGACAAAAAGGGGGAGAAGAAGATAAACTTATGCTTTCAAAACATACATCTAATCTTAAGTTTTACTCATCATAGCGTTATGTTTTGTCATCAACAAAAAGGGGGAGATTGCTAATACAGATAAATCGTAAAAACGTTTATTAATATTTAGCGATCTCTTTGTGTTTTGTTGATAACAAATATAAAGTTATCATCAGTAAAATTATAAGGATACATGTTATTTTTGTAAAGCATCTACATATATAGTCATTTAGTATTAATTGATGTAATGATTCATTTATTGTAATAGTTTATTAGGATGGATAAAAACCATAACCCATGTCCCATACCCATGGAGCATATCCATAACCCATGGAGCTAACCTATAACCCATTGACTAAATGCATTGCATCTTCTAGATACATTGTATCTACTTGGATACCCATGGTCCAAAGTCTAGGACCCATGACCCATTACCCATGACCCATAACCCATGGATAATGAGGAGCATCTCACGGATCCCTCGGTTTACACTAGGTGGATCCCTCATGTAAGGGATCCGTGGGATCCGTGCAATAGTAGCAAGAATTTGCCTATAAATAGAGAGCCATTTCTTCATTGTAACTCACCCCTCTTCTTATAAACTCTATCATATATTCTTACATTCTTCTAATCTCATATCTCTTGATCTAGGTAGTAGTTCTTCTTTCTTTTGTTGTGATTCTAATATAGATCCTTCTCTAAGGCGAGACCACGAGCTTCTACAAGTCATCCAAGAAAGGGGTCCTTGATTGATTTGTTCCTCCACAAGATTTCTGTAGCAAAGATCTTGTATTTCATATTTCACATATTTTTTGTGTTATAGTAGTGTTGGTTTGGTCCTCCGTGTTAAGGACTCGGTATTTAGCTTTGTACTGGAAAAATTGTAAGCGACATTGTGAAGGCTTCTCCGCCGAGTTGAAGGAGTTTGTTGACATAGTGCTTGAACTCTCGTGTAGGTGACTCGGGGAGTGGAGTAGGACAAGGATGGTGTCCTTGTAGCCGAACCACTATAAATCGGTTGTGTCATTTCTATCTTTTACTTTACTTGTTTTCATTACTTTCATTACTTATAGATCTATACTTTCTCTCCATCCACACGATTTCACATAACATCGAATCTAAAGTTTTTGAAACTAAGTTAAAATCGGCAAAACTATTCAACCCCCCTTCTAGTTTTCCACATAATTCGTGACAGTCTAAAACACATGTTGAGCAATACATCTAGAAATCAAATTCTCATTAAGGATGTCAATATTCTTCCTCTCAATCTCGTTACTTTTAAGCTCACATTCATATATTTTAACCTCGTTTTCCATTTCATTATACATCTTTTTCATTTCGTTAACTTTCGTATCTATGGCCTTTTGAATACCCTCGAATTATTCTTTTAGTTTTTTAAAGAATGGAATGACCTCAGTTAGATAACATGCTTTATTTTTCTCAAAACCCCTTTCCCCTTCAGTAATTCCTGTTGGTGTGATTCTCTTCTTACATGTTTTCTCGAAATCAACAAATAGCTGGTAAACTACGTATAAGCTGATTAAGGTTTTACTTTAAGTGGGAAAATTTCTAGGCACTAAATGCATTGGTGTATAGGGAGGATACACTGTAGCTAGAGGCAATTTCCTAAGGGGAGGATTATTTTCAACTAGTTCTTTAGCTTTTCTCTTTTCCATATCTAACTTCCAAAACACTTGTTCAGGGGTTAATTGAGTCTGAGGTCTAAAATTTTTAGTGGCTAGCCAGTTATCCTTAGTGTAATTGGGAGTTTTGAAATTTAAGTTATGACTAACACACCAAGGATCTTTTGATTTCTTTTCCATTTTCTCTCTAGCGGCATTTTTTTATCTCTATGTCCTCTTCAGTGTTTTCTACACAAGTTGGATTTTGTTTAGGCTTAAGAATCTCACTACATCATAAATCACATCATGAGCTAATTTTGCTTTCTTAAGATATGCAGGATTATGGTCTTCTACAAGGCCAATATTGTGCTTATCACTTAATACTCTATGCTTAGTGATTATGTGAGCAGTCTGAATGGTGTTGCCTTGTACGTACAACTTGTTTTCAAGTTTTTTATTCAATGTTTTAAGGTTGGAAAAATCATTTAAAAGTTTTGATTCCTTTTCTTTGAACTCCTGTTTAAGCACTTTTACATTTTCTTGAAGTTCTTGCTTTTGCTTAACAGTTTTATTAAGTTTCTTTTGTAAGGAATTTAACTCTTGTAGTAATGTCTCTTCCCTTAAATTACTTCTTCTTATTAATGTATGCATTTGGCTATCCATTTCCTGCTCACGGGTGGTCAGTTCAAATTTTGCACGCTCTTCATAGATGGAAACTTGTTCCTTATAAATATTTAGTTTAGTGGTCATGGAGTCATCAGGTGCATATTCAGTGTACTCGTCAAACACGCATTCATCATTAATGGCAGAAGATGCACCACTAGGTACAACAAGACTTTCATCGTGCTTTACATATTGATCATATGGGATAACATTTCTATTACCCGTATTTTCAATATCTGATTCAACAACTTCTGTTGATTGTACTTCGTTGGGAATCTTTTGCACATCAACTGTATCATATAGTTTTAGTACCTCTGATATGATAGAATCCTTGGAGGGACCGGCTTGTTGAGGTGATGAGACCTTTGGAGAAATGTCAGCCATACAGATGGTTTGTGTCGTTGGTTTATCATCAACATCAGAGTCAAAAGCATCACAATCTGCAACTTGGAAGACATTGGGATTGTTCTGTGCCAAATCATACACCGGCTGTTCATCCACATCTGCATCATATGTTTTGGCATTCCCATTAGCAAGAAACAGAAACTCTTCCTCATCCAACACAGCTCCACTATATTGAGCTTGCATCAACAGCATCTTATCCCTGAAGTACTCAGCATTCTGTGGACGTTTCGGTTGAGTGCAGTTCCTAGCAATGTGTCTTTGTCCTCCACAGTTGTAGCCCTTAATCGGCTTCCTTTGACCCTTAACCATGATCCTTCCTCGGTTCTAAACAACCCCATAACCTGCTCCAGCTCCTACATTCCCTTGTGCATTATATTGTGGATTCATATTCTGCCTTCCTTGCACATTCTGAACCATAACCCTTCCATCTTCCACAGTGGCTTGATTATGTAGATTAGATGAAGTTGTAAGTTGGTTGTTGGTTTGGGGAAGTAAATTTATGTTTTGTTGAATCATTAGAGCCAGTTGATTTGAAAGGTTTTCAATCAACATGTCAGATGGAGTATATCCTGAGTCTGGTATGGTAATCTGTTTCTGATTCTGAGAGGATGGTATGACTTGTGATGCTTTAGTACTTATCCTCACATTTGAAAGAAATGCAGTTGAGTCGTTTGAAGAGTTTGCAGCAGCAGTATTAGACTGGAATTTCTCCATGATCAAACGCTCAAATGTAGCATGCTTCTCATGTTGAAGTATGTAAGCATACACTTGTTCATAGTTGGTGTTCCTCAATCCTTTGTTCAATTTGACTACAGTAACAAATTTGTGCCATTCAGGGTTCATGTTGTTTACGAACTTGGAATTGAGTTGGATATTTGGCATTGTCATATTAATGTTCCTCATATCATTCACAAGTTTGTCAAACCTCACATGATACTCAGTGAGACTTTCCCCTGGGTTCATCTTGAAATTCTCAAAGTCATCATAGATCTGTGACTCTCTATCTTCCTTAGTCAGTTCTGAACCAGAGAGAAGCATCTTGACATTATCGCAGACTGCCTTGGCCTCAGTATTGTGATTGATCAGCTTGTAAATGTCCTTTGCTAGACCTTGAAGTACAATGTTTGAGGCTATAATGTCAGCATCGTATCTCTTCTTCTCCTTCTCATTAAGGTCATCATACGTTCTTGGTTTATCCATACCCAAAGTGACAGTTCCATCAGCTCCAGTTTCAAGTTGATCCCTGGTAGTTCCCATTTTGAATGGTCCTTCATCAATAGACTGAATGATGTTGAGACCATTCTCTTTGCCCAAGCAATACAGTCTGATTCTTTGTGCCCAAGAGTCATAATCAGTTCTGTCCAACATAGTTGGACGATTATCGAACCCTGCAGCTTGAACATCATCAGCAATGAAAGAGATGATTGTAGACATGATTCCTAAGTACATGGGATTTTACTACTCTTTGATTAAACCGGGAAATAGATTCTTTCGCGGGATTTTACTAAATCAAGAGAAAACCATAGAACTTAACACAAAAATGTCAAATCCTAAGTGACAAAACGCAGTCTTGACAAATCGCAGGAACAAATTGCAGTATTGACAAGTCGCAGAGACAAACCGCAGAAAGTGACAAACCGCAGCAACAAAACGCACAAAGTAACAAACCACAGGGACAAATCGCAGAAAGTGACAAATCGCAACGACAAACCGCAACCCTTATCAAAACGAATTGACAATCCGCGGTCTTTGACAACTCGCAAGGGGACAAGTCACTATCAATAGTACACCCACTACTTGTGCTTTTCACCTCAAACCGCAACAAAAACAACAACTCGAAGTCAAAAAAAGATCAAATCGCATAAAACAACTATCAAACCGCAGTGAATATAAGCACACACCGCAACAAATATAGATCAACTCACACTCAACAACTATCAAATCTCAGTCAAGAAAGTGACTCCGAGGCTCAAACCGCACTGAAGAACAAGTCTAAAAACCAAACTTTTCAAATCAAAAACACCACAATCAAGATGAATCTAGCCTTCCAAACCAAAAATTAAACTAATATGATGATTGTAAACACAAAAGTACAATCAAAATCCAAACTTTAACACTAAATAAGATCAAAAGAGTGAAAATGTCTCTAAACTCATTCAAATCCAAAACTTATGAAACCCAACTAAGAATCCAAGAACATGTAAAGTAGATGATCAAACCATGGCTCTTGATACCATTTGTAACATATTGTTTCCATAAACACATAATCACAAGATCAAAAGGTTCATATATATGAATTTAGAGAGAGAAAGATGGAGAGAAATGGGAACTTCTAGTGAGAGAAAGAAAAATGTATTATGAAGCTCCACCCTTTGCCTTGCTAGGCAAAGGGTATTTATAGTGTCTTACAAAATACGCCACCTACGGGTTGTGGATCAGGAAAACAGTGGGTAAAGACCCGTCCGCCCTCCACGGTGTTACTTGACTAATGATTACATATACTTGAGGTGACCGAGTCTTTAACTACCGGATTTTCTAAATTCCAACACAAACATTTATGAAACTCATTTTATAACACACACAAATTCAGCTTACAAATCTGTCTCGTTCAAAACAATAACAACTAAACCCTAATTCCTTTTTATCCTTTAATCCAATTAATACATGATCAATATACTTAGTTACTGAGATTTGATAAACCCTAATTCATATTATGAGTTACATAATTAATCGTATGGAAGGAGGAGAAAAGATTTCTTACCCTTACTATGCATAAAAAAATAAGACTCGATTCTTGGTTCCTTGAGTTTTGTTGAAAAATAAAAATGGAGGCTTTGTTTTTCTCCTTCTCTCATTTTTTTCCTGTAAATCAGTTTTGGAGGGAGGATGATATGACCGAATTTTTTTTGTGTCTTATATGGGCTTACAAAATTTGGGTTGGACTTGGATTTGTATGGGTTTACATATAGTTTTTATATTACTTATTTAGCCCTTTATTCAACTTATGATATAATCAAAATCTTAATAAAATGTTAGTCAAATTTTTAGGGTGTTATATGTGTGTATGAAAGTGTTGAGATATGCAAGATAAATGTTTGGAAGTGGTTAAGAAAATTTTATGCAAACTGCTTGCTTAAATAGGCAAACAAGAGGCTGCACCAAATCTCCACGGATCCACGAAGGGATTTCCATGGGTCTGTATGGATTCATTGGTAAAAAACATAGCCAAAATATATATTTTTTTGAGAGGTCATTAATGTCTTGTTTGGAATATTTCATCTAATGATGTATGGGAAAATGGTTGGAACAAAGTAAAAAAGGCTTGTCTTAATTCTCAAATACTCAATGCCTTAAAATAGCTAATGGTGGCTTTCATGCAAAAACACTTTAGATGCCCTCCTCTTTAGTCTTGGATTATTTTCAAAATAGCTAATCCTTATTTTCATGTAAGATTGCATTTAAATTAATTCCTAAAGGGGAAGATTCTTAACTAGTTGGTCAAATGTATATTTAAACATTTTATATAAATGAAGGTAGTTTGTTTAAATGAAAGTAACTAAAATTTTGTGAAAATTTATAAAATTAAGTAAGGTTTAGAAAATGATCCAAGAGTTTCATATAATGTGTATGATAAAACTTTCTTTGATCATTATGCAAGTTTTTTAGATTCATGCGTACCTTAAGTGATTAATGACAAAGGATAACTTAAGCGTAAAATTTGTTAACTTGAATTTTTACTTAACACTGTAAAGGATCGAATATCACATATTAGACTGATTATGGCAGTTCTGGTGGACTTAGGAATTGATAAAACATGGTTATTTTATATAGAGAGAAAGTGGAGAGAGGGTAGACAGAATGAAAAGTTTAATTGATGAAATGAACTAAGCACGCTCAAACAACACCCTCCTAGTGGAGTCTAGGAGGGTTTATATAGGTGTTACAATGGATAACTATACAAGAATGATAATATTAGTCCCTGCTTATAAACAAACTAGTTATCTAATAAAATCCCCATAAATGTCGTCACTTAGAAAGCTAACAATTTCTCCTAAGTGATGACATAGGGGAATTGCTTACACTATTCCTTAAAAATAAATACTAAAATATTGGAATACCAACGAACACTAGGGATGATTTCGTAGCCCTTTTTCTTCATATGTACCCTTGTTTTCTTCTTCTATTGTAGACGAACACTATAGACATCTCTAATTGGGTTATCCCCATGGATACCTATACAAGAATGATAATACTAGTCCCTGCGTATAAACAAACTAGTTATCTAATACAATCCCCATAAATTTCGTCACTTAGAAAGCTAACAATTTCTCTTAAGTGGTGACATACGGTAATTGCTTACACTATTCCTTACAAGTAAATACTAAAATCTTGGAATGGCAACGAACACTAGGGATGATTTCGTAGCCTTTTTTCTTCATATGTAGCCTAGTTTTCTTCTTCTACTTGCAGACGAACACTGTAGACATCTCTAATTGGGTTATCCCCCCCCCCCCCACAATTTAGTATGCCTTCTTCTTTTTTTTATTTCTGTTTTTTGAACAGTGTTACAAAATAACATAGAAACAAAATAGGATAGAATGTACTGCTCTCCCCTCCCCACAAACCGACAACCCTTTTGATTCAAAACTTGGTGCTGAACAAGTGTCTTTAGTTTTCTTCAATTGTCTTTAGTCTTTGTCTTCTCATGCGCAACGAATAATATAGAAGAGACTGTAACGTGTAACTTCTTTAAGCATCACAGTCTGTTCTCTTGACGACCATGGTTGTTCATTTGGGGAGCATCACACCAACTAAATATTCTCACTTTGATGAGTACTTCATATTTACCAAACATACGGAATTCGAAACGATAACACTAATGTAACAAATCACTAAACATTTCTCCTCGGTCCACACGTGTCCCTCAGACATAAATCATTCAACTCGATCACGTTACTTGTAAACCCAATGTACACATTTCTCCCCTATGATGCTTATGATATTTTGGAATCATCATAAATCTGTGTAAATCCCAAAACTAGATCAACTGAAAGCATCATAAAAGCCCGTGTATGCATAAGCACTACCCTGTGGGGAGATGTCGATAAAGAATCTCTTTACTATTCCCTCAAATCAATCTTAATTTAAAACCCCCTTTACCAATTCAACGGCTAAAAAGTAGTGACCACTGATGGAGAAAACCCAATATGACAAATTTGAGAATAAAGTAATATAACCTAAATTTGTGACTTAATTTTGTATGATACTTGTGACTAAGAACCTGTATTGAATACTACAACGTAAATCCTTAAAGTATCAGGTGCACAAAGCATCTTGACCTATCCTCAATTACGTGATACATCGATCACTACAACGTAACTCCTTATAGTGTTAGTTACCTTGTGGGTATAGGAAGAAAGAATCACAAAAATAACTAGATAGTCAAGTCTTAATCACTATCAGTATATGACCAAACAAGTCATCTTCGTGCGAGATGAGAGAAGAAATGAAGATGAAATAAGTACAAGGACTTATGAAATGCCACTTCAATCCTAAATAAGCAATAAAGAACAAAAACCCCATCATGTAAGTCACAATATTGTTAAAATACCCAATCTAGCCTTGTGACATAATCACCCCCGTAAAATTGAAACCCAATTACTACCTTAATCCAATATTTTGCAAAAACTAAGACTTAACAACCAATGTTAATCAAATTTTTGGATAGTCCAATCAACACCTAACCACAATTCGGCTAAGTCCTGCCTAATTTTAATAAAAGCCCAAAATCAACCCTAATCTTAAGGTTGTATAATCCATGGTTTTTGGCTCACAACAACCCTAATCTCATTTTCCTTGTGTATTCACATACACAAAACACATCTACCTAACTCTTTTTTTCTGCTCAAATAAACACAACTACTAGTTTTATATAACCAAAAGCTAAGTGCAGTCCCCCTTATCTCATTTTTGTTGTTGATAACTGAATACCCAACACAACCTCATCTTTCTTTTATCCACTCGTATCTCACAAAAACAACACCCCCTTTGCTTCTTACAACTCACGAAGAATGAGCCGCACAAACACCACTTCAATGATTTCATTTCTTTTCTCAAGTAAAACATAAATCCACGAAATCCAATGGTGAATATTTTAGTTCGTGTTTAGGCTACAAGATCTTATAAAGGGCTCAGGTAAGATCTTTTTAGTTTGTTGGTCTTTTTTTGTTTAAGATCTGTGATGAGTGTTTTATAGATCGTTAAAGATCGTTTAATCTTAACGTATAACACACTAAGATAATGTTTTTCTCTTTTTATTTCGAAACTGAGATGAGATATTTTGTGAGATGGGGAGTGATGTGAGGCTGTTGACTTTGCTTTGTTACTTTGTCCGACATTATCTTTGACGAGCGAAGACGAAAAGTCTGAGGTCAAATCTCGGTCCTTTTTTAGAATCTCAGTGGTCAACATATAGTCAAATCTCGGTGGTTGTCTTGCACGCACTGAATCTCGGTGGATTACTATGGACAATCTCGGTGAGTTGGTCATTAGGGATCTCGGTAGTTTAAAAAATTATCGAGTTTCTGGCGTTACAGAGATTGGTGGTTTATTGAGATTCATAGGAACCTCGGTAGGGACCTCAAATTGGGTGGAAATTTCCTAAAAATAAGGGATTTACTGAGATTTCCTAAATAGTATCGAATTTTGAAATTTTACCCCAAAATTTGAAACAAAAACTTAGATTTTGCAAGATTTGATCCATGAAACATTCAAACCGTTTGTCTTTGAAGAATCTAAACAAGTTTTAAGCAAGAAATCACCAGAAGAGTCAGATTAAGAACCTTAAATAAACTAAAATACCATCTGTTTGATTATTTAGACCAGTAGAAAAATAAAAAACACTGAAATAACAAACCAGTTGAAATTTTTGACCAGAAAGACCCAAAAACAGTTTTAGAAACTATTAAGCACCGAGGTTTGACCAGAAAACAAAAAGACACCATTTTGACCACAAAAATCAACCAAATATGTTACCAAGCTCTCATACCAAATGTAAAGAATCGAATATCACATTTTAGACTGATTAATTTCTAGAAAAAGAAAGTAGATAAAGTGTGGATATAATGAAAAGTCTTATTGATGAAATCAACTAAACACAATCAAGCACACCCTGGAGTCTAATAGGGTTTATATATGAATTACAATGGATAACTATACAAAAATGATAATAGTAGTCTCTGCGTATAAGCAAACTAGTTATCTAATATAATTCCCGTAAATGTCGTCATTTAGAAAGCTAACATATACGTTTTTATATTTTTCATTAACAAAATGCAAAAAAACCTTTAATAAAAATAAAGTTTTTATGCGATTATTTGTATTAACATAAACATTACTCTTTCATATATTTATGTAACTTATATATTCGGTATGATTTTTCTTAGTGAATAAAACAAAGGATTTGCGAACAACAACCTCATGGGTATTGTTTAGACATTATATATATATATATATATATATATATATATATATATATATATATATATATATATATAGGATAAAGATCAAATAAAAAGACAAATATCCGTAAAAAGATAAAAAGATTTTTTTTTCAAAAAAAGTTCACGAAAAATTCCCAAAAAATCCCACAAGATCGGGTATGATGGTGCATGAAAAAGTTGTGAAAAACTTTTTTCTAAAAGTGGATATTTTTTCCGAAAAAAATTATGAAAATATACGTTTGCGCATTAAATCTTTTTTTTGTGCATCAAAAATTGGTTTTTGCACCAAACTTCTTTTGACTTTTTTTATCAAAATAACATTGCGCATCAAACTAAAACAAGTTAAAAATTTTGTGCATCAAAATTTTTTTGCGCATCAAAATTCGTTTTTTGTGCATTAAAAAAAACGTATCAAAACTCAAAATTATAAAAAATGTTTTCACAAAAGTTTTATGCACCAACATACCCGATCTTGTAGGATTTTTTGGGAATTTTTCGTGAACTTTTTTTGAAAAAAAAATCTTTTTATTCTTTTTACGGATATTTGTCTTTTTATTTTAACTTCACCCTATATATATATATATATATATATATATATATATATATATATATAGGCTCCGGTTCCATTGAGAAGGTTTTTATTTTGAGAAGATTGAGAAATCTTCGTTTAAGCAAATTGATTCATGTTTTTGATTTGATTCACAAGTAAACATCATTTTATGGTGAATCGAATCTATAAATAACACATTTGATTCACAAATCATTGTTAAAATCGAGTTATGATGATGATTCATTAAATTTGTACAGATGATTCAGTATTCTACATATATCGCAAAATCGAGAGATTTTTAACATTGATTCAATTTTTTTTTTTACACATTTTGAATTTTAATCACATTAAAATGAGTTTTACGCTTGAAAAACATGAATCAAAGTTAAAAATCTATCGTTTTTGAAAACATTCTCAATCTTCTCAAAATAAAAACCTTCTCAATCGATCCGGATTCTATATATATATATATATATATATATATATATATATATATATATATATATATATATATATATATATATATATATATATATATATATATATATACTACATGTAATAGAAAAACGGTCAAACCTTGAAAAGTGAAAAGTTGAAAGTCAAAGGTGAGAGAAATGTATTGTGTAATTAATACTCTTATTAAAACACCTCATTACTTAAAGTACAATAATTTATTCACATTGTACAACCAATTAAAAGCATATCTACCAAATTAAAAACAACCAACTAAAACACCCCTTACTAAAAAATACAATAAAATTTTCACAATGTACAATTTAAACAAGCTACAACATAATCATAAATATAAAATAATTAAATACACTAATTAATGTTATTTTTAAAACACCCTAAAATGAAAAGTACATGTTATTATACACATTATACAAATTAATAAAACACACAAAGCTTCATACAAGCTAACAAGTTGATGGTACATATAGTTTTGAAAATCGGACCGGACCAACGGGTTCAATCGGGAACCGGTGTCGCCACCGGTTCGGCTAACCAATAACAGCCATCCGAAAACGAACTAGAGAGGACCCGTTGAAACCGATACAAACTGGTGAATCAGGTCTCATCCAGATCTATTTCTCCGGTTAATCGTCACAGGGTACCCGCCGCCCCAATGCGCGGGTACCCTGTTATACTATATATAAAGGAAAAACCAAAAAGTAAAAAGTGAAAAGTTGAAACTATTAATACATATCGAGAATCGGGTTGACCCGGGACGCTTCAAACCCGGTGGGTTGACCCTGTTTAATTTTACTCGTTTTGACCCAACCTATCGGGTTGACTCGGTTTATATTGACACGTTTTTCGATGGGAACGGTTCAACTGGTTGAACCACCCGGGTCGAACCGGGTTTCAAAACATTATGTTTAATCCCCAAATCTTCAAACTTTTATTATTTTTCGTTTAGAACTCTTAATCTTTTTTTAACACAAAACGATCTGTAAATATATAAATATATTATAGATATAAGTTTTTCATCAAAAACGATTATAATGCTTTACAATTAAGAGAAAATATGTGCCCGTTAGTGCACATTTAACTTTTCAATAGGCTAAATACGTCATTTAAAAAAAATGGGGCTAAATGTGCCCAAATCTTTTACAAAATAGCCAAAATTAACCCATTTTTTTTATTTTGGGCTAATCACATTCATGCTAATTTTGATACTTGCGTTCTTCTTAACAACGTCACCATTAATCCCATCCTTGTTAGTTTTTACGCGACAAGTAACTTGTGTTGTTAGTTTTTATCTCATAACTGATGTAATGTTTACTTTCATTTTCATAAAATATTTTTATATGTTGTTTGATAGATGTTAAGAATTTTGTCTAGACTTTAGTTATCGTACAGTACAACCGTTTGCAATTGCATTTTCATCGGTTCACGTTCTATTTTTAACGCTACACAAAACACTCACCATAATATCACAAATCATTAATTATCTAACGCTATAAACCGCTGCCGCTAGGCGCGGATACTCGCCTAGTATATATATATATATATATATATATATATATATATATATATATATATATATATATATATATATATATATATATATATATATATAACACACTTTATGAATTGATATATGATATATTCCATAATTATACACTTTTAATCATCTTAAACATGATATGTGATGTTAAATATGGAACGTTTAGAAATCATTTAGTGCTAATTATGTAAACATGAAATGCATGATATGTGAAATGCTAATTATGTTATGTTATGTTAATTATGTTAATTATGATATGTGAAATGCTAATCATTTAGTGCTAATTATGTTAAGTATGAAATGCTTGGAGATCATTAAATGTTAGTTGTGTAAAAATAAAATACTTAAACAACACCCATGAAATTTTTGTTAGCAAATCTTATACAAAAAATAAAAAAATAATCCTTTTTCCTTCTGCGTTACATATAAACAATAGATATTTAAAAAAAAAAAAAAAAAAAAAAAAAAAAGATTCTCTAATAATAACAAGAACCAAAGAGTCTAGGGGTGTTCATCGGTTCGGTTATCTGTTTGTTCGGTTTGTTCGGTTAATTTTTTTTTCTGGGTATAACCGAAAACCGAACCGAACCGAATTCAAATTTAACTAAACCGAACTAAAAACCGAACCGAATAACCGAATTACCTAAATTTAATAATTTATTCATTTATTTATATATATTTTTTGAAAAAAAAATAATTTTCAAGCTTAAAAATATTATATATATATATTATAAAAGAGTTTTAATATATTTTTTTAATATAAATATATAAAAATATATATATATTTATTTAATTTCGGTTTTCGGTTTGGATTGCTAAAACCATAACCGAACCGAAAACCGAACTTTTATTTCGGTTCGATTCGGTTTGGTTTCGGTTCGGTTTCGGTTTTCGGTTCGGTTTCAGTTCGGTTCGGTTTTCGGTTCGGTTTCGTTTTCGGTTCGGTTCGGTTCGGTTTCGTTTCGGTTCGGTTCGGTTCGGTTTCGGTTTTCTGTTCGATTACGAGTTCGGTTCGGTTATTTTCGGTTCGGTTCGGTTCGGTTTCGCTTTTCGGTTTATTCGGATATTACCCAACCCATGAACACCCCTCCCTAAAAGAGTCGAGAAAAGAGAAAAGTAGTAGGCTCATGCTTAACGTTCTGACCAACAATTTTTGACCCAACATTTGGCCCAACATACTCTAAATTTCTGAAATAATACATAAATGTAGAAAGCTACATAAATGATAAATCGTTGGCTGTTGATTTAATGAAAATCAAGAAATGCTTCTTTGGGGTATAGTTTTTGCATATATCTACTATATATAAACAAAAAAAAAAAAAAAAAAACATTCGTAGAAACATAAAATTTTAGAAAATAACTAAAGTCACTTACTCATATATTCTTAATTAAAAATGATAAAAACATCAACTTTAATAGTTTAAATATTTTTTTGTTATTAAAGTTTTATCATTTTTCGTTTTTAGCTCATAAAATTGTCTTTCTCGCAATCAGTGGCGGAACTTGAACATTTTTTGGAGGGGGGCCGAATTTATTTTGGGAGGGCCGAATCGGAGTTTTGTTTGTAACCTCAACTAAATTACCCATAAAACCTATAATATTTACACCAGGTGCCGCAAATTTGGGGGGAGGGGGTGGGGGGGGGGGGGCAGGACCCTCCCCTGCCCCTATTAAGTTCCGCCAATGCTCGCAATGATTACATACTTAAATCAAATGTCACTCCAGAATCACAAATTCACAATTATAGTTATTTACTATTATAAAACGTCGTTGTGCACGGATATTCGTCTAATATGATAGATATTATTTAAGAATGAAAAGTTATAAATTAAGCTATTTAAAGAGAATGTTAATTTGATAACTGAACTACCAACCCAAGTTCATAAGGCTGGTCTCAGTCGTGACCTGGGACGACCTGGGTCATCCAGCGCCACGTCAGCTTTCTCTCTCCAGCGACCTGACATGACCCGGATGCCCCATTCGATGACCCAAGCTTCTTTTTTTCTTTAAAAAAAAAAACATTTTTAACATAAACTAAAATTTCATTAATAATTAAAATGTTACGATGCTAAATAAAAACAATACGAAATACATAAATCATAAATATAATCTGAATGCTCCCCGCATGCAGAGTCATACGAGGGAGTACGAGAACCGGCAAATCCCTCGAAGCGAGCCAAATCTTCCTCGTCTAGCAGAGGTTCCCCCTGTAGGTCGAAGTTGGTAGTCGAAGTTGATGCACCTACACCATCGTTTTTGTTCTCCCGATAGCTCCAATTGATTTTGGTGCTGACGTTGTCCGTTATCTTCTGAACACACCGCCACAACTTGTCAGCAACCTCGCGATCTTTGCGGGCTTGATCTTTCAAAAATTTGTCGATCACAGCTTTTCGTTCAGGCGTAATGTCATTGCAACTCTTGTAGTTTCTCTCATCTGTTCCTTCTCCGCCTTCGTCTGGTCAAACAATTCGATGACGCTTATAATAGCGTTTTTTCGAGCCTCATCGTCGTTATTGCATTGATTTTGAACGTACACTTGCATATCTTCAACGGAATGGGGGAGACGGCAAGCCATAATAAATCTTGTGTTGAGAAGTATTTTGAGGTTGAATTGTGTTTGAAGTTATGTGTTAAGAAGTGTGTTTGATGTGAAGTTGGTATTTATAGAGTGGTAAAATTGGTTTAATTTTTTTTTTTTTTTTTTTTTTTTTTTTTTTTTTTTTTAGTTTAATGACCAAACGGTCAGTTTTGACCAAACGAAGCTTTTAAACATCGAGTGAATTACCACTCGATATTGCAAATTCTTGACATTCGACCGATGTGGCAACCGAGCACCACAATCGAGCCAACCGATGTTCAAATCGGTCGAGGATGAAAAAAAATGATGCCCAACCGATTTGAAATGATCGAATGCGTCCAGCCTAAACTTGTGACTAACCGTTACTAATAGGTGACATTTTCCTCTTATATTAAAATGATCGAGTTTCTCGAGAAGAGGAAAAAAAAAGTAGAAATATGTCGTAGCTCCGTGATTTTATTTATTTATTTATTTATTTTATTTATGTTATGTTAAAATCAGTGGGTACATTTGCTTTGTTGTTGTTGGTGGGGGTCTAAAGTTTCAAGGTCTCACTCCTCGTTGGCTTTTCTTTAGATCTTGTCACTGATTTGTATTGTTTTTGTCGGTAGAGGTGTTGTGTTTTCACTTAGAGCACACGGTACGGGTGTCATAAGATTGCGTTATAGCCATATACCGCTGTTAAGTAACACGAGACGACACCAATAGTCGCACCAAACTGCATCGCCACGTACCCACCAGCCCAAGCTATATGTATTTTTCTTCCAATATTGCTACGGTTATATTGTGGTAAAAAAAAAAAAAAAAAAAAGACGTTGGAGTGAAAAAAAAAAGCAAAAAGAAGAAGAAAGAAAAACTATTTTACTAAATTTTTTATTTTTTAAAATTCTATAAATACTCTTTGAATATTCAAATTTTCACTACACATCTCAACACTACTTTTCTTTTATTATCTTCAAAAAAAGGTTATGGATCCCAACTATTATCATTACGATGTTACTTTCAATTCAATCCGAGTAAGTATACACGGACTTTCCAAACTTATGAAAAATTTCAAGCTTTAGTTAATCATCAAGCCGAGAGTTCGGGTCCCCGTACTATGACAAACATACCATGTGAACGAGAGGTTGTGAAACAACGACTTTTGGATGATTATTTTATTGATGAAATTAATCCACCTAAGTACCATGTGAAGGATTTTAGGCGAAGGTATTTTATGAGTTCAAAACTTTTTAAACAAATAGTCAATGATATTACCAATTACAATCTTGAACCTCTTCCCGCATACTTTCTTTTTCTGAAACAACGACCAGATGCTTTGGGTTGTTTAAGTATTAGCCGTATCATGAAATGCACATCGAATAGGTCGTTGGGGATTTTACAACAACCCGCACGTGCTTAACATATCAAGAAACAGAATGTTGAAACACAAAAAGTAAATGCGAGAAAAGTACCTTTTATTCATATTCATTGAAGCAAAACTTATACAGAGTACTATCCTTGTATTCGTTGTATTATGATGAAATATGCTTTAAGACTTTAGGTATTTATATCTGTTGACTACAAGATGAGTAATTTAACTCATCAATGTCTAGTTTCACGGGGATCACGTTATTGATGTTGTTTACGGCATATAGTTTTTCAACAACGTGAAGGGATATTGTCATTAGTCATGATGGTGGCTGGGAAGATGGTGATCGGCAATAGTAGGGTAGAGAGGAAGGGTCGTAGTTTTTAGGGTCAGGTATTTTAAAATCGGTTTTAGGCTAATACCATATTAAACTGTATATTCATAAATTCATAATTGATTACAATAAAGAGTATAAATAACATGTTAGTGGCCAATAATACAAATACAAGCCAAGCTAATCATAATTGGGCTAAGCCCATAAAGACCATCCGCTAACACCCAGAAGATTAAAAAAAATAAAAATCGATTTAACCATATATCTTTAAAATCTTTTTGAGTGATAGAGTAAACTAATATATATGCTTATAGAGTTATAGACAGTAACCAACAAAAAGAATAGTAGGTAGATTAGCCATACGTATTTTCAAATTCTAGAGTTATATATATAAAATATAAAAAATTAGATCTTTATGTCTTGAATAAAGAATTAGGGTTATGTTTATGGATTGGCCATGAAATTTTACAAATTTTTAATTGTTGGTAATGATTAATGAACTTTGAAAAAATCCTACTATCACACTTGTAACTCTTAAATTTGTTTCGAAAACACCGTTGTCGTCCTTTTTTGCAACTGCTAACCGGTTGAAACTGACACGTCATCATTATAAATAAACAAATTATTATTTTTAATTCCTAGTAATCTTTGTACAAGCATATGTTACCCCACATGTTTTTGTAATGTTTTAACGGGCTCAAGCCCAAGTCTAGAATATTCTATAGTGTGCTATATATTTGTACCATGTAATCAGTTATCAATCAGTCAAATCAATTTACCATTATCATATCAATCATATTAACTTACATGGTATCATACAAAAAATAATTGATCCTTCTTCAAGCCCTAAAACAGCCGCTCTCAATTTTATTTTTTCCAACCATCAAATTTGTTGATTGTTTGTGTTAATGTGTTGGTGATTTGTGCTAGGTCGCAATTCGCACGTTTGGTACCGTTACTTGTGCGTTAAAAGTTCACAAGTTATCTCGTGCTAGGTCACGGTCGTCTTTATTTGTTGATCCCAGTTGAGCAAACGATCTAGTATAGAAGCTGACTTAACAAACACAATATATTAAACACTATGCGGAATCTAGTGTTTAATCTTAAGAAGAATAACAATAATAGAACAGCAGTAATACTAAACACTTCAATATATTTATTAATATACGAATACTCTTGACAGTATTAGGGTTTTACAACCTTGAAGCGATCGACTCTAGATATATCAAAAACACATATCTAACTCTAACCTAGGACCTCCTTTTATAGGTTAAGGAGTCCTTTACAATATACAATACGTATTCTACAAGATAAATATCTTTTCTATATTTATCTAATACAAAATTTCTACTCAAGACATTCTAGAATAATACAAACACTTAGACCGACACAATACTTCTAGCAGTGGTAAATAACATTAGCAGTGATAAGCTTATTTTACTAGTAGTACTTTGTCTTGAGCAGTGGTAACTTTCCTTCTAGCCATGACAACTATTACACTAGCAGTGATAACACACTTAGTGTAATTCTTCAAGCAGAACCAAAAACCCAACAATCCTCCCCTAAACTTGATATTTACTACCAAAATCATAAAGTTTCCTCTTAAAGCACATAACACCTTACTTGGAGGATGCTTCCAAACACTTATCAGGGTTAAGTATCTTCTCATATTTCCTTAGTAACCTATAAGCTTGATCATCAAAGGGTTTTTGTAGCTTTAATCTACCAGACTGTAACATCTGAGTAATAACCTCTGGATGAGCATTCAGTTGAGGATAATCATTTTCTACCAACATATGAATAACCTCTCGTAGAATGGTTAACACATGAACTCCACAAGAATGATATAGAAACCATCTTACAACTTTGCCATTGTAGAGTCCTTTCCATTCCGGTTCATCCTGAGTAGGTTCAAACAAGATCTTCAAATTATAATACATCACCCTCTCATGATAATCATCTGGACACACATCACCAAATTTGTCTTTATACAGCTTCCAGATGGTCACCAAATCATCTCTATCCATGTAATGAAGCATTTGTGAAAATTTAATAAAACCATAAATCTCACCATTGGTTCTCTTAAACTTCCAACATCCTTCACTTCCATCTTTGACTTCAAATGTGTAAGAGACAATTGGATGTTGAACTGCAAGAGGAACTGCATTACTAATCTCTGGCTCCTTCTCCTTAGATAGCTTTGTAAGAACCATCAGTCTTTCCTTGTTTGCTTCCATGTCCTCTTCAGTCTCTGTATGCTCTGTCTCAGACTCATAATCTTTATCCACAGCTTTTGATTTATCAGCCTTCCTCTTCTTTCTTCCATGAATCTTATCCTTGATTGCTAATGGAGTTTCATAGTTAGCAATCTCTTCAATCTTTCTCAGAAGTTGGTGAATCAGTGGATGTTTTGGCTTAGAAAAGGATAAAGCAAGCTTGACCTCTAGCATCTGTCTAGCTACTATCTGCATAAGTGGATAATCTCTATCCACTAACATATAGAGTTTCTCTTCATTAAGCTTTACAGCATGCACTCCACAGTATTCATATAGTACCCAATCTTGAACCATGTAATCTTCCCAACACTTATCACTTGGATTAGGCTCAAAAAGGCACTTTAAGGCAGACTACATAGAAAAAGCCATAGTACATGTGGGTCCTAACTTGACACATCTGAATGACACCAATTCCCATAACTTCTCCAAATCTCTTCTTGTTAAAAAGAATAGAAGATTATCAAAAGAAAGATATTGACTCTTGTATCCATCTGATCTTGTCAACTCAATGACATCCTTTCCTTTAACTGAGACAATTTGCCAATCTGTAAGAGGGAACTTAGACTTCAATGGTTTAACAGAGACATGATCTTCAGGCATTTTCTCATTAACCACAACAAAGTGATCCAATCTTTTTGCATCATCCAGCTTCTGCCTTTTAAAACTAGATTCTTCCAAAACAGATCCAGCTCTCTTTTGTTTTCCTTTCTTCTCTGCTTCCTTTTCTGAATCCATGGGTCTGAAATCATCAAGCCTTCTTTTGCAAGAGTTGTACAGCTCCTCAACTCTTTCATAAGAACAGTTCTTCAAATTCAAATTCTTCTTTTCACTCATGTGTTTGATGAATTTGATCATTTGATTCATATTCTGTTGCTTGGTAGGTGGCTTGGTCTTCTTAGCATGATATTCTTTAAAGTCATTCTGTTGTTTCATCTTATTGAACATCTCAACCAGCAACTTTGTCCTTGTATCAATATCATACAGACCCCATTCTTCTATTGTCATCTCTTTCTGCAGTCTCTCAGAGGCTTGAAGCAATATTTGTTCCTTATTCCAATCTTCAATAGCCTTAAGAGAAGCTTCTTCTTGTTCTGCAGCCTTCCTTTGTTCAGCAAAAACATCAGTATTCCATTCCTCGTGTATCTTTTTAGACACCTCTGCATCATGTTCTTCTTGCTCATCTTTACTCCTAAACTTCAAAGGTGGCTCTTATTCGATAACAACAGCTTTACCCTTTCCAAGATCCTTTGGTTGAGTAACTACTGACTTTTGTACTTGCTCACCAATTCTAATACCTTTAACAGGTGGTTTGTTTGAAGTTTTAGGTGCAGGTTTTGAAAAAACTTCAATTATCTTGAGTTGAGATTGCTTTAAGTTAAGCAGTTGTAGAGCAATCTCATTTTTAGTTTCCTTTGATTTTGTAGTGGTTGTTATTGTGGTGGTTGTTGTTGTAGCAGTGGTTGGTTAAGCAGTTGAAACTTTTGAACTAGCAGTGGTTTGGGTTCTACTAGCAGTAGTTTCAGCAGTGGTTGCAGCAACACTAGCAGTGGTTGCAGCAACAGTAGCAGTGGTTGTAACACCCCAACCCAACAAGGGTCCGAATGTCACATTATTGAGTCATATCAGAACATACTAATAAAATTTGCAAGCGGAAGTCTTATTAAATAAAATACTAAGTCATATAAATGAATGACTTCAAAAGAAAATACATAAACCAACATATCTAAAAGAAATGAAATATCAAAACAATGATCTTCAAAAAGAGTCCAAAATGATAGGGAAACTAGGGTCGATTCACTCAAATGCTCCTACTCTCTGCCCATCAAGCCCAGCATCCTACTAGGTACCTGCCACATGGAAAAGAAAGTGCGGCTGAGCTTAAAAAGCCCAGTGAATAGATATGACAAAATAAAAAAAATTAAACAAAATAAAAATATGAAGGGAACCAAAGGAAACTGATATCAAGGTCATAGCAATGAACAAAATGAGTCAATTAGGAACCTGCAGAATGCAATATTAACATAAATAGAGAAGGCATAGAAATCAAAGGAAGACAAGAAGAAGTAGCGCATCAATGAACGATATAGGTAAATGCAGATAACCATGTAAACAACTACTGAAACGGAAGTCACATAGAAGCTACTGAATAATTATCGTAATAAATAGCAAGCGACTATAACAAGGTACAAGCATACCAAACAGAGATGCAAATAAATAGTAATATAAACATGGCAGTCAAATAATTCAAACATTCATATAAGTATAAACTGAACAATATCATAATCAAATGGAAGTAAAATGAACAGAATGATAGCATGGCAATTATAGGAGTTGAAAGAATAAGTGAAACAAGTAACCAAACAGTGAACAAGCATATCAGTCAACAGATTAACTAAACATAAATATGGCAAAACAAATAAATAAGATAATCATGATAGATATAAGCTAAGTTGAATTCCATAAGCAGGCGGAAGCAACTAAATTGAATGTAAGCATGGCAATCACACAAGTCAGATAATCCACAGTTGATAAACAGAACAAGTATCATAACCAGTGGAAATACTAACAGAAGTATAAGCATGATAGTCACATGTATCAGGTAGGAATACCAAACGAACATCATAATTGAATGAATTAACTAAACAAGAATATAGCATGGCAACTAAACAAGTCAACTAGACAGATAACATAAGTTGAACCATATTCCTTCATCAACTAGCAGCATGAACAAAAGTGTAAATATGGCAGATCAACAAGTCAGGTAAACATCAATTATTAAGCCAAACCTATATCGTAAGCAACGGAAAAATACCAACCAAACGTATAAGAATGGTAGTCACAAATAGCAAATAGGAATACTAAAAGATAATCATAGCCCACAAAAATAACTGAACGAGGTATAACATAGTAAACGGATGAGTCAGATAATTACATACTAGCATGGCAAATGGGTGAATCAATTAGTGACATAATATCATGGTAAACTGATAGTCACATATTAATCATATAATAGTAGGGTAAACGGATGAGTTTAAATAATTACATACTAGCATGGCAAATGGGTGAATCAATTAGTCACATAATAGCATGGTAAACAAATAGTCA
This sequence comes from Chrysanthemum seticuspe, assembly GCA_019973895.1. NCBI lineage: Eukaryota > Viridiplantae > Streptophyta > Magnoliopsida > Asterales > Asteraceae > Chrysanthemum > Chrysanthemum seticuspe. The sequence continues at coordinate 191,579,207 of BPTQ01000008.1, forward strand.
CGTATTAATCGTATAATAGCAGGGTAAACGGATGAGTTCAAATAATTACATACTAGCATGGCAAACGGGTGAATCAATTAGTCACATAATAACATGGTAAACGATTAGTCACATATTAATCATATAATAGCAGGATAAACGGATGAAGTGGTAATCTGAAGTATAACCTTGGTAGTCAACTAAAAAGGAATAAGAGTATGACAAATCAATGAAATGGAGTATAGTATGGTAGTCGGTTGAATCACATAAAGATAATGAATGAATGAGTAATCGACGGAAAACTAAAAACGAGAAATACAGAATATGGTGCATTGTGGAATAACATGAGGTATAAAAAAGATAAAAGGTCATGAAAGGAAAATATCAGTAATCTACCACGAGCCCAAACAAATCAAATCATATCATATCATAAGTAACCATGGAGTAGCTAGCTCCCAAAATGTGAAAGATGTGTATTACACACAAGCATCAGTCACTAGATAAATCAATCATGTCATATCATATCATATCATATACAGAAGAAATCTATGATGCATCCATACGCCCCTTCAAAAATATTAGTGGCCAAACATATATAATAATTTTGAGCCATAATCTATATAACAGAAAGGGACGGGATGGTTCATCACTCGACCACCCTGGAGTCATGCCATTGGTGCATCATTGACATGGCCATGTTACCTTCATGGCTAGGGAAAATGGCTTGGGTATTAAACTAAAGGGTCAAAAGGCAAGGTCAAAGTTTGGCAAATGTCTAAGTCATCATAATAGCATAATCAAGGGTTCATAATAAAAGGTTCATATCAAAGGTTCATAGTAAAGGGTAAATTCAAGGGTTCACATAAAATAGTTCAAGGTTCATAATCAAGATAGCTAAAGATCAAAAGATGTGTAATGGATCATGAGAAACCTTAAGAGAAAGGTCAGAATATCCGTACCTTATTCAAAGCAAGTAAACAGTAAAAGAATGGTCACAAGATGATCACTCCCGCTTCATGGAACCTATACGAATTAAATAACGTTTATTATAATCAGATTACCCATTTTAGACGGCTCTCCATTTTTAGTAGGTTTCCACTTTTAGTAGGTTTCCCTTATTAGTAACTTTTCGAATTGAATAAGTTAAGGTATAATTCATAATTCTTCAAATTATGATCAACTATGACTACTTATCATATTTTAGGGTTTTATGTGTCATTTAACAAGTTTTACGGTTTAATGTGCAATTATGTTATTATTTGCAAAACACATAAACTTTACCCGTACTCGTAATTAATTAGGGTTTCATAAACCATAAATCGTACAAAGGTCCAAATGTACATTAGAGGTCACCAAATATCATTTTAGTGGTTTAGTAGTCATTTACACAAGTTCATAAGGTTACACGCATCCCGGGTTAATTTACAAACACTTATGCATACCAAAAGTTAAAACATGTATTCAAGTTATATTCAGATTTATTTACTCACATCAGACCTGTTTTATAACCATTTAAAAAAATAGCTAGGCATCAATTCAGGTCCCCCAATTTGACACAGAACTACCCATATGTCTCTAGTATTTATGTGAAGTTTCCCAAAATTTACAGACATGTCTAAGTATTTTATAAAAAATCACTTCACAACTATCCCAGATTTCTCAGCTTTTGACACTTCGTAAAAATTAGGGCTTCCCAGACCTCACCAATAATTTATGAAAAATCCCACAAGTTGTCTGAATTCCCAGACCCGTATAGCAGTTTTGGCATGTTAATTTTGAAAAATCAAAAGGGTATCTTCCCGACCACCAATGACCCCGAAACTCGAAACACAAGTATTACAGAGGTTAAATCCAATTCTAGAATAAAAAACCACCCAAATATGTGTCGTTAACAATTTATTATATAGCTTTTAAAACACTAAAATTTTTAGACAGCTTAACATGAAATCACAGTTTTGACCCACGATACAAAACAATTTATAATGACTCCAATTCAACACCAATAATTAAACCAATCATCATGTACATGTATTAAGGTCTTATTAATATCAAAAAATTGGTCTTACACGTTTTTACCCACTGAGTACAAAATAAAAAATGTAAAACCACACCGAAAACCTTAATTGACCTAAAAACCCTAATCCGATTTTCACCAATTTTATAAAGGGCAAATCGCATAAAAAGGTACTCATCTTATGTCCAATTTCAATTAAAGGTACCATTCTTTTTTTTTTCTCAATTTAAGGTACCCGACTTTTTTTTTTGGTCAATTTAGGTTTTTTTCTAACTTCCGTTAACCATTTCGTTAGTAAATTACATGTTTTGTCCTTGAGTTTGTATAGGCATTTCATGTTTGGTCTATTTTCGTCCGTTTTCATACGCTTGCATACGTTTTCGTCCGTTTTATACGTTTTCGCTCGTTTTTGCACGTTTTCGTCCGTTTTTACACGTTTTCGTCCGTTTTTGCACGTTCTCTTCCGTTTTTACACGTTTTCGTCCGTTTTACACGTTTTCATCCGTTTTTGCACGTTTTCTTCCGTTTTTACACGTTTCGTCCGTTTTTCCACGTTTCCGTCTATTTTTACACGTTTTCGTTTTTTTTACACGTTTCCGTCTGTTTTACACGTTTTCATCCGTTTTCTTCCTTTTTTACACGTTTTCGTCCGTTTTTGCACGTTTCGGTCCGTTTTCGTCAGTTTTTCCACGTTTCCGTATATTTTTACACGTTTTCGTTCGTTTTTCCACGTTTTCGTCTATTTTACACGTTTTCGTCCGTTTTTGCACGTTTTCGCCAGTTTTTACATGTTTTGTCTGTTTTACACGTGTCCGTCCGTTTTTGCACGTTTTCGTTTGTTTTTACACATTTCCGCATCTTTTTGCACGTTTCCGCATGTTTTTGCACGTTTCCGCATGTTTTTATATGATATCATGTAAAAACGGACAAAATAGACGAAAATGTGTAAAAACATACGAAAACGTGTAAAAACGGACGAAAACGTGTAAAAACAGACAGAAACGTGCAAAAACAGACGAAAACGTGCAAAAACGGACGAAAACATGTAAAACAAACGGAAACGTGTGAAAACGTGTAAAAATGGACGAAAACGTGTAAAAACAGACAGAAACGTGCAAAAACAGACGAAAACGTGCAAAAACGGACGAAAACGTATGAAAGCGTATGAAAACGGACGAAAATAGACCAAAAATGAAATGCCTATACAAACCCAAGGACCAAACATGTAATTTACTAACGAAATAGTTAACGGAAGTTAGAAAAAAACCTAAATCGGCCCAAAAAAAAAGTCGGGTACCTTAAATTGAGAAAAAAAAAAGAATAGTACCTTTAATTGAAATTGGACATAAGATGAGTACCTTTTTATGCAATTTGCCCTTTTATAAATGGATCCGAGCACTATAAAATTAATACAAATTCGTTTTTAACATCATTATAGGTTAGGGTTTTCATAAAAATTAACCACCTAATTTTATATAAGCCGAATTAATTAAAATAAATAAGAAAACAATACCTAGTTTGCGGTTTCAATGAAAATTCGATTACTATGGATTGAAAGTAATTAGTCCTGACCTTGGCAACCCTCACCTTGAATCCACAGCCTCCAAAACGTGTGTGTGAGTGTGTTTTTTTTTTCTGAAAGTCGAATGGGAGAAGGGGAAAAAGGTAACCGGTTTAATAGAAAATGGGTTTGATCTATAACTTACCAAATAATAAGTTTTGTTAGGGGATTTAATTTGATTAGGTCGGTCCAAAATAAAAAGGGGGGGGGGGAGGATGGGCCGAAAATTAGGGCTTTTATTTTAGGGATATCATTTTTTTTTGTATTTAATTAATTATGGAATTTATAATTAATTTAGGTAATATCTAATTAGATTAATCTTATTATTAATTTATCAAATGTCACCAAATTAAAAGTATTATTTCAAATGTTTATGAAATATTTTAGATCAATTTCATAATTAGTACCTCGAGTTAATAAATTTTTAAATTAGACGCAAATATAATTTACGCGATTTTGCGGGTTTTACAGTGGTTGCAACTTCAGCAGTGGTTACAACCTTAGTTACTTGCTCCACTTCTTTTACATTCTCCACAATTGCAGTCTTTGTAGGATTTTCCAACACTGCTTCATTCCCATCCTTATCAGCCACCAAGTAATCATTAACATTGTCACCACTGTCAATCTCCATATCAACCAAAGCCTCCCCTGAATTCATGCTATCATTCCTCCCCTGTTTGGATGCATCCTCCAAACCTTGACTTTCAGAGAAGCTAACCCTTTGTGCAGTGCCCACCTTCTTCAATCTTTTGAATTGTTTGACCTTTGGCTTTCTTTGGCTCTCCAAAATTCTAATTCTGTGCTGCAACTTCTTGATTGTGTCTGCTTGAGAAGTTGTCAGCTGTTGTAAGCCATTGATCTGAGACTCCATGATGGTACACCTGTCCATCAGTTCCTTTATAAGTTGCATGCTATCCTCTCCTCTTCGACCTGTATTACCTGGTCCGAGAGGTGGGTCATTGGACTTGTCAGTTTGTACAAAAATGTGATCCATCAATTCCTGTTGGTGTTCCATTCTACCCTTATCACTTCGAGATGTGTTACCTTCTCCGAGAGGTGAATCATCGGGTGAGTTTAATATGGCATCAAGCCTAACCTGATCATCCATGCCCCCCATATTAGCCAGTTGGCTGGGGATTCCCCCACCTGTATTGAGTTCAAGAGAACCCTCTACTTTAGGAGTTGCCATTGGTTGGGACTTATTGATGTTATCACTGTCCTGCTCAGCTACTAAGCTTAAGTCAGTAGTGATAGCCCTTCCAATCATGTCACCTCCATCACCTGTGACAGCCTCATGAACTACACCACTAGCACCAGCCTGAGGAAGCCTAGTGCCCTTCTTCTTCCTACATGTGACTAAAATGGGTTGAGGTTGGTAAGTTGAAGGTGAAGGCACAACAGTTGTTGTAGGTGGTGGTGTGCTTGGGGTAGCAGTGGAAACCTAATGCTCAGCAGGGGTTGGGGTAGGTTGTATTTCATCCTCCTCTTCATTCTCTGAATCATGTGTCAAAGCAAGCATATGAGGAAAGAGAGGAGTAATAATACCTGAAAAACCGTTACTATTTCTCTTCATATTGGCAAAGAATTTTGTGGTAATGAAAAACAGATCAAAGGTCCTCTGATGTGGTTTTGGGTCCACAATCTGACTATCAATGATCATCTGGATGAACCTAAGATATAGAAAATACTTGCCCTTATCCTTGATGTTCTTTTGTAAAGCTTCAAAGACCATTCTTGACCAATTATAGACGTTTTGTTGAGTAAGGCATATGAGAGCAGTAGCAATCTTGGAGAGAAATTCATCAAAGCCAGTGGTTTTTCTACTAAGACAAATAAGACAGGTATGTATCAAGAACTTCCATTGGTGGGAAAACATACCTTTTTGAAATTTTAAACTGGTACCCCTTCTCTCATAACCCATTCTTTCCAGACCAGCAAAGATCGCTGGATTTGCCATATTTACTTCACCACCATCATCTTGAAACTTTAGCACAAACCTAATAACCTCCTCAGTAACCAAAATTTCTTTCTCATCAACCATTTCCCTAATTGTGTCTACACCACCCCTCTTCACAATCTCAGCCATCCTCCAAAATTGACGGGTGTAAGCCTTAAGAACAACAGGTGTAGCCGTCAAAGCATAAGAGATGGGGCTTAGTTTAATGAAATCAATCATCTTATGAAACCCTTCTTGAAGCTTCATTCTTGTCTAAGTATGCAACCAAGTTGTGAGAAGATGAAAGTTCACACGCCATTGTAAAAATTAGGGTTCGTGGGATTTGGGATAAGTACAATTGAGCGATTTGTGCGATTAGGGTTTGTGTTATGAGCAAATTAAATGTGTTTGTAAGATCAATTGAATGATTGGGAGTGATTTGGGGAATAAATACGTTATCACAAAAAGTTGCAAAACAACCCCTTTAGTTTCACACTTCATCATAAACGAGCTAGCAGTTCTTTCTCAATATTAGCAGTGATTCCATTAAAGCTAGCAGTGGAAACATTTTCGTCCTCCAATCTTTCAACCAAGTCCTTCTTTGCCAATGATTTGACAATGTAGGATATCATGCATCTTCTTGAAGAAGAATACAACAAACGACTTTTTTTTAACTACAAATGCTCCAGCAGCAATACTCCAAAAATCCTAGTGCTCATAAACAATCCAAGAAACTATCTTTAAATGTACATGTAGGACCTTGTTTTTACACCAACCTTACGCATATACCACCTTATCACAAGATGAACACACGTAACCAAACACAAACACTATGCGTAGTAAATGAAGAAAGAAACAAAAATGAGAAAGTTTGGTGACTTGATGTTATGCGTATGAAGATGAAAAGAAAACTTGTTATATTGCTTAAAGAAAACACACACACACATACACTCAAGCACACCCCTCAAATGACCATTTGAGGGGTATTTATACTCCTTATTCTAGACGCCCTAATGGGCTTTCCATGGGCCTCGTGGTGGACTTGGATTGGATTGGGTTACAAGAACTTATACAAGGCTAGATTAACATAACTTCTAGCCATTTAGCTTAGTCCAATCCACGAGCCCGTTGACTATTCTAATACGATATCTAACACACGTTACAAAGTTCCTAAATGTGAATGACCATCACGTCTAATAAAAACTATTAAGGCTAACAATCTCCCCCTAAGGGGTGGTCATTCAAAAGATGCTCCACTTGATTAGGTCTTTACTTTTCTCGAGCTTGAACTTTGTGTGTAGATATAGAATAGTCTTGTTTCATTGTTCCTTCATGCTTTGTGATCAATTAATATGGTTGTCTGCCGTTGTCAACTTCGTTGGTTAGGTGTCTCCACGTCATTCTCCACCATGCTCACACTTCTATTTGACTTTTAATTACGAATGATGTAGTTCTCGAGTCTTTAAACTTTGTAGATTCTTTGACATTGACGAAGAATCATCTTAATCTTTTGTTGCCTTTGATTTTGATGAGAACTTTCATGTGTTGTTGGTATGAGCATGTGGAGAATCTGCACTATCTCTTCCTCCCGCAAGCATCCATAAGAAGAAAATATAAAAACATGGGTTAGAAGTAATCCAGCGCTTAGAAGTTTGAACTTCGAGTGTGTTAACAGCATAGTGTGAAAACACGTCTCTAATTATCACAAAGGCCGTTCCTGAACTGGAGTCCCACAAGTGTGATAACGCGATATACCGAAGTACATCTACAATTCAGATGAGTCGTTGAAGTACACCGAAGCATCACTTCACGACTGTAGACCATTTGAGACACACTAAGCGTAATCCACGGGGAGTTACCGAAGTGACCTGCTGTCAGGGCTGCTTGATGTTGACCCTGGCAGGAGTTTCCATTCAATCATTGAAGATCACAGATGTGAAACTTCTCATAAATGTTCTGGCAGATTGCTAAGATCTACGTAGGACTCTAGAATATATCACTTGTGTCCTTATAGATGAACAACAAGCGATGTCATGTAAAGTGTTCCTATGAGATCTTTTGATGAATCTCGTGGCTCTAGACACAATAAGTGTATTTTGGTTTTCCAAAGCGGAGACTAGGGAGAGGGTCTCCTTCTTCAATACCAACGATCTCTAAGAGAAAGTCGATAGATTACGTAGGGTTCCCTGTGAGAATGAAACAAATCCTTTTGAGAGGAATTGAGTGGCAAGAAGGTTTAGTGCAGTGTGCCACTGGGTCCATGCCGTCTTTGTCTTCAATGCCAGTGTCATCTTTGTGACAACCAGTAACATATGAATTGAACCCTGTTTCTGCCCTAAGGTTGATTATGGAGGGCTATTTTTTTCACCCTTTCTTTTACTTTTCTTTTTAATTCTTCAACCCCTTCTTTCTCCTTTCTCACATTACTCCTTTTTTCAATCATTCCTAAGGACTTCTAATACTAACTATTTGTGATGTCCTTGGGTAGATCCCTCCGGCTCTGGCGGATCATTGGACGAATTTCCTATCCTTAGTCACCTTATAACTCCATGACTGTCCTATTGTTACCATAAAACCATTTTTCTTGAAAATCTCTCAAAGTGTTTTTGATAGAAAACATGTTTGGAATACTTTGAGAGTTTTAATTTTCAGAAGCACTCCCCCTTCACATGTGCTTATAAGTTTTGACAGAAATCTGCACATAGAGGGTAGAGTTCGCACTTTTTGAATTGATCGACTTTAAATGAACAAGACCGATTCGAGACATGTTTACATCACTAGAGAACTAGCTTGAAATTATTACCCGTCCTGGTCAAGTCCATAGAAAGTTTCTCGAGATGGTACATTATTCCTCGTCAATTCATTGGTTTCAACTGAGTCGAGCTCTTTTGAGATTCAAACGACAAACATTAAACTTTTTGATCACATTTTAATCACGTCTCCTCCCCCTCAAAAATAGCATATTTGTGATATTTTTGATATCATCGGATTAAACAACATTTTAGAATCTTTTGGGGAGACAAACGGATTTGATTTAAGCATGAATTTGGAACATTTTTGTTTTATACTCCCCTTTAATAAAGCATAATCAATTAAAGGGTTTTAGAGGGAGTTATCTTGAGCACAAAATATTTTAAAAGATTTTGAAAATCGTTTTGAAGAATCTTGAAAAAGTGCTCAAGATGATGATGATTTCTCACCAGTTTTAAATGTAGTGCACTGAAGCGTACACTTGATTTTTTCTTTAAAAAACACGAGTTTTGATTTAAAAATAATCAAAAGTCATCATTTTTGTCCGGGTTTCGTACTGAAGTATACGAAAGCCATTTTGGAAGAAATTTTGAGAAACGACATGTTTTGGAAAACATTTAAAGAACTCTCGCTCAAGCATCTATACATGCCCGTATCATTGTTGAATGACATTTCTAGAAACGTACAGAATATCGATTATACGAGAGACATGTCGTGAGAATAATATTTTTGTATTTTTGATTTTCTATTCTTTTTGTATTTTTGAAAGTTTTATATTTTTATATGTTGCTTTTGTTGGTTTTTCAAATTTTGTATTTTTTTTTTCAAAAATATTTACAACGAAGCTTGTTGGAAAAACATTTTCAAGAAGATTGTAGAAGACGTTCTAACTCCTCAGGGGTTAGGCTTCGCATTCCAATTCGTCGAACTAAATCATCAAACCTTTCTTTTGGAAGGGCTTTAGTAAATATATCGGCGAGTTGGTAATCTGTCTTCACGAAAAACAATTCAACAGTACCTTCTTCCACATGTTCTTTTATGAAGTGATAGCGGACTCTGATATGCTTAGTCTTTGAGTGATGAACAGGATTGCATGATATGGCTATGGCACTTTTCGAGTCACAATACATAGGTATTTTATCGAAAGTAAAGCCATAATCTGTGAATTGTGTTCTCATCCATAGAACTTGAGCACAACATGCAGATAGAGACACATACTCAGCTTCAGCGGTTGAAAGTGCAGTGCAATCTTGTTTCTTTGAAGACCAGCTTACTAACTTTTCACCCAAAAATTGTGCTCCTCCTGATGTACTTTTTGCTGTAACTTGGTCACCTGCGTGGTCCGTATCTGAAAAGGAAATTAGATCAAATCCGGATTCCTTCGGATACCAAAGACCCTTGTGAATGGATGTCTTCAGGTACCGAAAGATCCTTTTAACCTCTTTGAGGTGCAGTTCGGTAGGCTTTGCCTGAAACCGTGCTAATAAGCAAACAGTAAAATGAATATCGGGTCGACTAGCAGTGAGATACATGAGAGAACCAATCATGCTCCGATATTTCTTCGGATCGATAGGTTTCCCAAACAAATCGGCTCCAATTTTCGGTGAAGTTACCATTGGTGTTCCAACAGAGTCACAATTATCCATACCATGATTTTTCAAAATCTCAGTTGTATATTTCGCTTGATTAATAAAAATTCCACGTGGGGACTGATGTACTTGTAAACCAAGAAAAAACTTTAGTTCCCCCATCATGGACATTTCAAATTTGCTTTTCATGAGATTTTCAAAATGTTTTGAAAGATTCGGATTAGTGGACCCAAAAATGATGTCGTCCACGTAAATCTGAACAATCAAAATGTCGTTTTTGCATTTTTGTGTAAACAAGGTAGGATCAACCGTTCCTTTGGTGAAATTGTTTAGAATCAGGAAAGAGGACAATTCGTCATACCACGCTCTCGGAGCTTGCTTTAAACCATAGATTGCCTTTTTGAGTTTGTAGACGTAGTCTGGATGTTCCATGTCTATGAAGCCTTCTGGCTGACTCACGTACACTTCTTCTTTCAGAGTTCCATTCAAGAACGCGGTCTTAATGTCCATCTGATAAACCGTGATGTTTTTGTGAGCTACATAGGCTAAGAAAATCCTGACTGCCTCAAGTCTAGCTACCAGCGCGAATGACTCTTCAAAGTCTATCCCTTCTTCCTGTCTGTATCCTTTGGCCACAAGACGAGCTTTGTTGCGAATTACAGTCATCTATTCATCCCTTTTGTTCTTCTATAACCATTTGAGATCAATGACTCGAATGTCAATTGGTCTTGGAACCATATCCCAAGAGTCATGTAGATGGTATTGGAGAAGTTCCTCCTGCATCGCTTCTATCCATGCGGGTTCTACCATTGCCTCCCGAATGTTCTTTGGTTCAATATTGCTAATTGAGCAGAGGTAAATGCATAAGTCGCAATCGGTGGCAAGTTGGCATCTCGTCTGAATTCGCCTTGAAGGTTGACCAATAACTTGTTCAATTGGGTGGTCTTTTGTCCACTTCAGAGTAGAAGGATACCGTAGATTATACGAGTGCGAGTTAGATGGTTCTCGTAAGCTTGAGGATGATTCAGCTGATTCCGTAGCAAACAGGTTTTCAAATAAGTCTTCATCTAACGTTGCATCGTTCTGGTTTTGAGTAGGTTCTTCTTGAAATGATATGTTTTGGTTTTGCTCATCAGCTTCTGGTAAAACTGTTTGAAGAATTGGAGTTGCTGGAGTAGATGTAGATGATGTTGATGGAGTTGGTGTATTGGTTTCGACCGTTGTAGATGCATCTTCTGTTGGTGGTGGTAGATGATGTTGAGCGGGTGCAGCAGAATGATGGTTTGATGCATTTGTCGAAGTTCCACCATATTATTCATCGAACATTAACTCGAAGAAATTCTCCCATTATTTTTCATGAGGTTTGTCAGCAAAATTTGATGGAGCTCTTTGATGTACGAGTCCTGAACGGATGTGTCCAGAAGTCTGCGAGTTTGGTGCGGGTTCTAGAGCGAGTCTCTCAGAAGCCATTTGTGAAATTTCATCAAAATTCACATTCATCGTCTCCATGATCCTCCTAGTTCTCCTGTTATACACCCTGAATGCCCTCGAGCTATCTGAATATCCAATGAAGATTCCAATATCACCTTTAGCTTTCAGTTTCCCTAGATCTTCTCTGTCGTTTGTTGGATAGCACAAAGCGCCAAACACGTGAAAGTAAGAGATATCAGGTTTTCTGTTGTTCACTATTTCATATGGGGTTTTATTGAATCTTGGATGGATTAGGGATCGGTTCTGAGTGAAACAAGCAGTGGCAACAGCATCAGCCCATAGAAATAACGGTGCACTAGAATAAATTAGCATTGTACGAGAAGCTTCCACAAGAGTACGGTTTCTTCTTTCAACTACCCCATTCTGCTGTCGAGTTCTAACAACTGATGTCTGATGAGTAATTCCAACATCTTCAAAATAGGCTCTTAACTCCTGATTTGTGAATTCTGTGCCGTTGTCTGGAGCTTGAAGAAGTACTTGAATATGTTTCAGGAAGGTGATGATGATGCATGGTGCTTCGTCTTTTGATCTCAAAAACCTAACCCATGTATATCTTGAATAGTCATCGACAATAACAAGAATATACTTTTTCCCATTTATGCTTTCAACTCTCATTGGGCCACATAAGTCCATGTGCAACATATGCAACTTTGCTTCCGAACTAGGTACGGATTTGGGTTTATATGATGCTCTTTTGCTTTTTCCTTGTTCGCATGATGGACATAAGTGATCCTTGGTGTATTTGAACTTTGGAAGTCTATTGACGATGTTGTCTTTGGCCAGTTTGTTGATGGTGTCGAAATTGAGATGGGATAGCCGTCTATGCCACAACCAGGACTTTGTTCCAGATGCTCGTGTCATAAGACATATTGGTGATGAAGAGGCCATTTGGTTAATGTCGATAGCATACAAGTTTGTATCACGATTCCCAGTTAAGAGATTAGTGCCATTCAAGTTTCTAATGAAGCAAACATTTTTCCTAAAAGCAACCTCTAAATCTGCATCACAGAACTGCCCGACTGAAAACAAATTGTCTCCCAACCCTTCGACATAGTAAACCCAAGTGATCAAATAATTTCCAAAAGGTAGATCTCCATAACCCATGATAGCTGCTACATGATCATTTCCGAAACGTACGGTTCCCATGAATTGCCAGACGAAATTGATCAGCAGTTTCAGATTTCCGGTCATGTGCTTGGAGCAACCCGAGTCGACGATCCAAAGACATATTTCGATAACCTGCCAATAACAGAAGAAGAAGATTTTGGAAACCGTTTTGATTTTGGTTCCTTTGGGTTAAAGGTAAAATCCTGATCACACTAATAGAAGTTATCTATTGGTAAGACAGGTTCATCACTCATTCTACCATTCTGGAGTGTGAAAGTTCTACCTGTTGGTTTCCAAATGTCATCCTAAAGTAAACACTATGCTTCTTATCAGTAGTGTAAAGCCTAAGTCTTGCCACTAGTCTTCCTATTCGTTTAGCATAAGTTCATTTGGGAACGTTCTTCTGAACAGGCTTAACAATCTCATTCTTAGAAACACAATCATCATGAATATTAGTTAAAGATTTCTTGCAAGATAAACAAAGAGATTCAACACATTCATTAGACTTAGCAAGTTTCATAGGTTCATTACATTCAGATGAAATGTCTTTCTTATTATAAAGCGGTAAATTCCTAGGGTGTTCTTCTACTTTCTTCTCTTTATTCAAGCGACTACTCTTAGAGGCAAGCGAGACTCTATTGTTCCTTGTATTGCTCTTAGGCTTTAGTCTGCTGCTCCTAGAGGTGCTTCCTAGTCCTGTAGAAGGTAAGGCACACTCATTAGGATTCACATTTTTATCTAGAGAAGTGGTTTCAGCTTTCCTAGTCTCTTTAGAATGCTTTTCTAAACTTATGTCGTTTGTTCCATATGTTTTAGATGTGGAGGCAGACGCATTAGTGGTACTCATCTTAAAAAGGCCAGGTGCTAAAACTTTTGGTTTCTCGATAACCGCTTTTCCTGTATCAACACTTTGTTTAGGCAAGGCAGGTGGAGTGACTGGTTTTGATATATCATTTTTCTCATTGACTTTTGGAGGAGGCATTGAAACAGACATTTTTGGTTTTAAAACCGGTTTGGGAACATTTGCTTTCTCCTCTGTCAATGGTTTTGTAATCTTAGTATCCACTGCCTTTCCTTTCTGACATTCCAGCTGAGTCCTCAAAAGATCATTTTTTGCTTTTATGTCATTGTAGGCACGCTCATACGACAGTTTGTCATACTTGCGTTCCTCAGTTTTTTGATCAAGTTGTTTAAAATATGAGACATTTTCTTTTTCAAGTTTCTCAAGTGCTTTTTCATATTTTGAAACAATTTTGGAGGTCTCAGACTGGAGTCTTTCATGATCTTCAACAGAATATGTTTGTAAAATAATGGACATAATATCGGTAGTCAGAACATCTTCGAAGAGGGAATCATTTAAATTTTCCAAAAATTTGATGTGTTCAACACTTTCATTAGCTTGCTTTACCAGGGATTTATGGTCCTTGACAAAGTCAGCTGTTTCTTTCAAAAACGCTTGTTCAAAACGAATTACCCTTGAGTTGATGTTATTCAGCTGAGGGGCAATTTGAGTTTCAAAATACTTTTTATTTTCATTATCAAAACTATTAAACCAGATGTTTGTTGTAATATTGGTTTTAGTTTTAACAGTGTCTTGAAGATCTGCAATTCTAGTTTTCACATTTTCTAAAATACTTCTCGCATCACTTGTGTTAAAAGGATTGTTTGAAGACATTTGTTCAATGTTCGAAATAGAATTTGAGACAACAACTGGTTTTGAAACAGATTTTGAAACAGGTGTTGACTCTGTGTTTGAAACACTTGGTGTGATGGAAAACTTTGACGTTTCTTTTTGATTAACAAAAGTAATTCCATTAATTTTGTTCCATTTGTTATAATCAATTGGTTTGATTTCCGGATTTTTTTGTTTCATTTTTGATCTACTCTCCTCAGATAGTTCTAACGTTTCAAGAGAATCACGAACAATAATGGGTTCATGTAAAACATTTCCATTGTTTAACACATTCTGAGGTTTCTGAGCTTTCTTGAGGAACGAAGAAGGGTCGTTACCAAGTGCCATTCTATGATTAGTATGAAAACGCGGATTTACTTGATTAGAAAGCATCTTGTTTGTTTGAGCAGAATGACCCGTTGTAAGAAGCAAATTTTCCAAAGTTTGGATTTTTTTCATTTTTATCAAGAATTTCATCAAGAAGAGAATCTTCTCGTTTTGAAAAATCAGTAATCAACTGCTTCTTCTCTTTTTCAAGATCAGAAAACATTTTTTTTTGTTTGGAAAGTTGGTCATTTAAATCAGAAATTTCCTTGTTTAAAGATTTAATTTTCAAGTTCAAATTCACATCAAGTGTGTTATACTTGATTTGCAATAGTTGTTCTTTAGAAACCAAATTTCGATAACCAATTTCTAATTCTGATTCTTTGTATTTATGAAATTCAAAGGCTTTTGCATTCTCCTTGTAACTCTCAAGCTCAGCGGTCAATTTAGCATTCGCGGCCTTAACTTCGCGATTGACCGTTCTAACTTTCTCGATTTCAATGCCACAGTTATTGATTAATGATTCAAAATAAGCACGTGTTTCCTCATCAGTCTCAGTATTTTGTGCCACACAGTCTCTACTAGGATCCACATCTGGAGTCTCAGAGTTAGTATTGCTACAACTCGGATTGTCCAGGTATGTATCATAAGTAGGTGCTGATGTCACAGAATGTTGTTCGTCATGAGTAAACACATCAAATATGACATTGTTATAGCATGGATCAGTGATTGGTACCTCAGATACTGCATTGGCGTCATAGACAGGAGGTGCGTCAGAATCAGTGTCGTACTTAGTCTCCTGAAGATTTTCCATGAAGATGCAGTTCGCATTGATTTCCTCGAGGTCTTCCAAATCATCCATAATAGCGAAAAAATCATTTTCCTCAGCACTCAACTGTAATCCTGCTTCTGACTTTCGTGCTAACAGCATAGCTTTCTGAAGATACTCAGCAGTCTTCTTGTTCGGCTTAGTAGGACAATTCCTTGCCATGTGACCTAATCCTTGACAGTTATAACACTTAACCTGATTACCCTGATTCACATTTCCATAATTCCCAATGACTGGAGCTGCAACATTCCCATTCTGATTACCCACTGCTTTATTCCCAACATTCTGACCCATCTGATTTCCAACATTCTGACCCAACTAATTACCCTGATTCGGAACCGCCTGATTACCCATGTGAAATCCAGTAGCATATCCCTGTTGATTCCCAATAACTCCAACCATTTGTCCTTGATGACCCATATTCACACCCGGCTATGCAATTTGCCTGTTGTGAGTGTTTGATGAAATCCTTTGGTTGTTGTTAGTTGGTGTGGAATAGCGACCTCTGAATGCTTTAGTCAAAAAAGCAAATGCAGTTGACAAAGCTTGTTCTTGTTCAATTTCAAGATCAGTGATTCCTTGTTCTTGGTATTGTTGAGACTGTTGTTGTTGAATGACTTGTTGTTCTTGTGGATAGAATTGTTGTTGAGGGATAATAGCTTGTGGTTGTGGAATGTATTGCTGCAAGTTGTTGTTAGTGGATGATGATGAAGCTTGTTGTTGTGAGTTCACTGGAGTTGGAGTCTTTGCAATGAGTGCCAATGGATCATGATTCTTTGCTAATCTTTCTTTCCTGACTTCATTCACTTCATTTTGGTTTTGTTTCAGAAAATCGTTGAGTTGATCAAAGTTCACTTGATGTAAGTCTTTTGTTTGGTTGACAATAGTGACATATCGTCCCCATTCTTCTGGTAGATTGTTCAGGAACTTGATGTTGCTCACGATAGTTCTGGGTGTCAACTTGTTTCTGACCAGCTCATTCATTAAAGTGCAGAACCTTCCATAGTAGGATTCAATGGATTCTCCGGGAGTAGATGTAAACTTCTCACAAGCAGTTAGCAGCTTGTTCTCCGTATCTTGTTGACCAATTTCTGTTCCATGAAAAAGCCATCTAACACGTTCCTACATATCGAAAGCAGTTTCACAACTGTCTACAGTAGCAAAGATGTCTCTTGGTAAACCCAGTTGGACAATATGAATTGCCATGTCATCTGCTTCGACTTGTTTCTGATCCTCTTCAGTGTATTCTGATTCCTTTTGAACACGAAAAGATGGTGGGACGGGAGGTGTTGCATCAGTATTTCCAGGGTCTTGGACTTGTCGAGGTATGAAGGGTCCATTCGTAATGGATTGAATCATCAATTTTCCATTAGGTTTGGTCTTAATGTAACGAAGCATACGACTTGTCCATTGAAGATAACCACTTTTTTCCAACATAGGAGGACGGTTTTCGGCACCAGCTGCATGAATGTCTTGTTGAGTTGCCATTGATGAAGGTATGTTATAAAGTTGATGTAGGATCGATTCAACGATAAAGGAGTTGTGATTGATGAAGATTAAGCTCGGTTGTTGTAGTGAAAATTGGGTCTAAAAACTTAAAAACCTTAATAACTTCTTTTCGGAGCGTTTTTAGGACTTGAAAGGTGACCCGAAAAAACTTTCGTTAATTTGGCGTGCTAATCTCCTCGTTCTCACGGTCTTTTTGATGGGTAGATCGCTGAAAACGGAGTTACGGTTCAAAAGTTATAGCCGTTTGAAGTTTTTACTCGTAATCCTTAAGCTTATGCATAAGCTTTGGTTGCTTAGGCGTAAGTTTTGTTCCTTAGGCGCAAGAGTTGAACCTTAGGCGTAGATAGTGACCTTACGCGTAATAATTAATGCTTATGCGTAGAAATATTCTTACGCGTAAGATGTTACTCTTAGGCGTAAACAATATCTTACTTGTAAGTATTAATGTTTATGCGTAAAACACAGTCTTAAGCGTAAGATTTAAATATTAGGCGTAACAACTCGCTTACGCGTAAAATACGAATCGTATCTCTCTAACTTATCCAAGCTAGTGAGAATTCCCAAGTCGAAGTGTTCCACAAACTTATCCAAGTGAGGGAAGCACTGAGTCACCGTTGTTGCACGAAGATTCTTAACCAAATGCTTATGCGTAAAACCTTATGCGTAAAAATAGGGTTTTGACTTTTTCTTACGCGTAAAAAGAGGGTTTTGACTTTCTTTTCTTACGCGTAAAAAATTCCCAGATTTTCAGACGATTTCAGATGCATAAACAGTTTCCAAAACACTCAAATACCAAGAAAGATTTAACCTTTGTCACCCAAAGAGCTTTTTCTACTTATGCGTAGAAACGAACAACCCAATACATACGAGTTTAAGACTGAAGAAAAACACGTAAAGCTTCGAACTTTTTCCAAAACCTAGAATCCTTAACACTATAAGAACCTCAAACCATAAGAATCTTGAAGATTTTAGTGGAAAAATTAAAGTTTTAAGCGTGACAATATTGAGAACAAAACTACGCGTAACAACACAAAAAAAACTTCAACCAAAAACACTCCTAAACCATTGTTAGGCGATAGATACCAATTGTAGGACCATGTTTTTACACCAACCTTACGCGTATACCACCTTATCACAAGATGAACACACGTAACCAAACACAAACACTATGCGTAGTAAATGAAGAAAGAAACAAAGATGAGAAAGTTTGGTGACTTGATGTTATGCGTATGAAGATGAAAAGAAAACTTGTTATATTGCTTAAAGAAAACACACACACACACACTCAAGCACACCCCTCAAATGACCATTTGAGGGGTATTTATACTCCTTATTCTAGACGCCCTAATGGGCTTTCCATGGGCCTCGTGGTGGACTTGGATTGGATTGGGTTACAAGGACTTATACAAGGCTAGATTAACATAACTTCTAGCCATTTAGCTTAGTCCAATCCACGAGCCCGTTGACTATTCTAATACGATATCTAACACACGTTACAAAGTTCCTAAATGTGAATTACCATCACTTCTAATAAAAACTATTAAGGCTAACAGTACAAATCTTCTTCAAATATTTGCATGAGACAAACACAACCCAGAACTACACAAACTTTGTTAAAGTTAGACACTTAACAGTTATAAGTGTAACACAAGTACTAAAAAATTATATGCACTAGTAGGACTTAACAAAAAGAACAAGCAGTGGTAACATATACACTAGCAGTACTAAGATTGCAAATAGCAGTACTATCTTTTTACAAACTTTTGCAAAAACATTTTGAGAATTAGAGATTGATCATACCTACACTAACTACTAAGTACCTAAACCTCCCCGCATCAAAAGCTTTAGTGAGTAGGTCTGCTACATTGAATCAGTATGTATTTTAACCATTTGAATTAACTTTTTCTCATTGCAATCTCTAATAAAATGATGTCTTATCTGAATATGCTTAGTTCTAGAATGCAAAACAAGTTTTTTAATTATGCATATAGTACTGTTATTGTCAATATAAATCTTAGTATGCATGAAATTGTACCCAAAGTACAACAATTGATTTTGAATCCAAAGTACTTGACCACAACAACTTGCAACAGCTACATACTCAACTTCAGTGGTGGAATTGGCCACAATTGTTTGCTTCTTACACTGCCATGAGATAAGCCTGCTTCCCAAAAACTGACACCCTCCAGTTGTATACTTTCTATCCAAGCTAGCCCCAGCATAGTCACTATCAGTATAGGCCACCAAATCAAAAGGTGAATCCTTAGAATACCAAAGGCCCAATTTAGGATGACCCTTAAGATATCTAAAGATTCTCTTCATAGCATTCATGTGTGTTGTATTAGGTGTAACTTGAAATCTTGCACACACACATACTGCAAACATTATGTTTGGCTTAGAAGAGGTGAGATACATCAAAGACCCAATCATAGATCTATACAGCTTCACATCAACTCTTGGACTTCCATCATCTAGTAGCAGTGGCTTCTGTGTTTCCATAGGTGTACTTACACTTTTGACATCCTTAAACCCAAACTTCTTCAAGATGTCTGCTACATATTTATCTTGACTGATAAAGATACCATCAGTCCTTTGTTGAACCTGTAGCCCCAAAAAGAAAGTAAGTTAACCCATAGCACTCATCTGAAACTTAGCATGCATAAGTTTCTCAAAATCCTTGCACATCTCCTTGTTTGTTGAGCCAAAGATGACGTCATCAACATATACTTGAACCAGAAAAATATCATCCTTGAACTTCTTTATGAACAATGTCTTGTCAATCACTCCTCTTTTGAACTCCTTGTTTAACAAATAAGTAGATATGCGATCATACCATGACCTAGGAGCTTGATGCAACCCATACATTTCCTTTTTAACCTTATACACCTTATCAGGGTGGTCAGGATCCTCAAAGCCTGGAGGTTGACAAACATAAACCTCTTCATCAATTGTCCCATATAAAAAGGCACTTTTCACATCTATTTGATACACCACAAAATTCTTTTATGAAGCATATGCCAAAAATAGCCTAATAGCCTCAATTCTGGCAACAGGTGCAAACCCTTCATCATAATCCAAGCCTTATGTTTGTGTGCATCCTTGAGCAACCAACCTTGACTTATTCCTAACAACAATCCCCCTTTCATCCCTCTTGTTTCTGAATAACCATTTTGTTCCAATAGCCTTTTGCCATTAGGTAAATCAACCAATGTCCAAACTTCTTGAAGTCTGAATTGCAGCAGTTCTTCTTGCATAGATTCAACCCATCCTTCTTCACCTAATGCTTCTTCAACTCTCTTAGGCTCCATTTGTGCCAAAAAGCAAGCAAAAAGACAATTTTGCAAGTCTAGATGACTGTTTCTTTTGTGAAGAGACTTTGCAAAGAATCCTTGTTCAGTGAAGGTTTTTAGGTTTTGAGTCTTGCTTCTTGTTTGCATTGAGGTATTTATGTTGCCAAGTATTAACTCTTTGGGATGATCTTTATGGATTCTGGTTGTAGGAACTGGACTTTCTGTAATGACACTCTCCAAATTAGAAACATCAGCATCCTTGAGAAAGTCATCAAAGGCTTTATCATCTGTAGGAGGATCAATTTCTTCCAAAGGTGGCATGTATGGATCGATTTCCAAATCAGCAGTACTATCAAATGGCTTAGAAGTGTTATCAAAGATAGTACTGCTAGTTGAATTTGTTGGTAAGGACTCAGCAGTGGTATAACTTGTGCCTGCATGGATATCAAATGAACTAGCAGTGGTAACACTTGGCTTAGCAGTGTTCTCAGCAACTCCCTTCTTTTTCACAATTTCTTCTACTAACACTGAGTTACCATGAGATAACTCTTCCTTATCTTGATGATGATCTCCCATGTTCCCTGGATCTACAATTTCCACAACATCATCATCTGAGGGATCCTTCTTTTCAATGATGGGAGAGACAGAACCAGGTTTCCACTTCTCAATCAAATAGAATTCTTTTGAAGATACATCTTCTTTAGGATTTGTTCTTGCATCAGAATTCTTTTGTGTACCTACATTAACATTAGTGGATGTACCTGCATTGATTGGCTTATAATTCATGGATTTTGTTAGCATATCTATATTGAAAAGCTAACCTGGTCCTTTACTCTCAACACTAGGAGTTTCTTCACTAAACCTAACATGTAAGTTTTCTTCAACCTGTCTTTTCCTCCTATTGTATACTCTAAAAGCTCTACTATTTAAAGAATAGTCAATAAAGTATCCATCATCTGCCTTTTCCTCAAATTTTCCTAGGTGGTCTATGGTATTTAAGATAGTAACAGGATACCCAATAGGTTTTAGGAAATCTATCATAGGCTTCCTACCATGTAAAAGCTCATACGGGGTCTTGTTATGAGGCTTAACTACCTTACTTCTATTCTGCACAAAGCATGTTGTGCCTACTCTTCAGCCCAAAAGGTAGTAGGTAATTTGGTGTTAGGTCACTAGATTTACAAACACAAGTAATATAGAAAAGATAGAGGCAGTTGAACAACACACAAACACACACACACGTACAAGTAAAGAAAGGTTAGGCATAGAGTGTATGTGAAAGAGTAACTTGAACAACCAACCCTCAAATGAGGGTTTACAAGAGTATTTATAGGAGGAAAGCTAGGGCAACACTCCTAGTTTCCATCCTTTCTTTAATGGGCTTGGGCCTAAGCTCATGGGCCTTCTACATAAGCTTAAGGTTAATAACAAACATAAAGGCCATAATAAAGCTAACTATTACATATTAATTACTAACACTTGATTATGGTTTAGGAGTGATTCCAACAATCTCCCCCTCAAGTGTTGGTGATGAACGGTGAAGGCGTTGATGTAATAGTAGCTCTTGACGTCTTCTGACATTCTTCTTTCTTGTGAGAAGAATTGCCTTGATTTGAACAATCTCCCCAGTGTAGAGAGATAGTTTTCTTTGAACAGTTATGCTTTGACGTCATCTTTAACTTTGTTCTTTGATTATTGTTCTTTGTGGTGAAAGTGATAGTATGTTGTTGTCTGCATCAGTCTGCCTCAGGTCTGCTTCGCTGCTCCAGTGTCTCCACGTCATTCTTCAACATGCTCACACGCTCTTTGACATTGGAATTCAATACTGATGAAGTTCTTTAAGTCTTTAACTTTGTAGATTCTTTGGTTTGACGAAGAATCATTCTGACTGTTGTGTTGCTTTTGAAAGAACTTCCATTAGTGATGATGTTGGCGTGAGCATGAGAAGAATCAGCACGATCATCCTGCTCCGGAGCTTCCATAAGAAGAAAACATTTCAAACGGTTAGTAATAAGCAGGTTCCGGCACTTACAAGTTTGAACTTCGAGAGTGTTAACAGCATAGTGTGAAAACACAACTCTAATTCTTACAAAGGCCGTTCCTGAACTGGAGTCCCACAAGTGAGATAACACGATGTACCGAAGTACATCTACAGTTCAGATGAGTAGCTGAGGTACACCGTAGCATCACCTCACGACTGTAGACCGTTTGAGACACACTCCACGTAATCCACGGGGAGTTACCGAAGTGACCTGCTGTCAGGGCTGTTTGATGTTGACCCTGGCAGGAGTTTCCATTCAATCATTGAGGATCACAGATGTGAACCTCTCATAAATTTTCTCGACAGATTGCTAAGATCTGTGAAGGACTCGATATGAACCACTGATAATCTTATTTGGTGATCAACAAGTGATAAAATATCAAGTGTACCTAAGAGATCTTTTGATTAATCTCGTGGCTCTAGACTCAATAGTGCGTTTTGGTTTTCCTGAGCGGAGACTAGGGAGAGGGTCTCCTTCTTCAATACCAGCGATCTCTAAGAGAAAGCCAATAGTTTACGTAGGGTTCCCTGTGAGAATGAAACAAGCTTCTGTTGAGAAAAACTTGAGTGGCTAAGAAGGTATAGTGCATGCGTCACTTGGTCCATGACGACTTTTAATCTTCAATACCGGTGTCACTAAGTGACAACCAGTAGCATATGAATTGAACCCGGTGTCTGCCCTAAGTTGAATAATTTGGAGGGCTATTTCTTTTCACCCTTTTCTTTGCTTTTCTTTTTAATTCTTCAACTCCTTCTTTCTCCGATTCTCATTTTCTCCTTTTTATAATCATACCTAAGGACTTCTAAGTACTAACTATTTGTGATGTCCTTGGGTAGATCCCTCCGGCTCTGGCGGATCATAGGACGGTTATTCCTAACCTTAGTCACCTTATAACTCCATGACTAACCTATGTTGCCATTAAAACCACTGTTTGTGAAAAATCTCTCAAAGGGTTTGTAAATGAAAAACATGTTTGAACCACTGTGAGAGATAGGATTTTGCATAAATACTCCCCTTCCACATGTGCTCAAGAGTTTTAATGGTTTAAATGCACAGTGAGGAAAGAGCGCGCACATTTTGAATTGATCCACTGGAGATAGACAATCCCCCGCGAGACACGGTTACGTTGCATAGTTAAAGAGTTACATTGTCAGCTTTTAGGTGACAACTAGCTCTAATAACTACCTTGAAGGTGTAGACAAACCTCGAAAGGTTGTCATACCCGTCAGAGTTCATGTCTACCAAGAGTGTCTCGAATGGTACTTTCTACTTGGACAAGTCCTTTGCGAGACATGTTTACATTACTAGCGAACTAGCTTGAAATTATTACCCGTCCAGGACAAGTCTTTTCGAGTTACTAACAGTTTTAGTACCGTCAATTCGTTGGTTAAGTCTGAAGTACACAGATTCATTTGCATTTTGCACAACATATTTCTTATCACACAATTTTCTCCCCCTCAAAAATGGCATATAAAATGTTATTTTTGAAATGTTGACAATAAATATGACCATTTCGAGTGTTGCGGGAAGATGACCACTATGAACAATTTGTGAACAAAGTTTTAACGCAAATACTCCCCCTCAACAAGTGATATAAACGGTTGAGGTTTTGAAAATCATATGGGGAAGTACTTGTCCTTTTGAGCAAAACCTTGAAAAGTGAAAGGTTTGATAGGTTTTACTCAAAAGTAAGAAGCTTTCGCTTCTTTTATAAGGATTGTGGCACTGAGGCGTACTATAGGGTCCTTTCTTGACAAGAACGGGTTGTACACTGTTATATGTGCACAAGCCATTGACATATATAATCACACATCCAAAATTATATGAAAGAAACAATTCAAGGGGTAGCAGGAAGTGCAGTGATGTCGCCAGGAGTGCGAATAGGTCCCTTCTGAACTGATCCCTTCTGAACAACCGTTCATCAATCATGGTGATGATCCTTCTCACATTTCTCTGATCCTGAGAATTCCATCGCTTAGGGTTCCCAATGTTTTCACGTATATCCTTCAATCGATAGGCTAATCCGTCCCTAACCATCTTCAGAGTATGATCTCCAAATTTGTGAAGCTCATTACACGCCATCAAGCAATTGCGATGAAGCTCACTGCGATAAACGACACCAAACGGTTTGCTAATGAGCGTTAATTGTGATAGCTGGTTGATATCGGGAAGATCAAGCTGTGGTGGAGTGAAGTTGACACGTGTCTGATATGATTCAACGGCAAGCTGGAGATCTTCAACACGTTATTTTATGACTATGCGTCTGATGAAAATGAGCAGTGACTTGATGAATTCACGTTATATTTCGGTTGAAAATTGTCTCATGCGACCCTGTACTTTGGCAAGGTACATGTCTTCAATATCGTTGAGAGACAAATTCTCAAAGTCAGCTTCACAGAATGCATAATCCCTTTCATCCTGTCTTTTGACCACAATCTTCTTGAGAAAGGTGTAGTCCCATTTGGATGAAAGACCAACATGTTGGATGGCAACGATGTCTTTAGTACTAAACACTGCATGTTGTGACTTCTGAACCTGACAGCTTCTATAGTAGATTCGTTGGCGTTCTGGCCAGTGATGAATCCCATACAATGCATCTCGGTCGTATGCTGCCACTATGTTGGAGAACAAGTGATTGGCACGTTCCTCAATGGCAATGCAGTTTGAGTAGATAGCTGCAGGGAATGGAAGTGTCACGGATGTAGCATATTTCCTTGAACCATCGCCACCATGGAGAAGAAATTCCAGGTCTCTGTTGAAGAAATATCGGAAGGGAATCCGTGGTTCATCTGGTTGGCCAATGGTCGGTAGAGGTTTGGTCCAATCGGTGTAGTATGGAGGGTTGTCCCTTTTTGTGAAGTCAATGTTTGCTTCCGGGTTGAGCCAATCCATGTTGTTAGACATAGCGCGGGCAATGTTGTCAAGATGATATTCGACCTCGAGGGCACTTTCCGAGCTATCTTTTAACAGTTGAAATGCTTCATTCGTGATTCGCTTCAACTCGGATTTCGTCATCTTCTTCACGTGGAACTTTTCTTGCAGAATTTTTGCATGCTCCAATGTATTACCGTCTACCAAGTCTTGACCTTCATCAGGGTAGGGAGTTTGATTGACAAGTGTGGAGAACCATTCAAATTCTTCGGTTTTATCGTCATCTAGCCATGATACGACTTCAGGCTGAGTCGTCTTCTTCTTCTTTTTAGAAGGCCTTGATGATGATTCTGGTTTTTGCACTTGTTTGGGTGTGGTGGGTTGTTGTAGGGGCTCAAGGACCTCTTCATCGTCACCACCCTTATACTCAAAGTAATCACCGGTTTTCTGAGTCAGGGGTGGTAACTCGGAATCGTCCTGAGGTTTATCTGTAGAAGAACGGGGAGGAGACTTTTGTTGAGTAGGAGTCCGTTGGAGAGGAGGTAACATAGAAGATGAATCACCAGACTTCTTCTGACGTTTAGCTTTATCATGCTTATCCTGATCCTTCTCTTCATCGTCTCTAGGACGTTTAGACTTTTCTTCTTCGAATCGACATGCTTCTTTGAGTTGGTAGTCCAGCAATGCTTGAAACAGCTTTCCTTCCTCAGAAGTGAATGTCCCAGATCGTGTAGACATTTGTGTGACAAGCTTGGCCACCAATTCATTATCCGAGAAGACTACAGGATCAGATGGATTGATTGTGACGGTTAAAGGTGTTGATCTTATAGTTTGCTTGGCTATCTGCATAAGATTCGGATATAGTTGTCTGGTAAACATCTCCTTTGTGATTTTAGGAACGATATCCTGAAGGTACTTGTTAGTGTAACCTTCGATCATGTCGTTCAGTTCCTCTTGACGATGACTTCTCATGTATTCCTGAATAAATTCCCTTTCTTTCTGCATCTTGTCATTCTCATCATGTAAGTACTGTATTTGGTCAGCATACCAATTCAGTTTTCTGTGGAACATGTCCTTCTTTCTAACTTGTTTGACAGCTTTCACAATTCTTTCATGAGTCTGAGAAATCCAAGATCGAGGTGGTTTCTTCACAGATTTGGATGATGATTTGGTTGATCTCTTTGATGGTGGTGGTGAGGAGTGAGATGAAGAATCTGATGAGGAGGAGACATGAGGAGACTCGGGGTCCTTAGGAGGTGCAGAAGTATCCTCCTTGGAACGAGTTGGACTGTTGAGAAGATAATCATCATAATTCTCTTCGTCATCTTGTCCAGATTTAGCCTTTTCTTCCTTCTGAGCCTTAGCTTCTTCATCAGTTTTCTCTTTCTCAGTCTTCTCCTTTTCTGGTTCCTCAATGTTATAATCAGTAGACTCCTCCACAAGCGTTTGTTGTTGCACAAGAGTGGTGGCACCAGATCCCTTATCGGGTCGATTAACCGCATCAGGATCTGGTGAGGAGTGGGCAGCACCACTTGATCCTCCGGGGCCACCCATTTGGTCTTTTGCAAATTCTTCAGCCTTTTGAATGTGTCTAACGATTTTAAACTTCTTCTTGTAGGATTGATCCAGTAGCTCTTCTTCTCCTTCAGAGCTCTCATCATAGGGCACAAGTGCAGGAGTCTTCCCTTTTCCTTTATCAGCTTGAGGACTTGGAGGTTTTGGTACGGAAGGATTGTCATCCTTTGCAGTTTCAGAGTAGGAAATCTCTTCATCTATGTCAGTACCTTCAGAGCTTTCGTCCAAAAGCTTTCTTTGCGGTTTAGGTGTGGGAATAGGTTCAGCTTCCTTTACGGGAACAATCCTTTTACGAGGAGGATTCCTTTTGGGAAGCTTCCTATAAATTTCAGAACTTACTGCACTTCCAGCACTTCCTCTTCTGGTCCTCCAAGTAGGAGTTCCATAAGGTTTTTCATCAAGATGACCAACTTTGCCTTCTTTTACTACTACCCGATACCTTTTGTACATTTCCAGCTTTTTGATTTCCTTTGTAAGAAGGTGATTGGGCAACTCAACACCCTGTTTCTTCGTAGACGATTCTTTGATTCTGACAGAAAATATGGGCTCAGTCAAGATGTCATGATTATCTGGGTCATTGAGTCTCCTGGGGATATCAGGATGAAGTCCAAGAGCTCTCTGGATCAACAGTTTGGTGTATCTGACATAGGGAATTTTGGAGCCAAGCTTCTTATGAAACAGCATCATATCTTCCCATAGCAGTGCTTCAATTATAATGTCCATCTTGTTGATCAACGACCAGAAAATTTGCAGTTCCATGAGCTTGGGATGCTCATAGCCACTGTCACGACCAGAGATTGATTTGGTGATGATCATATAGAGTGTCCTCCATGGTTGAGGAATATTCTTCAGCTCCACGTGAGAGTGCTTAGTAATGATTCCTGCAGCTTCATCATAACCAATATCTATCAAGAATTGCAGGACAGTCCCTTCAGTAGGGCTAGCAAAGAAGTCGGTTGGAGCGATGTCTGGAATGATGAGAACATCTCGTAAGTCATCAGGAGTGATAGTGACTTGTTTGTGATTAAAAGTCACATTCACAGCATTTTGACCAGTGATTCTCTGCATAGAATCCCAGAATTGTTGAATGTAGACCTCTGGAACTGTGGCAGAGTGTGAGAGCATGTTCTGGTAGGGATGATTCCTGAGAATATCCACAGCAATGAGACAAGAAGATTCTGAGCATGTGAGGGTGTCAAAGTCAACCCTAAGGTTGTTCTTTCCAAGCTTTCTCGGATAACCCTCTGGAAAGATATCAACAATTGTAAGAACTTCTGATGCATCCACATTCATTTGTTCAGCCATGTCGTGATCTGAAATAATATTAGCCAAAAGAACCAACATATCGAAAGACATAATGTTAGTCAACAGAAGGTCTTATTGTCTAGTTAATGAATGTACAGTGTCAATGATTGTTACGAGTCCTAAGTCACTTGTTTGTACAATAGTCCAATGATGTCGTGAAATATTTCATGAGTTAGTTAACTTTAGGTTGTAAAGTTTATGTTATCACTTATGGTTCACAACATATCAAACGTTTAAGTTTATTAGTGACATTATTGGATTCGTTATGATATGATAAGTTTATTAACAAGTTTGTACATGTAACAACTCATAATGAAGGTCAATCAAGGTTTAAGCGTAGTTTTGGCAAAGTTAAGCGTAAACAGAGATGATATACGCGTAGAAGAAAGCTTACGCGTAGGATCCTAACTTACGCGTAAGAGAAGTTACGCGTAGGAAAAGGGGGCCTTATGCGTAGGACTTACGCATAGGCGTATAAAGACCTTACGGGTAAGGTTTACTCGTAAGAGTAGACCTTATGCGTAGAGTCACTGTTTACGCATATCCTTCACAGGATACGCGTAGTCCCATTGTAGAACCTTATGCGTAGTAGTTACGCGTAGGATTTCTCTTACGCATAACTTCCTACGCGTAAGGTAATCCTTATGCGTAGAGTTTCAAATGACCTTGATTCTGAATATTGTGCGTAGCAAAGCCTGAAATAAGTTCATCAAATCATTAACATTAACACAAAACTTCATTATATCAACGAAACATGGCATGAATCATTCGTTTAAAGGTTACGCGTAGAAAGTCATACGCGTAGGTCAAAACCCTAAGGGTTAAGAATTACGCGTATGAATTTTAACCATAGGATTTGCACCATACTTTTTCTGGTAGTTTAAGAGTGTTGTGAGAATCTTTAAACCAAGTATTAACATCTAGTTCGAGATGAATCAAGAATACCCAATTTTTAGAACTTTAAACCCTAATTCCTAATTCTGAATCAATTAGGGTTTCTGGGTGGTTATAAGGCATGGATATCATCAATTCAACATCACATAAGCATAACACAACAATCTTTTTGACCAAAACACTTCACATTCGAAAATACCCAAATCGACTCATAAACCCTAATATTCAAAAACCATTAATTCGTGTTTCTGGGTAAGTTTAGGTGATGAAAATGTGTTTATTGATGTAAAAGAAACATTTTGACACAATATTTATAACCACAAACACCCATTCTTGATTGAGTGTTCATACGCTTATGCGTAGAACACTAAATCAAACATAGATCAAAATTTGACCGTTGGTTTTGTATAAGAATCAAAACCTATGTTTGTAAACACGTTAAGATCATAAAACTACTTACAAATTGATGATCCAAAACACAAATTTGTAGAATGATTTTTAGGCGTAGGATTTTAGTTGGTTGGAGAAATAAATGTGAAGTAAATGAGTTAGGTGGGGTGTTTTGTATAAAATAACTTTAAGGTTATGACAGTTTTGGTCCCTCCACCTTTTCCTTTTTCATACAAAGCCATTTAACTTCCATTTTGGTTACCAAACAAAGGTTTTTAAGAAAAAAACTTTGACGACACTCCCCCTCGACTCTAGAAAATAATGAAAGGTTATTAATTTTAGTCCGAGGAGTGTCATTGTACCAGAAAATTTACCACCATTTGTTAAAAGAAACAACCGAGATATGATAACATGCAAGTACACAGATGTTTTGAAACAGTTAAAGTTTTGTTTTCTCCCCCTCAACACTTGATCGGAAAAATATTGAATTTTGAAAGATAAAAGTGTTGACGGAAGAAATGTACTTGCCATGTTGAAAGAAAAATAGATTAGAGGAATATTTTTGATTTTATCAGGTTTTATATTTTTGTATTTTGTTTTTGAAAAAATTTATTTACAAAAGAGAGTTTTGGTGTTTGACAGGTTTTTTAAGACTGTTTTAAGAGGTCATCCAATTCCTCTTGAGTCAAACACCTCATACCAATCCGGTGGATCAGCTCATTAAACCTAGCGGGAGGCAAGGCTTTGGTGAGAAGATCTGCCAAGTGGTATTCTGTACCCACAAAGTATAATTCAACGGTACCCTGTTCCACGTGGTCCTTGATGAAATGATAGCGAAGATCGATGTACTCCGATTGTCGCAGTACATCGGGATTCTGTCAAATACGTAACCATAGTCTTTGAGTTGTGTTCTCATCCAGATGACTTGAGCACAACATGCGGACATGGCTACATATTCTGCTTCGGTTGATGACAGCGATGTACAATCCTGCTTCTTTGATTGCCAAGACACCAGTTTATCACCAAGAAATTGTAGAGCGCCTGAAGTACTTTTCCTTGAGTCTAAGCATCCTGCGTGGTCAGCGTCTGAAAAAGCGATTAGTTCAAAACCAGAATCCTTCGGATACCAGATCCCCAAATTAATGGTTCCCTTGATGTATCGGAGGATTCTTTTAGCCTCAGAGAGGTGGGTTTCAGTTGGTCGCGACTGATAACGGGAGCATAGATAAACGGCAAAGACAATATCAGGTCTGCTAGCTGTTAGATACATGAGAGACCCAATAATACTTCGGTATTTGGTAGGGTCAACTAATTTCCCATGTAAATCAGCATCTAGCTTCTTGGTATGAGCCATTGGTGTGGCATAAGTGTCACAGGTTGTCATTCCAAATTTGTTTTTACAGTTCAAGGGCATATTTGGACTGACTCAAGAAAATACCACGGGGTGATTGATGAACTTGCAGTCCGAGAAAGAACGTGAGTTCACCCATCATGGACATTTCAAAAATTTTCTTCATTAGTTTTGCAAAAGCGGTTGAAAACTTTTTATGTGTAGACCCAAAAATGATGTCATCCACGTAAATTTGAACAATTAAGATATGTGCCCCGTGATATTGTATAAAAAGAGTTGGGTCAACCGAGCCTTTGGTGAAATTATTAGCAATGAGGAAAGATGATAGCTTATTGTACCATGCCCGAGGGGCTTGTTTGAGACCATAAAGAGCTTTATTCAGTTTGTAGACATGGTTCGGGAACTCAGGATCAACGAATCCATCTGGTTGGCTGACATAAGCCGTTTCTTTGAGTTGTCCATTGAGAAATGTCGTTTTGACATCCATCTGATAGACCGTCATATTCAAATGAGCTGCGAACGCGAGAAATATCCGAACAGCCTCAAGACGAGCAACCGGAGCAAAAGATTCTTCAAAGTCTATTCCCTCTTCTTGACGATAACCCTTAGCAACTAGCCGTGACTTGTTTCGGATAACATTCCCTTCAGCATCCAATTTGTTTTTCCAAATCCATTTGAGACCAATGACGTAGACCCCTGTTGGTCTTTCAACCAGTTCCCATACATCAAGACGTTTGAATTGGTTGAGTTCTTCCTGCATGGATTCAATCCAGTTGTCTTTTGTCATTGCGTCTTTAATGTTTTTAGGCTCAGATTGGCAGACAGTGAGTGCATAAATGCAATGTTCACCATCTGTGTGAAGACGTTGTCTCGTAACGACTGGTTGATTCGGGTTGCCAATAATATTTTCCAGAGGATGGTCTTTAGTCCATCTATGTGTAGAGGGTTGATGTTGGTATACATTGTGCAGATTCTGATGATTCAAATGGTTTGTTGAAGATTCCGCGACATCTGGTGCAGCAGTCTCATTAGCAAACGGGTTAAAGAACACATTTGGATCAAAATCTGCAGGTGGGGGTACTTCATCCAGAATATCATCAGCCGATTCATCATTATTGGAAGCGGTTTGTTCAACTGTTGTGTTGGAGTCAACTGGTGTAGGTGCATCTTCAACAGTAGTTGTTGTAGCAGGTGTATCAGGTATAGGAATATTATCAGGTTGTGCAGCGGAAACAGCGGATACACCTGGAGCACGTTCATCAATATCGTCACTGAACAGAGGAGCAAATAACTTTTCCATTTGTTGACGAGTTAGCTGGGGGCTTTGTTCAGCTGATGATGGGGTTTGAGGGAAGTTTTAACGGTTGTGACCGGGTTCTAAGTTGTTATACTCAGAAGCCATTGTGAAGAAGTTTCAGAATCAGCTTCCCCCCAAACTGACAACTGTCTTTAGCAGATTTGAAACTTTGATGAAGTCTACATTTCCTCTAACTTTTGAAGGTTTCAGTATGCAGCGGAATTTGTAGATGAGCAGTAAACCACACAAAGAAAATCTGACTAATTGCGGAAGATCCGTTCGAGGGTAACATACCAAAAATCAACAAGATCTTCTCACGTATGTAGACGCATCTCACCAAACAAACCACGAAAGACGAAATGATACGACTTTCCTCTGAATGTTGTGGTCTTTCGGAATACAAATCACCTGTGAATAAGCAATAACTCGATGCCAAGACCGTGTGTGAGGCATTTCAACATCATATTTGGGTAACTTCATACAAGATCACCCGTGAAATCGAGACGATAACTCCAAAGTGAGACGTTTGAGCCACATATCGTCTTATTTCTTCCCCATAATTGGAGAAATTCAAGAAGGCATTAGGTTTTCGCAAAGAAGCATGTGGTCAAACAAGGAAGCAATGATCACCTACACTCTCTCTCCCCCTCGATGTTTTCAATGATTCAGAATCATACACCACGTATGTTGATGATGAATTGAAGACAGCGAAACCATGTATAAGGAGACAGCGAAACCATGTATGTCCAATTGATTGAACAAGTGTGAAGTACCAAAAATATTTCGAGAGAGTTAACTGCTGATAAAACTTCTCTGTTCATTATGTTGATCATCAGCTGTGTCATTGTTGTTGGAAGCAGTTTGATCTTCTGTTATAGAAGATTCGGTTGTTGTTGTAGATTCAGGTGTATCAGAAATTAGAGTATTATCGGTTGTGCAGCGGAAACATTCGATACATCTGAAGCACGACTTTTGGCAGAATCTTTAACCAGAGGAGCAAGCAATGTTTCCAATTCATGACGATTAAGTACAATGGTGGAACAGCTGATGGATCATGATATTTTTGACGGTGAGAAACGGGTCCTACGCTGTTTTGCAGTAGGAGCCATAGCTGTTGTACCTGCATAGAAAAATAGAAGGGAGGCAAGGAAGAGAAAGACATGGATCCCCAAGTGTAACTGGGTTCCAGGTGTTAGAGGCATAAAGATGTAGTGTCAATTATATTCTTGACACCTGAACATGCTATTTTGATGATTTCCTTTCCTGCCTCACGGATGGATGTAGAGGGTATCACACTTGTTATGGTGCACCTACTTAGTATCTTGCCTGTAGGAATCCACCGAAGACCAACAGTGTTGAAAATTTTACCTGTTGGTATCCATCTAAGGTTAGATCTAAGGGATGTTGAAACTTCTTTTGGGAAGAATTTGCGTCCTATATTGATCCAACTATTAGGTTTCTGAAATTTTACATTTAGAGCAACGGGTTTATTTCTAACTGTTTGAGTTAACTTAGGTTTTGGTTTGCTACTACAAGCAGTGTTCAGTAATACACTCGAAGGTGATACACTAGGTCGTGAACATAAGATTCCATCCTTTTGCAGTAGTGCCCTTTTCCTAGATTTTTCTAGATCATAGTTCTTGTGCAAGTCATTTGTATCATATGAATGTTGAATTTTAAAGCTTGGTTTAGACATTGTTTTCGAACTAATCCTAGATTGGCCAGGTGCAACTACTTGTAGAGATTTAACAGAAACAGATTTAATAGAAGCAGGTTTAAGAGAAACAGAAGCATTATTCTTAGGCCAGGAATGTGGAGTGACTGGTTTTATCAAATGATTATTCTCAACAACTTGGGAGGGAAACCGTGGTTTTGAAGATTTTGAACGTTCAGATTTAAATGCAGTTGGTTGTCTAACTACAGATTGCTTTCTGAAAGGTTGTAGAGACGATTTCCCCAAGATTGTTGGTTTAGCAAAATTAGTATCCACACTCTTGTCAGTTAATCTTCTCAGTTTGTTTTGTAAAGCAACATGTGCAAGCCCCTTTGCTTGAAGTTGAGCCTTTAAATGCTCATTTTCTTTTACTAATAAATCCACACGATTACTTTGTTCATTTGAATATTGACCATTGTGTTCTGAGGAAAAAGATTTGTTTTGTAATTTAAGTTCAAGAGAGATGCAATGTGCCTCTAGTTTTGAAAAATCTTTATGAAACTGGGCAATGGTCTTTTTGAGAAGAATGATTTCAGATTCAAGAGTTTGATTTGACGTTTCAGATGAATTGATAAGTAAGGGCTCAGACATGAGAAAGTTGTCTGGACATTGTGCAACACACTGGTCAACCTTTCCTTCATTACTAAATTCAGGTTGCTCAGTATGTTGTGTCGCATTTGCAATCAGAATATGATCAACAGTAGATTGTACCTCGACCATCTGTTGTCAGTGTCATAGGTGGGTAAGATATCTTCCTCAACCATTTGTTCTTCGTTACAGTTGGGATCGGTGTCGTAGTTGAGTATGATATCTTCTCCAGATCTGCTGCTGTCATCCTGCTTTTCCAATGCAACAACCTCATTGTCCGCATTACCGACAGATGCAGTACTCACAACATTCTCAACGTCTATTTGAGCATTCCTTACATGTACAGCAACTCTTGCACCTTGTACGACTGCGGGATATTGGGAAATAGATGCTGTCTGACGCTTGAATGCCAGAGATATAGCCATGAATCCTTCTTGCAATGCCACAAATGGATCTTTATGATCATAATCCATTTCACTTTCCTGCAGAAGAATCAAAGAGAAGAAAATGTACGAAGTCGATATAGCACACAGAAGGTCGATATAGTGAATTGCAATTTCCCTCCAAAAATTATTTTGAAAAGTTTTGACTCTCAAAATTTGAAATTCACTATAAAATTCAATTCTAAGGTTGTAAGAAAAATTTGAATTATGACAATTTTGACGCTAAATTTTACCCGAAAAATTTGAATTTAGGCCCAAAAATTTGAATTTTTGACCAAAATTTTCACAGTTAAACCAAAATTTGAATCTCGCCAAAAAATTGAACGTTTAGTCTCCTCTAAAATTTAAATTTTGTAGTCGAATGAACCTTTGTTGAAGAAGTCTCCTTAGGCGTAGAAATCACAATAAAGCAAGTAGCACTTATGCGTAAAAAACACCAAAGTTACGCGTAACAATCAAGAGTTACGCGTAGGTTTAGCTTACGCGTAAGCAGGGAAAAAAGACTAAAGTTATGCGTAAACAGTAAGTTAGGCGTAGAAAGTTAGGCGTAGGATTCCCTTATGCGTAAGACTAGGTTTACGCGTAAGATGAATCTTAGGCGTAGGATTTTCTACGCGTAAGCTTAAGCTTATGCGTAAGTTTAGGGTTTTATCCCAAGTGATCTTTTACACTATCACAGTGCAAAGGATATCCAAAGTCGACGTATTATCAGGCTTATCCAAGCAAGAAAACACGGAGTAAACCATAAAACTGAAGATCAAACCAAGGATAAAGTTATGCGTAGAATTAGGGTTTTGATACGCGTAGTTCTACTCGTAAAATGACTTTTGCCCAAAGATGTTTCTAAACCAGATTTTTGTGATGAAATAGCTTCAATATCACCAAAATAACACAAAAGTGTGAAACTTGATGATCCAAAGCTTCTAAAACAGTTACGCGTAGGTTTACACCCTCGTTCAAAAACTAGTTGAAAAACAATGATCCACGCATAAAGTTCAAAACTTTTTGCCAAAAACAGTAAATTTAACACCTTATAACATTGAAAGTACAAGATTCTTGGAATAAAAAGTGTAAAAAATGCGTTTTTAAGCAAGCCAAAGTTATGGAACCGTAAGTTAAGCGTGAGACCAAAACTCACTTCAAACAATACGTTCACCCAACTATTAGTCTCTGATACCACTGTTAGGTCACTAGATTTACAAACACAAGTAATATAGAAAAGATAGAGGCGGTTGAACAACACACAAACACACACACACGTACAAGTAAAGAAAGGTTAGGCGTAGAGTGTATGTGAAAGAGTAACTTGACCAACCAACCCTCAAATGAGGGTTTACAAGAGTATTTATAGGAGGAAAGCTAGGGCAACACTCCTAGTTTCCATCCTTTCTTTAATGGGCTTGGGCCTAAGCTCATGGGCCTTCTACATAAGCTTAAGGTTAATAACAAACATAAAGGCCATAATAAAGCTAACTATTACATATTAATTACTAACACTTGATTATGGTTTAGGAGTGATTCCAACATTTGGATTCAGACAACATTGTTCTAGCAGCCTCAATTAGTGTTCTATTTTTCCTCTCAGCTACATTATTTTGCTGAGGTGTCCTAGCAACACTAAACTGTCTTTCTATACCCTTTACCACACAAAACTGATTCATAACATCATTCTTAAATTCAGTTCCATTATCACATATGATTACTTTAACCCTATGGTTTACTAGATTTTATATCTTAGTTATGCAACCCTTAAGTATCTCACTAGTTTCACTCTTAGATGCTAAAAATTAAACCCATGAAAATCTGCTATAATCATCTGTGATAGCAAGGCAATACTGCTTATGATTCAAACTTTTCACAAATGTAGGACCAAATAAATCCATATGTAACATAAATAGTGGTTGAGTTATGGTGTTCACAGTCTTGGTCTTACAAGAGGCTCTATGCTGTTTACCTTTTTGACAAGCCACACAAAGTTCTTTAATTTCAAAAACTTTTGAAGGTAAACCTCTTGCAAGGTTTCCCTTCACCAATTTATTGATTGTTTTGAAATATAAGTGACCTAGCCTTCTATGCCAAAGTTTTGACTCATCAACTGATGCTTTTGCAAACAAACAAGTTAAGGTTCTATTAGGAATTACATCTTTCATATTAAAACAATATATGTTTTCTTTCCTTGGAATCCTAAGTTGCACATACCTATCATCAGGCATCTTAAAATCAGGTGATAATACCAAACATTCATTTTCCCAAAAAAGAACCCAATTCTTTTTATCACACATATGGGAAACACTGAACAAATTGTACTTGAATCCCTTTACCAGATATACCTTTTCAAATTCCAACTTTCTTGTCTTAATTGTCCCTTTACCAACAATTTTTCCACCCTTTGGATCATTACCAAAAGCAACATATCCTCCATCAAATGCTTCAAAATCCTCAAGGTTGCTCTCATCCCATGTCACGTGCCCAGAGCAACCACTATTAAATATACCTTTTTCCTTTAGCTCTTCCTGTAGATTACCCTGCACATGAAAATAGAGAAATTAGTTTCTTGATAACATCAAATTGTCCTGATTTTCTAAGCGTTAATTTCCCCTTTTATCACATTTTGAGTAAAATACTCGTGAAAACATCATTATTCCTCATTATTTTATTTCAGGACCTATTCAATGAAAGGAAGCTGCAATTGGACATTTTCAAGCCCTATGAATGAGTTTTCGCTTAACTACAACGTAACCAAGTAATGAAATTACGACGTAACTAAAGATTGTGAAGGCTACGGCGTAACCCTCAGCTCAGGTTACGCTGTAACAACTAATAAACACCCAATTGACAAAGACTACGGCGTAACCCTCATCTCAGGTTACGCCGTAATGAAGAAATACACATGATTTGCGAAAACTACGGCGTAACCCCAGCTAAGATTACGTCGTAGCCATGGATAAGCACAAAAGATTGAAGAAGTTACGACGTAACTACCTAGTAAGGTTACGCCGTAACTAGTTCGAAGCCTATAAATAGTCAAAGGTTTCACCAGTTTTAATCATCTCTCCTTTCCCAAACCTTTTAGGGTTTGGGGAGATCAAAACACAGAAGAAGAAGCATGGCTTAGGAGCGCTGAATAACGAAGTCCTCGTCTACGATTTCCATTGTATTCGAGTTTGAATTCCTTCTATATTTTTCTAGGACTTATACTATGAATTCATATTATTAATTGAAGTTTGCGTTTATGTTATTGTTATTATCTAAAATTCTTTATAGACATTTGCTAGTCTTTTCATAGATCGATAGCCTTGGTAGTATTACAAGCTTGGTAGTATCTAAAGGGCTAGGAGATATGACCAACTGACCCCAGTCTGATAGATTGCGAAGTATGGGAGGAATTGGCCATAGTACAATCACTCTTCATGTGCGAACTGACCAAATGATCACCTATCAAGCAGAGGTATTCAAGATATTAGGGGGAATCTAAGTTCCTAACGGCCGGGTTCCCACCATCTAGATCTAGTAGATTTGGTGCTTAATGACTGCTATTAGGTTACCGAATGATCCCGGGTGACCTGTTCATCTTGGTGAGGAATCTAAGAACCATAGGCCATGACGAATTGACCAAAGGAGTCTGGTGATAATTAACCACTATATTGAACCATCATATCGAGAATCAATTCATATTTGTATTCTTCGTTAAGCTTCGTTTATCTAACTCTTTACCCTAAATTTTTTGTGTCTGTGTGAGTAGAATAATAGCATATCGATGAATTATAACAATTTTTTCATACCAATATATTATCAATATCATTTCTAATCATCTTAGTTCTTTCAAGGTCACAACTCTCTTGGGACGATACTCGGATTTACCTAAGGCTTTACTACATCTGATCGGGTTCTCTGCCCGTTAGTATGTGTCTATCCTAAGTTATCTAAGTTTTATAAATATTAAAAGTAGGATGAAATAGCACATCATTTCTCTTGTGGACCCAAGCCAATACTGACTTGGGTCTGCCTTGTGCATCAACATAGTTAAATTTCTTTAAGTCCATTGATGCACTACTGGCATGATCTAAAACCTTTGTCTTTGGTTTCCATTGCCAGCAAGCTGAGGCCTTTATAGCATAAAAATGACTTCCAACCACTGTATCAATTATTACCTTAGGCTCAGCAGTGGAAACTACTTTTGCCTTAGCAGTGGTAATATTTTGCTTAGCAGTGAAAACTTTTTGCTTAGCAATGAAATTAGTTTTTGATCTAGCAGTTGGAAATCCTTTTGGTGCAGCAGTGATGATTGATTTAGTTGTTCCATTTCTCATTAACACTGCAATTGGAACCATGTTTCTGTTAGGATGAGTGTGTGATTGTTTTGAAATTTTTTGATGATTGATCCTCTTCCATTTGTTCCAAACAAGTGGTTGGTAGTTGTTACAATATCTCTGCAAATGCTCAAAACTACCACATTGATAACAAGCCTTTTTAATAACTGTAAACTCACTTCCTAACTTGTTTGAGATTAAGCCATTAAAGTTCCTTTGATTTCCCCTAGGTTTGTACTTGTTCACCTGTTCTCTAGGAATTTCATTATAATCAACAACTTTCTTAGAGATAGGTGATCCAAATCTAGGTTTCATAAACTTAGCTTGTTTTGAATCAACAGATTTAATGTTTTCTACCATTTCAAATTGTGTTGACTCAGACTTTTCATCCTCACTTTCTGACACCCAATCTTCAATGATTGGTGCATCAGATGACCTCTCATCAACTACCTTAGGTGACTTAGACTCACTATTTTCACCTACAGGTTTGTTAAAACTAAACTCAATACTGAATGACAACTCAGTTCCAGGTGGTGCAAAAGCACTTTTCATGGGAGGTGCCACTTCAGTGTACCCTAAGCCAGAACCTCTTCTCATTAAGTGACTTTCAATTGACTTATGCACTAACGCAGAAGCATATTTTTGTTTCTCAACCCCAACTACATGTTTCTCTTTTTCATTTAGGGCTTCTTGTTTTACTTTTCAGCTTCTTCAAGTTTCTGCTTAAGTACATTGATTTATCTATCTCTAATATCAACTTCACCACCTAGAATGTTAATCTTATTAACATATTCAAACTCACACTTTTTACTAAACTCAAGGCTTTCTTCTACATTTTTAAGTCCAACTTTATAACCTAAGTTATCCATTTCAAGACGTTCAACTTCTTTTCTAAGACTCTCATTCACAGCTTTAAGAGCTTCTAAAGTATCCTTACAAGATTTAAAAGAACAAACAGATTTATTTGAACTATTGGATATGTTAGGTCACCATATATGTAACACAAGCATCAATATGTAGAAATAGAGAAGAGATGATGATCGGTTGAACAATAAACAAACAAACACACACGTATGAGTAAGACCGGTTATGCGTAGGAGTGAATGAGAGAATAAATTGAACAACCAACCCTCAAGTGAGGGTTATTACATAGTATTTATAGGAGAGGGAGCTAGGGCAACACTCTTAGTCCCTTCCTTTCCTTAGTGGACTTGGGCCTAGGCTTATGGGCCTTCTACATAAGCCTAAGCTAATAACTAACATAAAGGCCATAATTAAGCTAACTATTACATATGAATCA
Source organism: Chrysanthemum seticuspe (assembly GCA_019973895.1). NCBI lineage: Eukaryota > Viridiplantae > Streptophyta > Magnoliopsida > Asterales > Asteraceae > Chrysanthemum > Chrysanthemum seticuspe. The sequence goes on from BPTQ01000008.1 coordinate 191,619,339, forward strand.
CTAACACTTGAATTTGGTTTATGAGTGATTCCAACATGTAGGATCGAATATTATTGTGTTTGATGATTCGGGTGGTCTAGGATGATCAAAATACATGTTATATGATAACGCTACACGCATCGTTCGGGGTCAAGGAAACTTCCTTTTCTTCGAGCAAGTTTTATAACACCCTAGGCAGTGAACCTAATCGTTGTAGTGTAGTAATTAGAGTAAGCCACGGGTATTGATATCGTTCTCTAGGGGAATAGTGTCGTTAGGCTGAAGTGTATGTCGATTTAAGTCTAAAGGTGAGGGATGATTATTTTTGTATTTTTATATTTTATGAATCTCGGTTTTGGAGGGGAGGGTGGAATTAGTTGCTAGTCAACTATCCCAAAAGATACTAACTAAATTATGGGTCTACCAGGAACGTGAAGCGTATCTACTTATGATGTATTACTCCTTGCTAGCTATCTAATTCTACCTACTGAATTGTCACGTCCTATTGATGGTTGAATTGTCACGTCCTTATTCTTAACGCGTTGTGTTTTCTAAGGTCGTAAGGTGTGCATTCCCTAACTCTTTAAAGTCACCTTTAAGTGTAGTAAACAAAATCCACTAAGTCATTCATAAACTAACTTTAAGGTTATCTTTGATTTAGTAAACGAAATCCACCAAGTCATTCATAAACTATCAAAGATTTATCAAGTATTAAACACAATGATAGCCTAGTCGCACTCCTAAGCTAATTACAATTAAGATAAGAGACAACCAATCAAACAAGAGACAGTAGGATGCAAGAATTATAAACTAAACCAATTAGACTCATTGAAATTGTCACACCCTAATGATGAAGATAGACACAAGCATCACTAAGAAACCAATAAGATCTAATTAATTATATACAAGTTTCATACAATCATAAGCAAACACTAGGTAAATTAGCCAAGCATAATTAATGAAGAGCAAGCAACAATTGTGATAATTGAAGACATACCATAGGATTGGATTAACAAACAAATCATTACACGATGTTTATGGAGTGTTTGAAACCCTTTAAGTTGCTGGAAAAACACCTACCTAAACCCTGGAATCGGACTTAGGGTTTAGGGCTTACAAAAAGTGAAGTTATAATGTTATATTTATAGGCAGATTTTCTGTCGGCAAAGAGTGACGGCGTCACACTTATAGAGTGACGGTGTCACGACCATTTTTTCACCAAATTGTAGATTTTCTCGTTCCGGTCGCGTGGGCTTTTGAATCACCTAAATCCGAGTTCGTATGCAAACGTTATGGCCAAAACAATATCAACCACTTCACGTGCATGTTGTGACTTGATCAGCTTGTGACGGCGTCACCTTATGCTTGTGACGCCGTCCCCTTCAGCTTCTGACGCCGTCTGGATCGAATCTAGGCCGTCTGAGTTGCGACGGCCTACTCTTTTAAAGCCCGACGCCGTCCTTCAAAACTAGCACTTTCTCTTCTGAGCCGTCACAAATTCCTCCGACGGCGTCGCAGTTAAGCAGTGACTCCGTCGCCTTCTGTTTTCAGCAGCTTTGAGTGTCTCGATTCTGACTTTGGCCATTTTCTTCGTATATTCGCGCCTTTTCGTCCAAATAAGTGCCATTCCAGCATTTTGCCTTCAAGAGACCTAAAAAGTGAAAAGGAACGATATTAAGCAATAACGGATACAAAAGTGATCAAATAAAGGCTAAAACGACCCCTCAAAATGGTACCTTTTAAAACCTTATCAAATATCCCTACACTTGTTATTTGCTTGTCCTCAAGCAAATGTGCTTTTAGCCAATTAATTTATAAGTTAGGGGTCATGAAGCATTGATTCAAAACGGTCCACAACACATATAAGCCCCGCAAAAGTCATAACAAGCACGGAAATTACATACTAGCACCTCACATGGGGTGTTTGGATACTCACATCTCTCTCGGGTGTATATATGAAATATAACAAATAGGAAATGGAAGATAAACACTCATTAACCGGTCCTAGTACATAGATTACCATAGGCTTGAGAATTGATCAAACCTCCATCGCTTTGACGTAAGCACCTAGGAATGACTATCAAAGAGGTCTTTTAAAGGGTTGTAATGTTAGGCTTACGGTAGGGAAACAAGGGTTTGGTGGGATATGCTATTTAGTGGTGGCAAGTCAAAAATCTCTATGTTAAATGCATACGAAGAATGGCGTTGCTAAGCCCAGACTCGACACTCTAAAACTCTAGGTAACGGAAACAAACAAACATAAATTTAAAGGATAGATGTAGGATGGTAGCCCGTATTTTTTTTTTCACACTCTATATTTTTTTTCTTTTTCTCTTTTTCTATTTTTTTTCGATTTTTTTTTTTTTTTTTTTTTTTTTTTTCATACACTATTACTCTACCATCCTCTATGGTAACATCAAAATGATAGGGATTTATAGGCACATCCCTACACTTGAGTTTTTATTACTCTAACACTAATTTGACCCGAATTGAAAAGATCAAAACACTTGGGGTACATTATTACGCAAACAAAGGGAATTTGAATTTAACATTCCCTTCCCGTCATTTCATAAACTTTAACTTTTCCCATGAATCCCAATCGTCCCAAAACTGTATACAAAGGATATGACTCGACTTAGCAACTCATGCAAGCAACCAGATAATTGAACTAAGGGTTTAAGGTGATAACAATAATGCACTAAAAGTGAGTGCATACAGGGTAGGCTAAGGCGATTTGGGTGTATATTTGGGGGTGGGGTGTAAACAATGCTCTTCATTGATATTCCGGAAAAACTGAAACATCACGAGAACCGCGAAAAGGATAGGCTCTGAGGGGTTAACTAGGGGTATCGTGTACTAAAGATGAGTACAACGCAAAGGGTGTGGGGGAATTACTCAACCGATGTGGAAGAAGTAATTATATTACGGGTATCAAACAAGGGTTATCCTAATGCCTTTTATCATTTAGTTATTCCTAACTACACAAGTGTAGTCTTACTTGCGATCTCGGGATGCATCACAAAACAAGTTCTAGAATCTAATATACTACCGGTTCACACTCTAAGCATTGAAGATGAATGCTTTTAATTCCTACTAATCTAAGGGCGATCCTCACATTTTGGGTGGAATTTAGGTGGTAAAGGGTTTTTGTGCTAGTCATGCAACTTCCTATCCATGAGAAGCTTTTGTTAAGACTAATGGCCCACTCCTATATGTCATGAAAAATTTTAAATTTGGTGCTAAAATTACACTAACCGACATTTCCTCATGGTTTATTACACAAATACAATTGGACAAAGCAAATATTCAAGGATAAGCATAGTTTCAAAGTTCCCGTTTTATTTTCCCTCCCTACACTTAAACTGAACATTGTCCCCAATGTTCCCCGAAAGTATCAAAGTTATGATAATGGAAGGTAATTAAAAACGAAAGAAACTAGTACTCCCCTGATTAGCTCGGTAGGATCCGTGTGAAGTATTGGTTAAATCCTTTCCAAGAAGAATTGTGTGCGTGAAAAGCTCCTTCCAATCTTTTGTATCTTCTTCTTGATAAATAAAACCTGTACACTTGAAGAAAACAAACAACCCAACGCATCAAACCGAACAAAGAAAAATCACAACAAGATGTAATTCCAGACTTAAATAAGATATAATGCTTGTGGAATGGATGTTTGCAGATTTTCTAGAAAATTAAGACCTGGAAAATTCCAAAAAATTTATAAGTAGCACAGAAAACGAGAAAAAGTGATCAGTTGTTTCTGCTCCTTCCTGACGCCGTCAGGTTGCGATCCTGACGCCGTCAGGTTATCCTGACAAAAACTGGTCTGCGATTTTCTGGAAAAAATTCTTGAAAATTTTTATCTTTAAAATCTGGAAAAAATTTCTGCAATAACATCTATTATGACTCGATACAAGCATTTGACTCGAACACACACATATATATCTTTTAAATAATTGTAATTCTCATGTTCACGTTTCTTTTGAAAAACGTGTGTAATCCTCCCTACACTTATCCCTTATGTAAAATACCTTTATATGTAATTAAGACGAGGTTAAAGACAAAATAAAGCATTTTTACAAATTCAAACATGAGAATAAACAATTAATAAAAGATATACGACACACAAATAAAAATGAAAAACAAATACACATGGGTTGCCTCCCAAGAAGCGCTTGTTTTTGTTCGAGTCACGAGCCTGACTCTACCCTTATTTAACAGATAAAGGGGAAGTTTTCCCTACACTTAAGTTTAAGTGCGGGTGATAGTAGCGATACACACCCTTAGGGTGGAAATATGCCACGTGAGGTGAAGGGGGTGTGTGAATGGCTTCCTTCATCCAAAAACTACCCGGACTAAATTGGTTGATGGGTAGGTCGGTTCCTCGTTTATCTAAGGATGGAAGTAAAGATTGAGGTTCCGGTTCATCAACACTAGGAAATTCCCTAGAACTAAGAGTAAGACTGAGACTACAAGTATTCAAACCTATATTCTCTAGTTACGTTTGGTTCAAATGTTCTACCTCCATCGGGATTCCTAAAGTCTCTTCTACTACTTTCGGGTAAGTCACGTGCGGTGTGTATGCCTTAAATGATGGTGGGACTTGTGGGATACCTTGTGGGTCTAGAATTTTCACCTCATCCTCAATCACATCTACATCATCTATATGCTCGTCATGTATTATTTCCTTAGGTCGTGATGAAACCAATTCTAGTAATTGATCCAACTTATGGTTTAATGCTTGGTTGCTTACCATAATGTTTTCATAAATTTGGTCAGTTCTCCTAAGGGCCTCACTAAAAATAGTTTCTAAACACGGAGGTTGTTCACGAAAGTCTATCCTAGGTGAAGGCTCATACGAAGCATAGGTTTCACTAGATGAGGTGTTTTGTGGTCTTGATGGAATGGTGAAACCCTCAAAAGGTTTATGGACTTGGTTACTTTCTTCCCACCATCTTGAATAATCCTCTTTAGGAATATCATAATTTTTTATGAAAAAACCTAATCGCGGATATAGTGGATTCGCGTTCTCCATAATGGTGAACGGAAGAGTCAATGGAAAAGTTTTACGAACAAAGGCACAAAGAAGGGGGATAGACTACAAGGAAGCTAATAAAAAGAAAAAAAAATCTCACTTGATAGGAATCTTGTGAGTAGACCTAAACGAGATAGAAATCAAGCCTAAGAAATAACTATTCCCTGGCAGCGGCGCCAAAAACTTGATAACGCTACACGCGTCGTTCGGGGTCAAGGAAACTTCCTTTTCTTCGAGCAAGTTTTATAACACCCTAGGCAGTGAACCTAATCGTTGTAGTGTAGTAATTAGGGTAAGCCACGGGTATTGATATCGTTCTCTAGGGGAATAGTGTCGTTAGGCTGAAGTGTATGTCGATTTAAGTCTAAAGGTGAGGGATGATTATTTTTGTATTTTTATATTTTATGAATCTCGGTTTTGGAGGGGAGGGTGGAATTAGTTGCTAGTCAACTATCCCAAAAGATACTAACTAAATTATGGGTCTACCAGGAACGTGAAGCGTATCTACTTATGATGTATTACTCCTTGCTAGCTATCTAATTCTACCTACTGAATTGTCACGTCCTATTGATGGTTGAATTGTCACGTCCTTATTCTTAACGCGTTGTGTTTTCTAAGGTCGTAAGGTGTGCATTCCCAAACTCTTTAAAGTCACCTTTAAGTGTAGTAAACAAAATCCACTAAGTCATTCATAAACTAACTTTAAGGTTATCTTTGATTTAGTAAATGAAATCCACCAAGTCATTCATAAACTATCAAAGATTTATCAAGTATGAAACACAACGATAGCCTAGTCGCACTCCTAAGCTAATTACAATTAAGATAAGAGACAACCAATCAAACAAGAGACAGTAGGATGCAAGAATTATAAACTAAACCAATTAGACTCATTGAAATTGTCACACCCTAATGATGAAGATAGACACAAGCATCACTAAGAAACCAATAAGATCTAATTAATTATATACAAGTTTCATACAATCATAAGCAAACACTAGGTAAATTAGCCAAGCATAATTAACGAAGAGCAAGCAACAATTGTGATAATTGAAGACATACCATAGGATTGGATTAACAAACAAATCATTACACGATGTTTATGGAGTGTTTGAAACCCTTTAAGTTGCTGGAAAAACACCTACCTAAACCCTGGAATCGGACTTAGGGTTTAGGGCTTACAAAAAGTGAAGTTATAATGTTATATTTATAGGCAGATTTTCTGTCGGCAAAGAGCGACGGCGTCACACTTATAGAGTGACGGCGTCACGACCATTTTTTCACCAAATTGTAGATTTTCTCGTTCCGGTCGCGTGGGCTTTTGAATCACCTAAATCCGAGTTCGTATGCAAAAGTTATGGCCAAAACAATATCAACCACTTCACGCGCATGTTGTGACTTGATCAGCTTGTGACGGCGTCACCTTATGCTTGTGACGCCGTCCCCTTCAGCTTCTGACGCCGTCTGGATCGAATCTAGGTCGTCTGAGTTGCGACGGCCTACTCTTTTAAAGCCCGACGCCGTCCTTCAAAACTAGCACTTTCTCTTCTGAGCCGTCACAAATTCCTCCGACGGCGTCACAGTTAAGCAGTGACTCCGTCGCCTTCTGTTTTCAGCAGCTTTGAGTGTCTCGATTCTGACTTTGGCCATTTTCTTCGTATATTCGCGCCTTTTCGTCCAAATAAGTGCCATTCCAGCATTTTGCCTTCAAGAGACCTAAAAAGTGAAAAGGAACGATATTAAGCAATAACGGATACAAAAGTGATCAAATAAAGGCTAAAACGACCCCTCAAAATGGTACCTTTTAAAACCTTATCATTATACATTTTAGAGAGAGAAAGTAGAGAGAGAAGGTGTTCTTGCTAGAGGTTTACACAAAGGAAATGTTAGATTGAATGAGAAGCACCACCCCTTCCATGGATGGAAAGGGTATTTATAGTTACAAACATACCGTCCTCCTATCGGACTGTGGATCAGGCATATAGTGGGTAAAGACCCGTCCTTCCTCCACGGTGTTACACTACGCTAAACTAAACTAATAACTAACTAATAAACTGATAAATAACGTAAACAACGACAAATCTACGAGCTAACATATGCTAGACCATTATTGGGGTGACCGACTCTTTAACATGGAATTTCCAATTCCTAACAATCTCCCCCTAAGGGAGGTCACCCCATGAAATACATTTTGCTTCCTAGCATTCTATCTTTGACTTCGTTCTTGAGCTCGTAGACTTGAATTCTTCATTTCCGCAATCTTTATGCTTTAGTAGCGAATCTTCAAAGTCCGCATTGATTTGTACTTTCAGTGGAGGCCTTTAACTGATCCACATCTTTGATGATCTTCGAGCTTTCATTGAGATCATCAGCCACATCAAATCTCTCTGGATCATCCATAGTTGTGTTGCCTTCATGTGATGTTGTGACTTTTGGACCAACATGCTCACACTTTTGAATCATGACATCTTTCCATCAGAGTAGCGGAAGCTTTACTGGTTCATGATATTTGCAGCAGCGTAGCAGAAGCATAGTATAAAAATATCATAACCAGGTTATGTAGATATGCACCAGTCATGATTTCTTCAAATTAAGCGTGGATGCTGTGAGCATGCGGCTTTGGATTGACGCCTCAATTCTGATCAGCTGCAACCGTCCAAATGTACCTGCAAACAACAGTTAGCAATAAAACACACGAAAGTGTCTTTGATCACTTTCGTTGAATTGAGGTACACGGCCCACGGTTCCTCGTTGATCAGTACAAGTACTGCCTGTGATCAGGTAGGATTCCTAAGAATCTCCTTGAAAGGGTTTCGCAGCTGTTCTAGCTGTTCTCAAACTGGAACGTCTCAAAGAAGACAACACGGAGTGAGTGAACCAGCGAATTGAGATTCACTGATTGATGAAAAATGATTTGAAAAACAATCGCGTATTGCTTGAAGAAAGAGTTTTGCAATACGACGAAGGTTTTATGAGAAAGATCAATTTTCAATCATAAATACTTTTTGTATTAGAGAATGAGTACACATTCGACGTGCTAGTGAAAAGAAGAGATTCACACATCGAATGGTTTTTCTAAAAGTATTTTTTCAATCAGAGATACTTTTTGAATTTGAAATATGAATACACATTCGACGTGCTAGAGAAAAGAAGGTTTGCACATCGAACGGTTTTTCCAAAAGTATTCGTCAATTCCATTCCTGGACCAAGGTTGATTCAAGAATGAATCTCCCCATCGTTTCTATCCAGTTGTCACAAGCTTGATCTTACGAGAAGATCTCACATGTCACCCACCAAGAGCTTGTTTGATGTTGGCTGTAGAAGGATTTCCATCTTCATCGTGAATACTTTTACATACCACTCAGATGTTCTGGCAATACCACAAGGATAATGCGTAGGACTCTTAATATATACTTACTTTCCACATTGTGTGAAACAGCAAGTCTTCATGAATTTAGTGTCCTAACGAGATATTGTGGATGATCTCTTGGCTCTAGACTCAGTTGTGCATATTTGGTTCCTGTGCCGGAGACTAGGGAGAGGGTCTCCTTCTTCAATATCAACAATCTCTAAGAGAAAGTCGATAGATTATGTCGGTTCCCCGTGAGAATGAAACAAGCCCTTTTAAGAGGAACTTGAGTAGCTTGGGAAGTTTAGTGTAGTGCATCACTGGGTCCATGATGTCTTGTCTTCAATACCAGTGTTACCTTAGTAAACACCAGTAGCATATGTATTGAACCCGATTACTGCCCTAAGGTTGAATTATTGGAGGGCTATTTCTTTTCACCCTTTTCATATTCAGTTCTTTTTCATTCTTCAACCCCTTCAGTGCTTACCGAGACTTCATAACTAGAACCTTGTTGGGTTTATTCCAGTACTAGCTCTGTCTCAGTCCGCACTCTTCCCATTTCTCATTTTTCTCCTTTTTTCATCATACCTAATGACTCTACACTATCTAGTGGATTGTCCCTGGGTAGATCCGTCCGGTTCTGGCGGATCATGGGAACAAATACCTAACCTAACCATCCTTATAACACCATGCATAAAGTAAATTGGTAGGTCTTTTGGTATTGTTCTTTCCTTCATGAAACCAATCGAAAAATCATTTGGAAAAACAATCAAGGTACTTGTGATACGAGATCAAAGCATTTTGTACCTTAATAGTTTTGATCATTTTAGAAATGCTCCCCCTCAACATGTGCATATGATTTAAAATTGTTTGGCACATGGAGGCAAGAGTTCTTTGAAATAATTTCTTTGAAATAATTTCTTGATCACAATTTCCTTAGAAAAAGCCATTTGAATTTCTTTGGTAAAATTCTCCCCCTCAATATGTGCATAGGATATTTGAAATCATTTTATCACATAGAGGCAAGAGTTCTTTTGAAGCACATCCACGATCACAAAAGCCATTAAGAAAACCATTTGAAAACTCAATCAAGGTACTTTATGTTAAAACATAAACGCTTTTGTACCTCGATAGTTTATTTTCCTTTAAAATGCTCCCCCTCAATATGTGCTTCAAGATTCGAAAGCGTTTAGCACATATGAGAGAGCAGCCTGCACAATTGAATCAAAACGATCACCTTTTATCAAATTTCATTATTAAATCACAAATTCTCCCCCGATCAAAAATATCAAACCCTTTGAGATTTTGGATCCCAAGTGATTTAATAAGGTTTATAAAACATGGGAGAAAATGTGCCTGATTTAAAAACTCATCTAGTTTTTGGATAAATGCTCCCCCTCAACATGTGCATTATGTATATTGAAATTGTTTATCACATGGAGGCAGGAATGCCTTTGAAGGACTAAAACCAATTCCATTAAAACAGATTTGAGATTTAAATCACGATCTCTCACCCGATCAAAGATTTCAAACCATTTGAGATTAGTGATCCCAAAAGATTTTAAATAATTTAGAAAATTTTGGGGAAAGACGTGGCAAGATTCAATTTTGAAAGATGACAGATATGGACCATTTTAAGACATTAAAGATTGTTAGTGTCAGGTATGATAGTTTTTAAGAGATCTTTTAAGTAAAATAAAACAATTTCACAATCAAACAAGAACAGAAAGAATTTCATTTTGAAAGACCTTGATTCTAAAGAAAAATCATACCATGACATAACATTAAATCTTTAGATCACCACATTTTAACGTACCAACCGGAACCTTAATGAAGAGATATCGTTTGAAAATATTTTATTTTAAATCACTCTCCCCCTCAATCCATGACAGAAGTCGATAATTAAGTGACTAAGGTTTTGATAAAAAGAAGTCCGGTGATTTTCAAAATTTAGTCCAATATATTTTCAAAACAATATTTTCCATTTTCAAAACAATTTATTCAAATTTTTTCAAAATTGTTTAAAAATGGTATCCTGCACAAAGATACGTTAGGTGGTTGAGAAGCTTCCGTTGTTGTTGCTGTAGGGTTTGGAAGAAAACCGTTTGCTGATGCAGTGAGACTTCTTCTTACGTTGCATTTTGAATGCCAACTGAGGTCAAATTAAGCTCCGTTTCTTCAATCACTTAGAAGAAAACCATCTGCTGATGCTGTGAGACCTCTTACGTTGCATTTATGCCAACTCTCCATTGAAGTCCAATTAAGCTCCGTTTCTTCATTTTTCAACCCAAGAAATAGTTACCCTTTCCTTTCGGCATCCAATCATCTTCATTAGTGGGATCCGGATCGGGAACATTCTTTTAGACCAATATACCTGCATACGTTAGTGAACACACATACAAATATATGGTGGTCGACATCACCCAAACAACAATCGACTAATAAAAGTCAATGCAACATATCAATCAGATCATATAGATGTATGGGAATAATGTGTTCATCAAACTCTAATCATCTAATCCTAGCAATCATATCCTAGGCACCTAGTCCTTCAACATAGGTTAACATCATTTTTAATTAAGCATATTAGGATAATTAAGAAAGCCCGTTAGATGATGTAGATTTGAAAAACATTATCCCCCTCAATCCATGACTCATTTTATGAAAAGCTTAAAAGCGCTGAAGTCATTGATTGAGTTTTCAATTTTACAAAAACTCTGAATCTGATTGTTTTTAAAGCAACTCATTTACCACCATTTTTGAAAATACAACAAATATTTTTCTGAAGAATTTTAGACGGAAAAACATTTGTGTAGGAACAGCAGTCCTTCGACATACTTTCCTCAATATATTTTAGGATAAGTGCACGAAATATTTGAAAATTGGTTTAGCGCAGCACTTTCCTTTCTTTAAAGAACGGGTTGCTATCTGAAATAATAGCAAACCATGGTTTAAGCACGGGTTACAGTCTGAAGTAACTGCAAGCCATTATTTGAAGCCCGGGTTACAGTCTGAAATAACTGTAAGCCATTTGATTTGCGACATGTTCTGAAAAAGAATATTTACACCTCCTGCTCGAACTTCATCTATGGTCCCGTGCCATTATTGAATGACATTTCTAAGACCGTAGATGTTATCGATACCAGAAGACATGTCTTGGAAAACATATTTTTGGTATTTTTGAAATTTTCTGATTTTTATGGGTTTTTGAAGGTTTTATATTTTTCTATTTTGTTTTGTTGGTTTTATATTTTTGTATTTTGTTTTTCCTGATAAATATATACAAAGATAGAATAGATGATATAGTTTAAGAATATGATGATACGAGTACCGAGATAAGGATATCGAGCAGCCCCGTTGTAGAAGATAGAAGTCATCATCCCTAAAAATTTCACCACCAAAGCTTCTGAGGCTCTTGCATAGAAGAAAGAAATTGAACCATCTGAAAGTGAGACTTTGGCAGCTTCCCCCCAAACCGAAAATCCATTAGATGAGCAGATTCGAAGCTCTATTTCAAGCTTGCCTTAGCCAGTTGCACAAAGATGCACACCATTATCATAAATCCCGCTGCTCCTTTTAAGAACGAAAGTCTAGATTCTTTGTTCGGGGTTATATCATCCAATAGAAGAACAGCAACGTATCATCCCACTCATAAATAATCTTCTCAAATTTCCATTCCCACTGAAGTCTGAAGCGATCCATTCCAAAAGAGTTGTCAAGAGACCACTTCCCCCAAGTAGATGAATAGATGCAGTCAGTCTCTTAGACTAGAGCTCACGAACCCGAATACACATACCCGAAGACAAAGAAACTTATACCATCGAAGTAGCAGATTAAGTCCAATAGCCAAAGAATAACCCCGGTGTATACTTTTCTCTCCCCTAAAGGAAGTGCATGAAGCTCCAGAACCCGAAGTACCCGAATGCCCAAAGAGAGAGTAACCGATAACATTGAAGAAGCAGGCTGAATCACTGATTATCTCTGCGGATGACAATCTCTGCAGATGTCAACTCCGGAATAAGTGATTATATCTCTAAATCACAGATTAAGCCCTCAAGTGAAACAACTGAGCATCCCCAATGTACACAATTCTCTCTCCCCTGATGATTGCGATAACATCGAAATCATCACACACTTGTGTACCTTCTTTCATCATCAGAAACTAACTCTTACATCTCTTCCCCCACGTAGTTGGAATAAGAACACTAAACGCTTTGATGAGTAAAACCTTGAGTTTCTCTACGGTCATGACATTTGTTTTCCCGGGATATCTTCAATCACTTAGAAGAGTTAAGTTCATCAAGTTTACTCGCCATAAGTCAAACCTTGAGTTTCTCTGCGGTAATAACATTTGTCTTCCCGGGATATCTTCAATTACTTAGAAGTATTAAGCTCATCAAGTTTACTCGCGTTTAGATGCTTGTCTCCTTCCCCCTTGCTGGTTTTGATACTTCAGAATCATCAACATATTATAAGCCCGTATACTAGAAATCTGTTGAGAAGATCGCTTGAAGTCTTTGTGAGAATCAACTTGCTGAAGAACAGAATGAGCAAGTCTAATTGGGGATTAAATCAAACATTTCACCCTCCCCCAATTAGTGCTCTCCCCTAAACCGACAATCTTTATGATGAATGCTTGAATTAAGAAGAAGTCTTTATATCGTTAAATGCAATTCGTCTTTAGTCTTCTAACATGTATCAGAAAATGTAGAACCGACTGTAGACTCGACCTTCTTCAAGATTGTCCAGTTGGGGAATAGATAGTTAACATCTTCAACTCACACCAAAAAGCATCCCACCAAAAAGCATCCCGATTAACTTACATCTTGCACATCCCCTTAACTAAAATCCCTCCCAATTAAACAAGAACATAAAGATGTTCATCAAGGAAAACAGCAAGGGCCGCAATGAACACACAAGATGGTAACACCAAACTACCAATCACATCAAACAAGAACAGAGAGATTGTTCGGAATCATCATGTTGATGTATACGTGAAGCATTAACCAGAAGCACTTTGTCGATAAACTCATCAATCCGAGTGAAGATGTCTACCAACGACTCTTAGAAGAAACTCCATGTAAAGAAGATCCGATAAGAAGAAGCTCGGTTCTTACATGAGTTAGGAGCCGTTTGACCATATATTCTCATATGTCAATCAACCATGCAGAATTATCACACTTCTTCTCCCCCTCAAGAATTGCATACGGAGTTGCCATTCTTGATTAAACAAGTGAAAATTATCCAAATGTAGTCAATTCACACTTCTCCCCCGCAAAATTAGCACATGATGTCGCCATCGTCATTATAGTTGAGAAAGTGGAATAAGAAAACAATCAATGGTAGCCCGGTTCACTTGATGACTGAAAGTGCATGGAAAAAGTATGAAGCATGTTGATGAGAATGGTCATAATGAGAAGATTTCTCTTCTTCAGAAGATAAAGCGCACTGACACGTACACTTTTCTTTTCCTTAGAGAACGAGGCATGAACTGTTGTGTTCATACGTCATTATGTTGAAGTACGAGGCCTGAACTGATGTGAACAGACGTCATAAATCTCTCTCTTTTCAACCTCTCTTGGCAAGACATGTAATCATCCCCATTATCATTCAGTAGGCTCTTTTTCGTGACAGCTGATGGAGAAAACCCAATATGATGAATTTGACCCTGAAGTAAACTAACCCGAACTCGTGACTTATACTTGCACATATGTAACAAAGAGCGGTGCCGATTTCCATTAGCATCTCTAAGTACTCTCTATGTACTCTATACTCTTCAACCAACCAACCATCAAGTATAAGACGTACATCACCTCTTCAAAATCCACAATTGAATGTGACACTCAACACTACAACGTAACTCCTTTAAGTGATAGTTATTTTGAGAAGATAAGAGCCCAATTCCCCCAAGTGGTAAAAGAAAAGGAAAGAGTCTCCCAACAATAACTAGATTTCCAAGTCTTCGTTTTTGATAATAAGCTTGAACAAGGATCTCGAAGAATCATCATCCAACCATCCCCGATACCTTCAGATACTAAGTACACCCGCCCGTGATATTTCACTTCAACCTCAAATAAATAATAGTGAATTAACGCCGTTGTCACATCTTCTGGTTAACTGCTCAAATCTAGCCTTCTTTGACATTTTAAGTGATCTATGATCATGGTTTCGTCCCGACCATGGTTAGTAGCACATAACCCCGTAAAACCATGTAATAACCAAACTGCCATGACGAATATCCAAACACACATCCAATTTATGAAGTACACCCTTTTATCCCTTCTTCGAAGCAGAAACCGTAACACCAGCATCAGAAGACCTCGAAATACGCTTTTCTTTCTCCAAGATGGTTCCATCATCACGGGATTTTACAATTCTATAGTTTAAACCAAAAAATAGTTTCTTTCGCGGGATTTTACAAAACCAAGAATAAACCGTATGATAGTTCCGGAAATGCACTTTACAATTACCAGGATGTTTCCATTGTCACGGGATTTTACAGGTCTATGATTTAAACCGAGAAATAGGTTCTTTCGCGAGATTTTACAAAATCAAGACAAAACCGTAAACAATATCAGCTTGAATGTGTTATGACAATTTTGGTTTCGGTGAATATCGGTTTTAGGGGAACATGCAGTGGTTCATCATCGGTTCATTTACCAACATCATCAACATCATCAACCATCCAATAAAGTCTTTGGTAAACACATCATCCACATATTCTGTCGGCTGTTGCTGTGACCACTTAGTGAAGTAAACCCGATATGTCAAACTTGATCATGAAGTGAGCTTCCCCAGATTTGTTACTTAAACTTGTACTAATCCTTGTGAAGAAGAAACGGTGTACCCAATGTACAAAACCTCTTGACATTCTCAACTGAGTGAGACACCGAAGTGATAGCAACGTTGTGGGTCAAGCGAGAAAGAATCACAAACGTAACTAAATAGCCAAGTCTTTATCACCCTCTATAAAAGCCCAGACAAGTCATCTTCGAGGAAGGGTAGAAAGAAAGAAGACGAAATAAGTAAATGCGCCCGGAAAACATCACTTCAAATCCAAATGAGAAATACTGTACATAAACAACCACGTAGTCAACCTAGTTCCAATAACAATTCAAGCCGTGACAAAATATTTTTTCGTGAAAATGTAAATATCAAAGTATCAACCCTCATACCACAACAACAATCATCATCATACCAAATTTCCAAACCTCATAACGAATCTCATCATTTCATCAACTCACATCATCAAATCACATTATCTCATAATATAACCAATCAAATCTCATAACACACCATATCTCATCGACAAATCGCATCATCAAATTAACCTCTCATTTCACATCATAAATTAACTCTCATAAAATCCAAATCTTAAGAAGCCCATCTGACCCTATCATGCCAACGGCCAAGAATCTCGAACACATTCCATAATTTAAGCCGTGAACAAATATCCCTTGTGAAAATTTATATCAAAGTACCACTCTTCGCCAAATGAAAATTTATATCAAAGTACCACTCTTAGCAAAATTATTGAACACATTCAATAATGCTCGGATATCATCATTTCATTGTTAGTTCATATTTTAACCAATTATGGATACAATGTAGTTTAACACAAGTTCAGCTCAAATCCGAATATTCTCAATCCAGTGACCACTCGATCGAATGTTACTCTGAGTGTTATATCAATGATCGACCCATGTCAGCCCTTATTCAATTTAAACTCAAAGCCCACGAATGAGTTCAAGTATTGAAGCCCACAATCCAACTTATAAATGAAAAACCCAATGATCATACACATTACTCGGCCCAAATAACATAAAAGCCCACGTCCAACTGAAATGCTCAGATCCAAAAGTCGTGTGCCCTAAAAGAAACGGGTATAAAACACAATCACAAGTAACTTACCTTTACCCTAATATTCCGTATTACACAACATAATCTCCGCCCCCATGCTCAGTAGTTACTCCCACATCTCATAACAAACCCTAGCATCAAAAAAACAAATCCGCCTCTCACGTTGGATTATTACTTGAAAGATGATTACTCCATGGAACATAGCACTCAACTGAGTATGTTTGTAATCCAACAAGTGACTTTGAGCACTCCACAGGGATGGAATGAAGCTCGTCACCAAGAAAGGTAATTCGATTCACTCATGTTAATAGAGTTTAAAACGAATCAAGATAACAACATTTAACATTCATCTTGTTATTTGTTAATCTTAAAGATTCGGATATTACAAAGGAGTGAAACTCCTAAATAGATCAATGAGGCACAAGCTCATTTGTGTATAGATCCTTTGAGATCAATGTGTTTGAAGAAACCACACACAAAACGAGCAAAGCTGAGATCGGGCTGTCTTAAAATAATTATGAGTCATTGATGTTTTTAAGAAAGTGATTGATGTTTGATGAATCGGATCCGTGATGATATCTTAATTTCGTGCTTATGACTTTATGTTCTTGATGTAACCCATGAGTTCCACGAAATTAAGTAGGCTGAGATTCTTTTAAACTTGTAGACATGATAGATGTTGGAGTTTGTTTATGTTTTGGATCTGTTGATAAGATATTGTTGCAATACGTTTTTGTTTTGAGAACCATGAACCAATGATGTAAGATGCAACTGAGGTCGATGTATATTTGTTGTAGTCAAGTCTTACAAGACTTTTCTTCATCTACATATCTTACAGTCAAGTCGCTATTGACTTGAGTTGACTAAAGAGTCAACTCGCTATGTCTCAACTCGCTACATGATATAAGTACAAGTCGCTAGGTCCATTTTGTTATACAACTCGCTAAGCACTTTCAAAACAAGTCGCTAGCAAATTTATAACTAAGTCGCTAGTTTTTTTTTTTTTTTTTTTTGACTCAATAGTCAAACAACCATAACTCGCTACACTCTTTCAAAGCACAAATCGCCAACTTGTTAATACAAGTCGCTACTCATTTAAACACAAATCGCTAGGTCAGATTCATTGCATTTGGACTGTTTTGTGACAAGTTGCTAACTTGAAAAATGACTTTTTCCGATGATTATTCAGACCACTTTTCCGTTTATCTTCATACTTACCCAGAAAAACTGCATAAAAGATGACACTTTATGACTGTTTTGACCATGACAACTTGACCAGTTATGACCCATGTAATAACAGTTTTGACCACATGTAAAGAACAGCTTCTCAAATGATGAATATTGACAAGTTTCATAAAGCACTGTTTGGACAAAAGATGTTTGGACAAAAGACACATGATAGGTTACCACGTTATGACCAAAAGTGATGTACAAAACATGTTACAAATAGATTCTCACAAGAATATGGACAAGAAAATTTTTTCGACCCAAAAGATAGTACCAAAACAGTAACAGCATGAATCAAAACAAACCACAAACAACAACCATGGTACGGACCACACAAATCAAAGATAACACAATAACCTTGGCTCTGATACCAATTGTAGGATCGATTATTATTGTGTTTGATGATTCGGGTGGTCTAGGATGATCAAAATACAGGTTATACGTTTTAGAGAGAGAAAGTAGAGAGAGAGGGTGTTCTTGCTAGAGGTTTACATAAAGGAAATGTTAGATTGAATGAGAAGCACCACCCCTTCCATGGATGGAAGGGGTATTTATAGTTACAAACATATCGTCCTCCTATCAGACTGTGGATCAGGCATACAGTGGGTAAAGACTCGTCCTTCCTCCACGGTATTACACTACGCTAAACTAAACTAATAACTAACTAATAAACTGATAAATAACGTAACAAACGACAAATCTACGAGCTAACATATGCTAGACCATTATTGGGGTGACTGACTCTTTAACATGGAATTTCCAATTCCTAACACAACAATCTCCCCCTAAGTGTTGGTGATGAATGAATGTAAACGGTGAAGGTGTTGATGTAATAGTAGCTTTGACGTCTTCTGACCTTCTTCTTTCTTGTGAGAAGAATTGCCTTGATTTGAACAATCTCCCCAGTGTGGAGAAATTATTTTCTTTAAACAGTTCTGCTTTGACGTCATCATTATCTTTGTTCTTTGATCATTGTTCTTTGTGATGGTAGTGATAGTATGTTGTTGTTGTCTGCATCAGGTCTGCTTCGTTGCTCCAGTGTCTCCACGTCATTCTTCAACATGCTCACACACTCTTTGACGTTGGATGTCAGTACTGATGAAGTTCTTTAAGTCTTTAAACTTTGTGGATTCTTTGACTTGACGAAGAATCATTCTGACTTTTGTGTTGCCTTTTGAGAGAACTTCCATTAGTGATGATGTTGGCATGAGCATGTGAAGAATCTGCACGATCATTCCGCTCTAGAGCTTCCATAAGAAGAAAACAGAAGAAGAGTTAGTAATAAGCAGATTCCGGCACTTACAAGTTTGAACTTCGAGAGTGTTAACAGCATAGTGTGAAAACACAACTCTAATTCTCACAAAGGCCGTTCCTGAACTGGAGTCCCACAAGTGAGATAACGCGATGTACCGAAGTACACCTACAGTTCAGATGAGTCGCTGAGGTACACCGAAGCATCACCTCACGACTGTAGACCGTTTGAGACACACTAAGTGTAATCCACGGGGAGTTACCGAAGTGACCTGCTGTCAGGGCTGTTTGATGTTGACCCTGGCAGGAGTTTCCATTCAATCACTGAGGATCACAGTTGTGAACCTCTCATAAATGTTCTCGACAGATTGCTAAGATCTGTGAAGGACTCGATAACGTACCACTGATGTTCTTATTGTTGAACATCAAGTGATGAAATGTCAAGTGTACCTAAGAGATCTTTTGATGAATCTCGTGGCTCTAGACTCAATAGTGCGTTTTGGTTTTCCTGAGCGGAGACTAGGGAGAGGGTCTCCTTCTTCTATACCAGCAATCTCTAAGAGAAAGCCGATAGTTTACATAGGGTTCCTTGTGAGAATGAAACAAGCTTCTGTTGAGAGAAACTTGAGTGGCTAAGAAGGTTTAGTGCATGCGTCACTGGGTCCATGACGACTTTTAATCTTCAATACCGGCGTCATCAAGTGACAACCAGTAGCATATGAATTGAACCCGGTGTCTGCCCTAAGTTGAATAATCTGGGGGGCTTTTTCTTTTCACCCTTTTCTTTGCATTTCTTTTTAATTCTTCAACTCCTTATTTCTCCGATTCTCATTTTCTCCTTTTTATAATCATACCTAAGGACTTCTAATTCTAACTATTGGTATTGTCCTTGGGTAGATCCCTCCGGCTCTGGCGGATCATAGGACGGTTATTCCTAACCTTAATCACCTTATAACTTCATTGCCATAAAACCATTTTTCATGAAAATCTCTCAAAGTGTTTGTGAATGAAAAACATGTTTGAACACTTCAAGAGTTTTAGATTTTCAGAAATACTCCCCCTCCACATGTGCTTAAGAGTTTTTACGGAAATCTGCACAGTGAGAAAAGAGTTCGCACTTTTTGAATTGATCGACTCAAGATAGACAATCTCCCGCGAGACACGGTTACGTTGAATAATTAAAGAGTTTCATTGTCAGCTTTCAGGTGACAACTAGCTCTAATAACTACCTTGAAGATGTGGACAACCCCGAAAGGTTGTCAAACCCGTCAAAGTTCATGTCTATCAAGAGCTTCTCGAATGGGTACAATTTACTTGGATAAGTCTTAGAAGACAAATCTTTTCAATGTATGACTGTTCTGATCCCGTCAATTCATGGGTTGAAGTCTTTTCACACGAGCATTCAATAGCAATTCACAACATATTTCTTATCACATAATTTTTCTCCCCCTCAAAAATGGCATATAAGTGTTATTTTTTACGAAATGTTTGAGAATAAATATGACCATTTTGAGTTTTATGGGAAGATGACCACTGTGAACAATTTGTGAACAAAGTTTTAAATCAAATAATCCCCCTCAACAAGTGATATTAACGGTTGAGGTTTTGAAAATCATATGGGGAAGTACTTGTTCTTTTGAGCAAAACCTTTGAAAAATGAAAGGTTTGATAAGTTTTACTCAAAAGTAAGAAGTTTTCGCTCCTTTTATAAGGATTGTGGCACTGAAGCGTACCACAGGGTCCTTTCATTACAAGAACGGGTTGTACACTGTTATGTGTGCACAAGCCATTGTCATTATAAATCACACATCCAAATGAATATGAAATAGAAGCAGTTTTAAGGGGTACCAGGTAGTCCAGTAATGTTGCCAGGAATGCGAACAGGGCGTTGATAGTCGGTGAGAGTGATCCTGGGACGGCCACCTACAAAGCTCTCTAATGTTCTGAACTGGTCCCTTCGATACAACCTTTCATCAATCATGGTGATGATCCTCTTCACATCCCTTCTTTCCTGAGAATTCCATCGCTTTTGAGACCCAATGCCTTCATGTATCGCCTTCAACCGATAAGCCAAGCCATCCCTAACCTTCTTCAATGTGTGATCCCCAAACTTGTGAAGATCTCGACACGCCATCAAGCAGTTTCGTTGTAGTTCACTACGGTAAATTACACCGAATGGTTTGCTGACGAGGGTGTATTGTGGAAGCTGGTTGATATCGGGAAGTTCTAGCTGAGGTCTGGTGAAGTTGACATGGGTCTGATAGGATTCAACAGCGAGTTGTAAATCTTCTACACGTTCCTTGATCACTATGCTTCTGATGAAGATAAGCAAGAACTTGATGTGTTCACGTTGAACTTCATTCGATAATTGTCTTATGCGTCCCTGTAATTTTGCAAGATACAGATCTTCAATGTCATTGAGAGACAAATTCTCAAAGTCCGCTTCACAGAATGCATAATCCCTTTCGTCTTGTCTTTTGACCACGATATTCTTTAGGAAAGTGTAGTCCCATTTAGACGAGAGATCAACATGCTTAATAGCAACGATCCCTTTAGTACTATACACTGCATGTTGAGACTTTCGAACCTGGCAGCTCTTGTAGTAGATTCGTCGGCGTTCTGGCCAATGGTGAATCCCGTACATTGCATCGACGTCATACTGTTCCACACTGTTAGAAAACAAGTGAGTAGCCTTTTCTTCGATGGCTATGCAGTTGGAGTATATGGCTGTCGGGAACGGAAGTGTAAGTGATGTAGCGTATTTCCTTGAACCATTGCCACCGTGTAGAAGGAATTCCAAATCTTTGTTGAAGAAGTAGCGAAATGGAATCTTAGGCTGATCTGGTTGGCCAATTGTTGGTAGAGGTTTAGACCAGTCGGTGTAGTAAGGAGCATTGTCTTTCCTGGAGAAGTCGATGTTTGCTTCAGGGTTGAGCCAATCAATGTTGTTGGACATGGCTCGTGCTATGTTTTCAAGGTGATACTCAACCTCGATGGCACATTCTGAGCTGTCTTTTAGTAGTTGAAAAGCTTCATTCTTGATTCGTTTCAACTCTGATTTTGTCTTCTTCTTCACTCGGAATTTTTCTTGCAGTATCTTTGCATGCTCCAATGTACTACCGTCTACCAGATCTTGACCTTCAGATGGATAGGGAGTAGAATTAACAAGTGTAGAGAACCAGTCGTATTCATCAGTGTCATCCTCGTCTAGCCATGATACGATGTCAGCCTTAGGCGCTTTCTTCTTCTTTTTCTTAGGCGTAGATGAGGATTCTGGTTTCTTAACTTTGTCGGGAGAGGTGGGTTGTTGTTGGGGCTCATGGACTTCCTCATCGTCACCACCCGTATACTCAAAGTGATCACCGGTTTTCTGAGTCTGGGGCGGTAACTCAGAATCCTGAGGTTTGTCAGTAGAAGAGCGAGGAGGAGATCTTTGTTGAGCTGGAGTCCTTTGGGGTGGAGGTTGCATCGAGGATGATTCACCAGACTTCTTCGGGCGTTTAGGCTCGTTATTCTTATCCTTATCTTTATCTTCATCGTCTCTTGGACGTTTAGGCCTTTCAGCTTCTTCTCTGCATGCTGATTTGAGTTGGTATTCCAGCAATGCTTCAAACAATTTACCTTCGTAGGAGGCAAATGTTGCAGAGCGTTTAGACATTTGAGCTACCAGCCGGTTAACCAATTCAGCATCTGAGAAGATTATGGGATCAACTGGATTGATGTTTACATGCATTGGTGTTGATTTCATAGTTTGCTTGGCCAGATGTAAGAGATTCGGATAGAGTTGTTTGGTAAACATCTCCTTTGTAACTCCAGGAACGATGTCAAGAAGAAACTTATAAGTGTAACCTTTGATCATTTCGTTCATTTTCCCTTGAAGATCATCTTTCATGAGCTTCTGGACATATTCCCTTTCAACTTGCATCTTGTCATTCTCATCATGAAGATACTGTACCTGATCAGCAAGAAAATTCAGCTTCTTGTAAAGCACGTCTTTCTTTCTGACTTGTTTGACAGCTTTAACGATTCGTGTCTTAGCTTGAGAGATCCAAGAGGCCGTTGGCTTCTTCACTGATTTGGATGTGGATTTGGTTGATCTTTTGGATGGTGGTGGTGAAGAATGAGAAGACGAGTCTGATGATGAAGAGACATGAGGAGACTCTAGGTCCTTCGGTGGTTCAGAAGTTTCCTCCTTAGAACGTGCGGGACTGTCTAGAAGAAAATGATCATAGGCGGTTTCTTCTTCATTTCCAGACTTAGCCTTATCATCAGCCTTAGAATCATCAGCAGGAGTTTTCTCAGTCTTTTCAGTTTCATGTTCCTCAATATCAAAGTTGATGGAATCCTCAATCTGCCGTTGTTGTTGTTCGTGGGTGATGGTAGTACCAGTTCCCTTATCGGGTTGATTAACCGCATCAGGAACTGGTGTGGCTTGAGTGCCACCGCTTGAGCCTCCAGGGCCACGAGTTTGATCTTTTATGAATTCATCGGCAAGATGTTTGAGTCTGAGGTTCTTCAACTTCTTTTCATAGTCTTTTTGCTCATCAAATGGTTCTTCTTCAGAGCTTTCCTTATCATGCTCAATCACTGGGGTTTTCCCTTTACTTTTGTCAGCTGGTGGACTGGGAGGTTTGACTACTGAAGGAGTAATATCGGTTGCAGTTTCAGAGTAGAAGATCTCTTCGTCTGATTCTGTATCTTCAGAGCTTTTGTCCACTAGCTTTCTTGGCGGTTCAGGCTTTGGTACGGGAACAGCTTCCTTAGAAGGAACTTTTCGTCTGTGTCCAGGTTTCCTCTTCGGGAACTTCCTTTTACTCTCAGTGCTTGCAGCACTTCCTGCACTTCCTCTTCTGGTTTTCCTGGTAGGTGTACCAGAAGGCTTGTCATCGAGAAAACCAACTTTGCTTTCTTCAATTGCTACCAGATACCTTTTGTAGGTGTAGAGCTTTTTGATTTCATCAGACAGAAGATGATCCGGCAACACAGCACCCTGTTTCTTTGTTGTTGATTCCTTGAATCTGACAGTTAGGGTAGGTTCAGACAACATGTCGTGATTGTTGGGGTCATTGAGTCTCTTGGGGATATCAGGATTAAGCCCAAGTGCTCTTTGGATCAACAGTTTTGTATATCTGATATAAGGAATCTTTGAGCCAAGCTTTTTGAGGAATGACAT
The DNA here is from genome assembly GCA_019973895.1 of Chrysanthemum seticuspe. NCBI lineage: Eukaryota > Viridiplantae > Streptophyta > Magnoliopsida > Asterales > Asteraceae > Chrysanthemum > Chrysanthemum seticuspe. Next base: position 191,643,207 of record BPTQ01000008.1, read on the forward strand.
CATGTCGTCCCATATCAGAGCTTCAATTTCGATGAGCTTCATGTTGATCAAAGCCCAAAAGATCTGCAGTTCTATGAGCTTGGGATGCTCATAGCCACTGTCACGACCGGAAACAGATTTGGTGATAATGATGTAGAGAGTTCTCCAGGGTTGAGGAATATTCTTAAGATCCACGTATGAATGCTTAGAGATTACTCCTGTAGCCGAGTCATAACCAATGTCGATCATGAATTGTAGAACAGTCTCTTCAGTTGGTGCAGCAACGTATTCGGTTGGCTCAATGTCAGGAATGAGGAGAACAACCCTTAAGTTTGCCGGTGTGATAGTGACTTGTTTGTGGTTGAGAGTCACAGTCACAGCATTCTGTCCTTTGATCTTTTGCATTGTGTTCCAGAACTGATGAATGTAGATCTCTAGAACAGTAGCAGAATGGGAGAGCATGTTCTGATAAGGATGGTTCTTCAGAATATCCAGAGCAATCAAGCAAGATGACTCTGAGCAGGTGAGGGTTTCAAAGTCAACACGAAGGTTGTTCTTTCCAATCTTCATCGGATAGCCATTTGGGAAGATATCAGTAATGGTGAGAACATTTGATGCATCCACATTCATTTGAGCGTCCATGTCGTGATCTGAAATAAATTTAGCCAAAAGAACCAACATATCGAAAGACATTATGTTAGTCAACAGATGGTTTTATTGCCTGATTATTGAATGTGCTATGTCGATGATTGTTACAAGTCCAAAGTCACTTGTTTGTCCAATAGTCCAATGATGTCGTGATAAGTTTCGTGAGTTAGTTAACTTTAAGTTTTAAAGTTTATGTTATCACTTATTTTTCACAACATATCAAACGATTAAGCTTATTAGTGACATTATTGGTTTCGTGACGTTATGATTTATTTATTTACAAGTTTGCACGCGTAACAATTCATGATTAAGGTTAAACAAGGCTTAGGCGTAGAAATGGAAAGCTTATGCGTAAACAGAAGAGGTATACGCGTAAACGCAAGCTTATGCGTAGGATCCTGACTTACGCGTAAGAAATATTACGCGTAGAAAAAGGGGACCTTATGCGTAGAGCTTACGCGTAAGCGCATATAAAACCTTACGCGTAAGGCTTTCTCGTAAGAGTAGACCTTATGCGTAGAGGTCACTGTTTACGCATATCCTTCACAGGATACGCGTAGTCCCATATGTAGAACCTTACGCGTAACAGTTACACGTAAGATTACTCTTACGCATAACCTTCTACGCGTAAGGTGATCCTTATGCGTAGATTGCTATTAACCTTGATTCTGAATTTTCACTTGTATCAAACCTGAAATAAGTTCATCATAGCATCAATATTAACATATACATTCATTCTATAATAGATTTAATCACAAATACTCGTTCAAACAGTTATGCAGAAAAAACTTTATGCGTAAACCAAAACCCTAAAGTTCAAGAATTACGCCTAAGAGATTTAGCCATGGAAAATGCATCAAAGTTTTTCTGGTAGTTCTAAGAAGTCATGTGAGTGTTATGACCAAGTTTTAACATCAAATTCTCAGTGAATCAAAAGTACCCAAATGCATATGAACTTAAACCCTAATTTCTAATTAATGATTAATTAGTGTTTCCGGGTTGTTTCAGAGCCTAGATATCATCAATTCACCATAATAACAACATCACAAAACTATCTTTTTGACAAAAAACATTCACATTTGAAAACACCCAATTTCACGCATAAACCCTAATTCCCAAAATCAATCAATTCGTGTATCTGGGTGTGTTTAAGTGATGAAAATGTAATCATTGATGTTAGCAAAACGTTTTGACACAATAATTTCAACCACAAACACACAAACTTGATTATGTGTTCATACGCCTATGCATAGAACACAAAATCAACCATATACAAAAATTTAACCGTTGGATTTGTTTAGAATTCAAAACCTATGTTTGTAATCATGTTAAAAACATAAAGCCACTTACAGTTTGATGATCAAATACACGGATTTGTAGAACGATTTTTATGCGTAGGATTTGTTTGGTGAAATAATAAATGTGATGAATTAAATGTGTTTAGTGGTAGTTTTATTAAAAATAACTTTAAGATTTTGACAGTTTTAGTCCCTCCACCTTTTCAATTTTCATCCAATGCCTTTAACTTCCATTTTGGTTACCAAACGAAGAATATTTGGAAATAACTTTGACGACACTCCCCCTCGACTTAAGAAATAATGAAGGTTTATAAGTTTTAGTCCGAGGAGTGTCAGAAAACCAGAAATGTGACCACCATTATTTAATGAAACAACCGAGAATAGATAACATGCAAGTACACGGTTATTTTGAAACAGTTAAGTATTTATTTTCTCCCCCTCAACATTTGATCGAAAAATTACTGAATTTTGAAAGATTTGAGTGTTGACGGAAGAATTGTACTTGCCATGTTAAAAGAAATATAGATAGAAGAATATTTTTGTTGTTTTATCAGGTTTTATATTTTTGTATTTTGTTTTTGAAAAATATTTACAAAAGATTTTGGTGTTTGACTGGTTTTTAAGACTGTTTTAAGATTTCATCCAGTTCCTCTTGAGTCAAAAACCGCATACCAATCCGGTGGACCAGCTCATTAAACCTAGTAGGAGCTAAGACTTTGTTGAGTAGATCTGCCAGTTGGTATTCTGTACCCACGAAGTATAATTCAACTGTACCATGTTCCACGTGGTCCTTGATGAAATGATATCGAATATCGATGTGCTTTGATTTTGAGTGTTGAACTGAGTTGCACGATATCGCAATAGCACTCCGATTGTCGCAGTACATCGGGATTCTGTCAAATACGTAACCATAGTCTTTGAGTTGTGTTCTCATCCAAATGACTTGAGCACAACAGGCCGACATGGCTACATATTCTGCTTCGGTTGACGACAGCGATGTACAATACTGCTTCTTCGATTGCCATGACACCAGTTTATCACCAAGAAATTGTAATGCTCCTGAAGTACTTTTCCGTGAATCTAAGCATCCTGCGTGATCAGCATCTGAAAATGCTATTAGTTCAAAACCAGAATCCTTCGGATACCAGATCCCCAAGTTAATGGTTCCCTTGATGTATCGGAGGATTCTTTTAGCCTCAAAGAGGTGGGTTTCAGTTGGTCTCGACTGATAACGGGATCAAAGATATACGGCAAACACAATATCAGGTCTGCTAGCTGTTAGATACATGAGAGACCCAATAATACTGCGGTATTTGGTAGGGTCCACCAATTTCCCATGTAAATCAGCATCTAGCTTCTTGGTATGAGCCATTGGTGTGGCATAGGTGTCACAGTTTTGCATTCCAAATTTGTTTAACAATTCAAGGGCATATTTGGACTGACTCAAGAAAATACCACGGGGTGATTGATGAACTTGCATTCCTAGAAAGAATGTGAGTTCACCCATCATTGACATTTCAAAATGTTTTGTCATTAATTTTGCTAAAGCGTTTGAGTATTTTAAATGTGTTGACCCAAAAATGATGTCATCCACATAGATTTGAACGATTAAGATGTGAGCCCCGTGATATTGTATGAAAAGTGTGGGATCGACCGAACCTTTGGTGAATTTATTGGCAATGAGGAAGGATAATAACTTATCGTACCACGCCCGAGGAGCTTGTTTGAGACCATACAGAGCTTTGTTCAGTTTGTAGACATGGTTCGGGAACTCGGGATAAACGAATCCTTCTAGCTGGCTGACATAAACCGTTTCTTTCAGTTGCCCATTCAGAAAAGCAGTTTTGACGTCCATTTGAAAGACCGTTATGTTCATATGAGCCGCGAACGCGAGAAAAATCCGAACAGCCTCAAGACGAGCAAACGGAGCGAATGATTCTTCAAAGTCAATACCCTCTTCCTGTCTATAACCCTTAGCCACCAGACGTGACTTGTTTCTTATTACGTTCCCTTCAGCATCCAATTTGTTTTTCCAAATCCATTTGAGACCAATGACGTAGACCCCTGTTGGTCTTTCTACCAGTTCCCATACTTCAAGACGTTTGAATTGGTTGAGTTCTTCTTGCATGGATTCAATCCAGCTGTCTTTTGTCATTGCGTCTTTAATGTTTTTAGGCTCAGATTGGCAGACAGTGAGAGCATAAATGCAATGTTCACCATCTGTGTGAAGACGTTGTCTCGTAACGACTGGTTGATTTGGGTTTCCAATAATATTCTCAAGAGGATGGTCTTTTGTCCAACGATGTGTAGACTGTAGAGGGTTGATGTTGGTATACATTGTGCAGATTTTGAGGTTTCAAATGGTTTGTTGATGATTCCGCGACATCAGATGCAGCAGTTTCATTGGCAAACGGGTTAAAGAATGCATTTGGATCAAAATCTGTAGGTGGGGGTACTTCATTAAGAACATCAGCAGTTGGTTCAGCGTCGTTGGAAGCAGTTTGTTCAACTGTTGTTGTAGAGTCAACTGGTGGTGCTTCTTCAACCGTAGTTGTTGTAGCAGGTGTATCAGGTATAAGAGTAGTATCAGGTTGAGCAGCGGAAACTTCGGATACACCTGGAGCACGTTCATCAATATCGTCATTGAACAGAGGAGCAAATAGTCTTTCCATTTGTTGACGAGTTAGTTGAGGGCTTTGTTCAGCTGATGATGGGGTTTGAGGGAAGTTTAAGCGGTTGTGACCGGGTTCCAAGCTGTTATGCTCAGAAGCCATATCAGTAAGTTCATCAAAATTAGCATGAATCGTTTCCATAACCTGCTTTGTATGACGATTCCAGATCCGGTAACCTTTAGAATTCTCACAATATCCAATAAATACTCCAATGTCAGCTTTGGCTTTGAGCTTTCCAAAGTCATCACGATAATTATTCGGATAGCAAAGGGATCCAAATACATGAAAGTGTTTAATATTCGGTTTTCGGTTATGGAGAAGCTCAAATGGTGTTTTGTTGTGGCGTTTTGTAATCATTAAGCGATTCTGAGTGTAGCATTCAGTTGAAACAGCTTCAGCCCACAAGTAATCTGGAAGTTTAGCATTGATTAACATCGTTCTGGCAGCTTCCACTAACGTACGGTTTCGTCTTTCAACAACTCCGTTTTGTTCTGGTGTGCGGGCAATAGATGTTTGATGCTCAATTCCAACTTTCTCATAATATTCCCGAAGAGTTTGATTCACAAATTCAGTTCCTTTGTCTGTTCGAATTTGTCTGACGGTGTGGCGAAGCTGAATTTGAATTTTCGTGAGAAAGGTGATGATCATCTGTGGAGCCTGATCTTTACTTCGAAGGAAATAAACCCAAGTCCATCTTGAGTAGTCATCAACAATTACCAAGATGTAGCGTTTGCCATTGATCGTCTGCACGCGCATCGGGCCACACAAATCCATGTGAAGAAGATGAAGCACATGCTGAGAGCTGTGTTCCACCTTTGAAGGAAAATGAGCACGAGTGCTTTTCCCTTGTTCACAAGCTGAACATAGGTGATCTTTAGAATACCGGAATCTTGGGAGACCTTCAACAAGTTTGTGTCGAGCAAGGTTGGTTATGGTTTGAAAGTTTAGATGTAAGAGACGACGGTGTCATAGCCAAGATTTTGTAGATGTAGCCTTTGAGAGTAGACAAATGGGAGATGAAGCGATCATGTCTTGCATGGAGATAGTGTAGAGACTGGATGAGCGTTGGCCAGACATAAGATCATTTCCTTGTAGATCACGAATGAAACAAGTTGTCTCCCTAAAAGCAACTTCCAAATCTCCATCACAAAATTGACCAACAGTAAAGAGATTGTGACCGAGGCCTTCCACATATTAAACCCTGCTAATTTCGATGTTGCCATTGATGTAATCTCCGTAGCCCATGATAGCTGCGAAGTGATCATTCCCGAATCTGACAGTGCCAATGAACTTGGCAATAAAGTTTGATAACAGTTTAAGATTGCCTGTCATGTGTCGGGAACATCCGCTATCAACAATCCAAAGGATGATCTGTATCACCTACATTACACACAGACGACACAGATGGAATAGAAGTAGATGTGGAACCCGAAGTGTTAGAGGGTTCCGCAGCAGTTATAGTAGAAATACACACATCAATGATTTTAGGCATCCATTTAAATCCTAGTGTATTATGTAACCATTTCTGCCATCTCCAACTAGTCTTAGCTTTAGTCTTAGTGAATGCACTAGGTGGTACGACATTCCTTGGAAGTGATACAGGAACTACAGTGACATCAATGTGTTTCTTAGAATCTAAAGAGGGCGGTCTACCAAGCACAGACTTAGAAGCATTAGTGGGCCTAGAGGTATTCCGGGTCTTAGGATTCCTGAAACGAGACAAGATAGCTCTAGCAACACATTTGTCATGACAATCAGAAAGCATACTTTTACGACAAATAACACAAGAAGCATCAGATTGAATATCAAAAGTACTTAAAGGTTTAGCATTCGTTACATCACTTTTTCTATTACATTTGTCAGACGCAATATCTAAAGTAGGTGCAACGGGAGTCTTATTCAAAATCCTAGGGTGTTCTTCTACTGCAGCATTCCTTATTATTCTTTTCTTAGGTCGCAACTTCCTATTCTTCCTTGTATTGCTCCTAGGCTGTGAAGTGCGGACGTTTGGAAAAGAAGCAACTAGTCCTGTGACAGTAGAGGGAAGCACATTAGTTACTTTTGTTTTGTCAGTAGGCAATCTGGGGTCACGATTACTAAGTGTTACAGGTGCTATTCTCTTAATAACGGTAGGCGGAAGTTGTTCATACTTTCCTAACATTTATCTTAACTTAAAGATAGTGTGCACCAATTCTTGATTTTCATAACGAAGATTTCCAGAAAAATTCATGACTTCTCTAGTGTGTGCAAGATAATGATCAAGTTCGTTTGATGCTTCATCACGAGTATTTTTAAGTAAATCAAATATGACACCATATTCATGTTTAACTTTTGCAAATTCTTGTTCATATTTTGAGATTTGACACTTCAAAGACACGTTTTGATCATCTAGTTGCTCAGATTTTGGATTAAACGTTTTGGATTGCAACTGGTTGATTTTGTTTTGCAAAGCAAGTTCACGATTGTGACAATCTTTTTGACACCATTGAAGACGACGTTTTGAATTTGAAAGGTCATTTATCAATCGTTCATTTTCAACTTTTAAAGATTCGATCTGATGCACATTATCCGTATTCTCAACAATTACAACAGAATCAACAGTATCAGCAGAGATATAATCAGATGCATATGGTAAAGAATGCAATAACACAGCATTATAGACATCAGCACAGATAACATCGTCCAAGAGTCGATCAACATCTTTTCGTAACATTTTCTTTTTACGTTTGGTGTTAGAAATAGATGTTTATGTTTTCTCGAAAACGACTTTCATCAATCCAAGTTCCTTATGAAAGTCCCGTTCCCAATACAATGCACAGTTTTTCAAATTTTTAACATTGGGTAAAAGTCTTTTCTGAAAAATGTCTCTTTGTTCTCGCGCCAGAGGCGATTGAAAATGTTCAACTTTTATTTCAGAATGAAATTCAATCTCATGTTCTCAAAGTTTGAGGTCAGCCATGAAAAGGTCAAAATATCTAAGAATTTGACGATTTTCAGGTTTTGAATTAACTTCACTGATGGAAGGTAAAGGACCATAAATTTGTGCATAATTTGGTTTGGGATTAACATTAGAAGACTCAGACGTTTTTGTGATAATCCTTGGTGTGTTAGAAGAATCCTTTGGTGGAACGAAAGTGACCGCTTGTGAATAATTAAAAGGTTTGTTGTAAACAACTTTTTCTAATTTTGATCGACTCTCGTCTTCTGCATCTAATTCCTCTTGACGATGATATTCAACAACACTCATAACAAAATCATCAATTTTATATTCTGCACTGGAAACTTCAGGATTTGGTTTGAATGCTTTGGTTGAAAGCTTAGGTTTGTAATCAACAAGATTCGGTCCATATCCATCTGCATTGGGTTTTAAAGTAAACTTTTGAATAGCTGTGACTGACTCACCATGTTTATAAACAACATTTCGAAACTCTTTAAGTTTGTTTTGCAAGCCGATAATTTCTTCAAGATGGTCATTTATTCGTTTCGTTGAATGCTTTTTGTATTTAGAGAACTGTTTTTGACAATTTAACAACTCAGCCTTAGCTTTTTGATTTTCCAAGGTGAGAGCGTTAATTTGCTGTTTATGTTCATGTTTCAGTTGTTCTATTTTAGACAACAAAGCATTCTTCGAAGCGGCTAGATCACGCATCTGTCGTTCTAAATATTGTTCGTTTTGATGAGATTTTGAAAAAGCGGCTTCAAAACTTTTTTCACGGTTTTCTTGAGTTTTGAAAAAATTGAGTTGCATTTTTAAGCATTCAAGATCCCTGGTTAACAGTGCACTTTGAGCTTTTAATTTGGTATTGACATCATGGTAAAGTTCCACTCGGGATTGTTGGTCTTTAACTAAGGTCCTGAGCTCAAATTCTGGATCAAACATAGAATCATTTTGTTCAACATGATCATTATTTAGATCCTCAAGCATAACCACGGAGTCAACTTGATCATCAATGGTAACCATAAGGTCATCTTGATCATCAAATATAACTACGGGGTCTAGTTGTTGATCATCGGAATGAGATGTAGATGGCTCATGTTGAGCACTCTGATCCTTGTCAGATGCAGATGTTGGCGGAGATATCAGATCATTAATGATAATTGTTTGTTCAGGTACCTGAGACAAGCCATCAGTGTCATACACTGGGCCTGTGTCACTCATGTGTAGAGCTTGCATTTGTGCCATCAACATAACTGTTGCATTAGCCTGCAAGTCTTCCATATCATCATCTGAGTCTGCATCTGCCATAAAGCTTTGTTCCTTGTTGGAGAGAGTTTCACCAGCTTCATCCTTAAGAGCCAAGAGCATAGCCTCTTTGAAATAAGCACTGCCTCTTGTCCTCGGCTTAGGACATGCATTACCCAGATGACCCTTTTCATTACAGTTATAACAACGAAGACCATTAACCCCATTCTGAGCATTCCCCTGTTCAACCACTTGAGCCCTTTGCTGTTGTGGAGCACCCATGTTATTCCTTCCCATAGCATTAAACCCTTGACCACCTCCCATCTGACGACCATAACCACGGTTCTGAACTTCAACGCGTCCATTGTTCACAACAGCTTGATTCCTTGTATTGGATGAGGAACGAATTCGATTGTTGGATTTGTTTGTATATCGACCGAAGGCTTTAGCAATCATAACAAATCCTTGTTGCAAGTCATCGAAAGCAGCAGAGTCCTCATCAGCTTCACTGTAAAGTGCTTGAGCATTGTTGTTGTTGTATGGAACCGATTGATTTTGTTGAGGTTGTTGTTGTGACTGATCATATGGTGTAATGGTTGCAGTTGGTTGAGGAGCGGGTAGAGGAGCTGTTTGAGGAGGAAGATTAGTTTGAGCCCACAAAGCAAGTTGTTGATTATCCGGAAGTGAAGGTGAAACAGTTTGAGCACGGAGAGTCCTTTCCTTATCAACTTCTTTTTTATGAGGCTTCAAGTAATCGTACAACAATCCGTATGTAGCATGATGCATATTCTTCGCTTGACGGAGAAAAATGACATACTTCTCCCATTCAGGACCAAGACTACTCAGGAACTTAGTATTAACTGCAATTCTTGGCATGATGATGTTGTGTTTATCCAAATCATTTATGATGTCTGAGAATCGATGATGATAAGACTCTAGTGTCTCTCCAGGTTCAATCATGAAGTGTTCATAAGCCAAGTAAATTTTGGATTCCATATCCTCCTGATTAAGTGCAGTCCCTTCCATAAGTAGATGAATGTGTTCCCACATCTTCTTTGTAGTCTTTTGAGCATCAACACTTCGAAGAATTGGGTTTGGTAATCCTAAAAGGATATATTGCATTGCAAGCTCATCAGCTTCATAGTGTAGAAGTTCATCTCCAGACAGTTGTGCAACAGTAGCAATGTGTGATTGATCATCTCTTGGTGGAACAACATTTGGATCTCCGGGTGTAACAGTAGTAGGCATCTGAAATGGACCTTCCAAGATAACCTTCTTTAAGAACTTTCCATGTGGTTTCTTCAGATCACAAAACCTAAAGAACCTAATCACCCATTGATCGTAGTTTCCTGGAGTGAGCATTGGAGGTCTATCAAGTGATCCAGCCTCATGAATTGATTGTTGGCTGCTTAAAGCTTCACACATCTTTGCAAACCAAGTCGGTTCCTTCATAGTGTTCCTTGATGGATGTTGATTGAAATCGTTTGTGTAGGGTTGTACTTGAAGACTTGGTGGTGGTTGAACCATTTGAGGTTGTGGAATTGCTGCAAGTTGTGGAGTATGTTGTTGATTAAACTGTTGTTGATAAATTTGTTGTTGATGATTAAATTGTTGATGTTGTGGACTTAGTTGTTGTTGTCGTTGAGAATAAGTGTAAGGGAAATAGTTAGAGTATGGTGGTTGTGACATGTTGAAAACTTGTGTTGTTAAATGGATCTTTGTAGTCGAATGAACCGTTGTTGATGAAGAGTCCTTAGGCATAGAAATCACAGAAAAGCCAAGTACCAATTATGCGTAAAAACACCAAAGATACGCGTAACAACAAAAGTTACGCGTAGGATTAGCTTACGCGTAAGTAAGGAGAAAAAACGAAAGTTATGCGTAAACAAGAAGTTAGGCGTAGAAAACTTAGGCGTAGGATTAACTTATGCGTAAGACAGAGCTTAGGCGTAAGATAAATCTTATGCGTAAAAATTCTACGCGTAAGCTTATGCTTATGCGTAAATTTAGGGTTTTGCCCAAATGATCTTTTACACTATCACAGTGCAAAAGATATCCAAAGTCGACGTGTTTTCAGGCTTATCCAAGAAAGAAAACACGGAGTAAACCACGAAAACTGAAGATCAAACCAAGGAGAAGTTACGCGTAAGATTAGGGTTTCTCTTACGCGTAAGATTAGCCAAAAGTGATTTCTGTCAAATGATGTTTCCAAACCAGATTTTTGTGATGAAATAGCTTCAATATCACCAAAATAACACAAAAGTGTGAAACTTGATAATCCAAAGCTCAAAAACACGCTATGCGTAGAACACTACCCACGTACAAAACCTAGCTTAAAAACTATGATCCACGCGTAAAGTTTGAAATTTTTTGCCAAAAACAAATAATTTAACACCTAAAAACGTTGAAAGGACAAGAATCTTGGATTAAAAAAGTGTAAAAAATCAAATTTTAAGCATGACAAAGTTGGAACTTTTCTACGCATACGACCAAAACCAAAAAAACTTCAAAAACAAATATGTTCACCCAACTATTTGGCGAATGATACCACTGTTAGGTCACCATATATGTAACACAATCATCAATATGTAGAAATAGAGAAGAGATAATGATCGGTTGAACAATAAACAAAAAAACACACACGTATGAGTAAGACCGGTTATGCGTAGGAGTGAATGAGAGAATAAATTGAACAACCAACCCTCAAGTGAGGGTTATTACATAGTATTTATAGGAGAGGGAGCTAGGGCAACACTCCTAGTCCCTTCCTTTCCTTAGTGGACTTGGGCCGAGGCTTATGGGCCTTCTACATAAGCCTAAGCTAATAACTAACATAAAGGCCATAATTAAGCTAACTATTACATAAGAATCACTAACACTTGAATTAGGTTTAGGAGTGATTCCAACAGGATACCTCAGAATCAGAACCAGATGATGATGAAGCATATGCCATGAGAGCAAAGTTTTGTACTTTGGAAGCTTCCCTTGCAAGAAAAGCAGCATTAGGTCCTTCTTCAATCTGGTCACTCCAATCATAGTCACCAATTACATCTTGAGCCACCAATGCTGAAGAAGGCTTTTGTTCTTCAGTTGCCTTCTTGAAATTGTCACCATTCTTTTTTGGAGCCCTACATTCCCTTGCAAAATCCCCTTCCTTTTACAGTTGTAACACTCCATCTTGCTCTTATCAAACCCAACTTTGTTTTGACCACTGTACTTGATCTCTCTACCAGTTCTCCTCAAAAATCTCCTAGCCTTCAAGGTGAGCATAGCCATCTGCCACTTAAGATCAATTTCTTCAAGATCATCAGGATTAATGTGATCCAAATCCTGGTTCAACACTGAAGTATTGGTTGTCAGATCAGCTAGAAAAGCACAAATAGCACCATCACTAATGTTATCACTAGCAATGGAAACATTAGGGTTAGCAGTGGAAACTCCATAAGTAGCAGTGGTAGTTTCCTGAGAACTCCTGTTGTTGGTAGACACAAAAGCCAAGTTCTGAGTAGTAGAGGATGAACTAGCTACATTCATCTCAGACTCATAGACCTTTAAGTTGTTATAGAGATCATCCAAGGTCTGCTTGTCAAAATCATCTTTGTTTCTCCAAACAACTGTGTGCATTGCCCATTCTGGTGCCAAGCTTCGAACAAACTTGAGGTTGATGTCTTCTTGAGGAACAACATAATCAAGTAATTTCAAGTGACTGATGAGCTTCTGAAGTCTGTTGTAAGTTCCATCAAGACTTTCTCCACTGGTAGCAGAGAAGTTTTCAAATTGATGCTTAAGCATGTTCTTCCTTGATTTTCTGGTAGCTTTATTACCACCGAATCTTTGTTCAATAGCATCCATCAACTCCTTGGCAGTCTAATATCCTTGAAAGTCCAATGAATAATCATTGGGTATTCCCATACTGAGAGTACTATGAGCCTTGATCTCTAGCTTCCTTTGAGCTTTATTAGTTTTAGCCACAATGGTGATTGCTTTACCATCAGTACCAATCTTTGGTAGAGTATCACCCTTTACAATGACATCCTACATGTTGTAATCAATCATGCGAATGTATTGCATCATCCTCATCTTCCATATCTCATACTCTCCTTGCTTTAGCATAGGCACCTTAGAGGCAGTAACCATGTGAGTTTCGTCACTCATCTTGAATGATTGAATAAGAACAGATCTGAATCAAACACAACTTCTTCTTGATTACAGCTTCTAGATCACAAGCCCTGATACAAATTGTTAGATCGTTGTAGCTCGAGGTTGTTTAGACCTCATATTATCTAGGATATACAATAACGAAAGCGGAATATTCAACAATGAATTAACATTATTATGAACAAGGTGTGTCTTTAATAACACTCCAAACCTCAAATATTATTTGATCAGAATAATACGGTTACACTTACTTTGTAACAGGAATCAAGAGATTCTTGAGGCTAAACTAAACAAACTCTAAACCCTAGAGGTTTATACCTTACATCTAGGTTACATACACACACACCTTTAATTATCTACATTATGGAAGACTTGTACATTAAAACCTACACCCCATGTCCTCTTTATATACTAGAGGATTAGGGTTTACAAGATACTACGAAGGACTAAACAACAAATTTTCTTTTTCAATCAAGTCCTTCCATCTTTTTGTAGGTTTCATTCTTGTCACTTTAAGTCCATTTGTTTCATTCTTATATTCACTTTGTCTCATCAAATTAAGAATCCCAACAGTAAACAAATGTGTTTACTTAATAATGCATTACTCACTAGTTGAATTCTCTAACTTATTGCCATGTCACCCTCATTAATGCAATGTATAAGTATTCCCCTAATTCAGCAGTGAGTTAGTCAAGTCCGCTATCTACGTGAAAACCTAGGCGGGTGTTACCTACAGACACGCTCCTTCCTAATAGTAAATTCACACGTAGTAAATACTTAACAAGAAACTCCACTCAGTCGACTATAATCGAGGTTATCCTCCAATCTAATCACGTCTCATTAGACGTCTAACTGTGGTACTAGATACAACTAGTTTTTTAATGCCTAACACGCACACCACTAACAAGAAGTAATAATATCGAATATCATAACTAGGTTTCATGCAATCATAAGCAAACACAATATAATTTAGCCTAGCATGTTAAATCGAAGAGAAGAATGACAAATAATCACATAAACACATAGACATAATATAATAATTAATAAATGAATAACTTATCTTCAATTAAACATAGAGTTATGAGTGGCGGAATAGTTTAAAAAGCTGGTACAACTCGTATAGGGTTTGTCCTCCACAAGTTGCAAACAAGTACCACAATTTGAATTAAAATAATATGAAAATATATATAGATTTTTACAATCGTGACGGTGTCACTTGTTAAGTGTGACGCCTTCAGCTCTTCGTCTTCTAAGGTTTCGTTATTCCACCGACTATGTTGTGACGGCGTCATGTTTGGATCGTGAAGCCATCAGCCTTCATAAATTTGGTCTTGACACCGTCAGTTTGAGGCCGTCTCCAGAGCCTGTATGGTAAACGTGTACTATTGACGACGTCACACCTATTAAACCGTGACACAGTCGCAAGCCCTTCTTGTGATGATTTATCCCGATGTTGTCGTTTTCTTCGTTTTCTCGTCCAATCTAGCTCAAAATGCTTCTTTTTCAGCATTTGTTTCTCAAGTATCTAAAACTCAAATAAAAACGATTTACAGTAATAAATGATCAAATATATATGAATTTAAAAGCTAAATGACCTCTTAAAAGGTTATAAAATCACACATCATCATTGTTAGTCTAACTAGTAAACATGTCAACAAAATACTAATTATCTTAGATGGATTGTATGTTACTAATAAAAATGTCATCAAAATTCACGAACAGTGTATTTTATGTTTTGTGATTTATGAAAAAATAGTTTTGATTAAAATTTAAAAGTTTAAAAAATGAGTAATATTGTTCAATAAAATATACCTTTATTCATAAAACGTAACTTAATCTATTAAATATTTAATTACCTTTTTACAATTTAAACTATTAATTTTTTCACTCTCAATTACTTTACATCTATATATTAAAAAAAGATTGTACATATAAATTAATGTTATCATAAATCGTCGTTGTCAAGCGCGGATAATCGTCTAGCAAGCAAACATTTATGAATTTAAAACTTACAAAGTTTTTTTCTATTTTTAAATAAATTGTTAATTCTCAAAAAGCGTTTAATAAGAAAATAATAACCACTCCATGATGTATTAATTTATTCAAATAATTGGAAGGGTCCAGATTACGAATTGTTCTCGTCAATATGGTTTGATTAGAAGGGAAATTACCCTTTACACGTACCACTTTGAAAATGATCAAATATTCACGTTTTGGTGTCTTGTGTTTTGTTTTAGGGAAAATTCTCTAAATGTCCCGGTTACCCAATTAATTTACCTTAAATGTCCCATTTTTTTTTCACTTCTCATAATGCCTCATGGGCAACTCTCCCAATCATATATTTGGGCAACTATCTTAAATAAATGACATGTGTCCCATTTTGTGGGGCCACCTTGTACTTA
Source organism: Chrysanthemum seticuspe (assembly GCA_019973895.1). NCBI lineage: Eukaryota > Viridiplantae > Streptophyta > Magnoliopsida > Asterales > Asteraceae > Chrysanthemum > Chrysanthemum seticuspe. The sequence continues at coordinate 191,658,547 of BPTQ01000008.1, forward strand.
CCTAGTACAAGTGTACTAGATCTTTAGTTGGGCAACCTTGACTTTCAATGTTGGGCAACTGACAATTTTTGTCTTTTAGTAAAAAATTAAAAAATAAATATTTTGCTTTTTTCACTAAAAGACAAAAAATGTCAGTTGCCCAATAAGTAAATCATAGTTGCCCAACAGACCAAGTCTTAGATTTGTACTTTGTAAGTACAAAGTGGGCCCAAATATATGATAGAGTTGCCAATGGGAGAGTTGCCCATGGGGCATTAAGGGAAGTGAAAAAAAAATTGGGCATTTGAGGTAATATTCTTGGGCAACCGGGGCAATTAGAGAATTTTCCCTTTGTTTTATTTATCTTTGTTTCTTTGTTAGATTTTCTTTGAAATATATATGTGTATTATACCAAACACATGGTATTTGATAATATGAGAAAAGTTTAAATGCTTATTCTTATTTTGATACTTACTAAGAGCATCTACAATGCTTCAAATGAGCAAAAACTTTTTATTATTCTAAAAAGTCTTTTAGTAGTGTTTTTAGCATTGCATCAATAGCTTTTTGAAAGCTTTTTAAAAGCTTTACACAAAGACTTGGCATACACAAAGTTTTTCTCAAAAGCTTTATGCATTTAATGCATTAAATGCTTCAAGTCATTGAATACTTGAAACATTAGGGATGCTCTAAGGGGCAAATCTTCACCATTCATTTAGTTTGAATTAATGGTAAAAATTAACCTAAAATTTAATAGATAAAGCTAAGTCCATTTTTTTTCTTGTCTTTTTGTCATTCTTTTTTATTCAAAATATTTTTTTGTCTTTTTCTTGTTATTTTTAATTTTTTTTAATTCGTGTTTTTTTCTTCACTTTCATACGCTTTCGTCTGTTTTCATCTATTTTCGTTCGTTTTCATACGTTTTCCTCCATTTTATTACGTTTTCGTCCATTTTCGTATGTTTTCATACGTTTTCGTTCGTTTTCATACGTGTTTTTACGCCTTGTTTCTGATTATCACAAGTGATATTCTGAATATGAAAATGGACGAAAATGAAAGAAATCTGATGAAAACGGACGAAAACGTATGAAAATGTACGAAAACAGATGAAAACGTATAAAAATGTCCGAAAACGTATGAAAACGGACGAAAATGTATGAAAACGGACGAAAATGTATGAAAACGGATGAAAACGAACGAAAACAGATGAAAACGTATGAAAGCAGACGAAAAATTTTGAAAGCGAATAAAAAAACGTGAATTAAAAAAAACGTGAATAAAATAAAAAGACGTGAATTTAAAAAATAAAATAAAAAATACATGGACTTAGGTTTACCTTTATTTTAAATATTAGGTTAATCTTCACAATATCAAACTAGATGGATGAAGGAATTATCTCTTGATAAGCATAGATTTGTGTGTAATTAAAATAAAATGCCTCCGATGATAATACAACAAGGAAAGTCATAACCAGAGCTCAGTAGCTCACAAAAAAAGCATTCAATATATATATATATATATATATATATATATATATATATATATATATATATATATAGGGAAGGGATCGGGTGCGGATTGCATTTTAAGTAGAGATTGTGCGGATAATATCACAGTAGCTTTTTTTTTTTTTTAAAAATCAAGAAAATCTGGAAAAATTATAAAAATAAAGAGGATAATAAATTATTAAGAATCGATGAAAAAAATTTCAAAAAAAAGATCGTTTTCATGATTAAATGTATTGTGATATTAAGGTCGATTTTGACTTTTTTACAAAAGTCAAGATCTGATCTTAATATCACATAAACCTTTTTTATTTTAATACAAATTGTTAATATCACACTAACTTTTTTTTTTGATATTACACTACTTTTTTGTTTTTTTACTAATATTATTAATATCACCATTACTTTTTTAATAAAAAAATGTTAATATCACGGTTTCTTTTTACTATCACATGAACTTTTTTTCTTTTTTTAATATAATTGTTAATATCACCGTAACTATCATACGCTTTTTTAATAAATTTGTTAATATCATAGTAACTATCATATGTTTCTTAATATCACGTTTCAATTTTACATGTAAAAAAGCTTAATATCACATTTGGTTTTATAATATCACCATTTTATAATATCACAACTTCTTAATATCACAGTAGAACTCATAATATCATTAATATCACGGTAGGACTAATAATAAAAAAACTAAAAAGTTCTCAGAAAAATCTGAAAAAATAAAAAAATGAAAGAAGATAACAATAGTAAGGATCCCTCAAAAGGAAAAAAATTAAAAAAATCGTCTATATGGTCAATTGGTACCGTGAAGATAGCGCAGATCTTGACTTTTTTACAAAAAGTCAAGATCAGATCTGGAATGGGCGGTCCAGATCCATCCACACATCCGCACGAATTAAAAAAATCCGCACATGATCCTCACTCTATATATATATATATATATATATATATATATATATATATATATAGAATCTAGATCAAATAAGATCAAGCTTAAAGTTGTTAAAATGAGATCGAACTAAAATTTGACAAGAGATACTCTCCTTACAATAAAAATAATTTTTTTATTTACTACAACTAAAATTGTTAAAGTTTCGATAGATTTTTTTTTTTTTAATTTATGAAACCTAGGTGATACACTTTGATTAGAAGTTTAATGTGTATCAGGTTTTTGTATGTGTATCAGGTTTTGGAATATTTATTAGTGTAATGTGTATCAGGTGTATCACTAATCCAAACTCATGTATCATTTGGTTATTAGTTGCTAAAATGTTAATTTGTATTATTATTATTTTTTTTTTTTGTATGATTGCTAAAATTGTTATTTATAAATGTTTTTGTGGTTTTTTAGATTTGATCTTATTTTTACAACTTTAAGTTTGATCTAACATTAACCCTCCCCTATATATATATATATATATATATATATATATATATATATATATATATATATATATATATATATATATATATATATATATATATATATATATATATATATATATATTATATAACAGGAGGCATTTGGCATTAATGCCACCTCAATGCCACCTCAATGCCAAATAATCCAATTTCATGCCACATAAGCATTTGTTGTCCAACTAAATAATTTTATAATCCACCTAAGCACTAATTGTAAATTTCGGATTTTTAATAATTATTTTTGTAAAATTCGGATTTTTATTAAATATTTTTGAAAATTATTTATAAAAAGTGAGCCTTGCAAGGATTGAACCTTGGTTATTTGGTTAAATAACATGTGTGTTTACCACTTAGGCAACAAGTTATTTTGATAATTATTTTACATATTATAATCTATAAATGCCTAACCAATTATTTTCAATTTTATACATATCTTTTCCTTAAGTATAGTTTCACATTTATCTTCATTATTTAAAAATCACGACAGATTTTAACACAAAATATTATCTCAAAAGAAACATAGCCTTTTTTTTTGCAGGTAAGTTTTAGGGTTTTTGGCTCTTTATTTTAAAGATATAATATGACAACAATAACACATGTTGTTTGATTTCAATGATGTTTGTGTTACAGGTACGTATATCATAAACCCTAATGATTCATATAGTATCTGATAATGTTTTTTTCAAAAATATCACAATGATGGAACATTGATGGAACTTGGTAATTAACTATTTAGCAACATTGTCCCTATCTCTAATGTAACAATATTATGTTGTATATGCAGCCGACACATAATATTGGAGGCAAGACGCAGCTTCTTGGTTTGATAAAGGAACATGTAGACGGCATTGCTGTTGCTGATCTAAAAGATGCCTACCCAACAGTCATGCAAGATTTACAGGTATACATACATACGTGTATGTATGCATGTATATGTGATCATGACATGTACATCTTATGTTAACATGATTAATATGTCTTAACCCTAATCATAGAGATTTGTCAACTGAAGTAAATAATCCGTTACTTAAGTCTTTGTTGTGTTTTTGTCTCATGGCATACTTTACCCTTATGTTGTTATAAGAAAGCTGGATAGTTAGATGCACATGTAGTATAGCATGCTATTCCACTTCTGTACTAGGTGATTTCCTGGTAGTCAAAGGCCACCATAGGTAATTAGGATTCCATTAGACAGTGTGGATGGACAACATAGAGGTTAATTATATCCTCGATGAAGCACTTTAAAATACATTTAAGAGAGATACGCCTATATGAAGTAACAAGGCTCGAGAAGCCAAGTCCGTGCTCTCAAACGGTCGAACCCAAACCAAGCATAGGCTGCACCAGATAATGCTTGAGGATTGTGGCTTTGAAAGGGATAGTTGTTTGAGTTTAATGGAAATTCCAAAACCTGATGTTAATGCGGTCAATTGGTATGATAGTGATTGTTCAGTGGTCACTATTAGATGCAAAGATAGGCCTAAACTATTGTTTTACATCATTTGCACATCGACTGATATGGAGTATGTTACGATTCATGGGCACGTCAATGCTGAAAGGCCTGAAACTTACTAGGTTCTTTAACTTTTCACATGATTTTTAGTATTTTTTTATATCAATTTGTTATAAAACGCTCATGATGTGCTTTTGTGTTTATAGGAATATTGTATTATACATGTAGACGGTTCACATGTGAAATCAGAAGCCGATAGCCAAAGAATGGTCCAATGTATTCAAGCAGCCATTGAAAGAAGAGTATATGAGGTAAGACAACAAAAAATAAAATATATCTACAATTATCTGTATTACAGTATGTTTCTTTAACGCTATGCACAACGTACAAAACTTATACTAATGGTTACATGTTTGTGTAGGGGTTGAAGCTTGAACTATGTAAACAATCTATGGAATGTGGTGAAGCGGGCTAAACAAAATCGGGCAATTATTCTCACCAGTAAACATCTATTCAACTTTCTAATTTCTTTTACTTGTCAAACACCATTTAGGTGCATCCTGTGCATATATGTAGTAGAGCTAATAATTTGGTGCAGTTACAGATGAATCGGGCGATTTAGGTTATGTTAATATGTTAGATAGGTGTAATAAGAATGCAACTAAAATGAAAACCAAACACACATATGACCCATTTTAGCACAATGGCCCGGCTGAGACGTTTGAATGCAACAACACACATGATACATTTAAATAAAATGCCCCGTGTGACCTGTTTAAAGATAACTACACCCATTTAATAAAAATAAAGGAAACCTATTTTAGCAAGATGACCCGTCTGACAAGTTGAATGGAACTACCCGCGTGATCCATCTGAATTAAATGACCTAAATGATATGTTTAAAGATAATTTGGCCCATTTAATAAAAATAAAGGGAGTTTAAGATTTTCTTTCGCTTCAGCCTTATAAGCAAGGACACACAAAGGAAAAAGACTTATATCATTTATGTATTCTACCATTTTTTTTATTACTGACGCTGCTATATTTGGCTGAAGTCCAAGCTTTATTTGGTTTAAACGAAACAGTCTATCTCAAGCTATTAGCTCATTAGCAGTGTGTCACTCTAACACAGGTAAGGAGGGGTGCAGATAGAGCAGAAATTAAAAGTCTTGGGTTTTCTCCTACCGTCGAGTGTGGCTCACCGCATGCTCTCATTAAAGGGTACATCATTCCATAAAAGCTGTACTTTTGAACATTGGACCCATCATATTTGACTTCTCATTGAAATTTAACCATTGTTTATCACCAAAAATGCATTTGTCTAATTGTTAATGCATAGTATGGTGTGTTTTGACCCTGAAGTATTACTAATATGATGATTTGATGTAACCAAGATCCACAGTGACATTACGTCACTACCAGAACATTAGGTTCATCTGGGGGCGTAAGAAGTGGGCTTTGCTCTCCTCTTGCTATGTTCATTAGTGTAGTACTAGAATAAGCACAGAAAATACATCTGAAATTGACATTGTATAGGCAGTTACATTTCGTTTGTGAATAGCGAGCAGCCATGGATACATACAACAGCCATGCTCACCGCCAACGTTTAAAGGTTTTGTAAGCCCTTCTCTTGAACCAGTTTTCTCTCTATATTTTCATGTGTTCTGAAAGGCTTTGGTTAGTCAATTGTTTCATGAGGTTGCTTGAGTGGGTTGTGTCAGTGTGGTTAGTTCCATGGGTTTGTTTAGTGGGTTTGTTCAGTTGATGGGTTCAGGGGATACAAGGGGTGGATGGCTTTATTTTGTTTGTTCAGAAATAGTTGTACAGGCGTAAGTTTCTTGAGTGGTGCATGTTGTTTTGTTGCTCTTAATTGCACTTAATCGGAAATTTGATGGCAACATTTTAGCATGCTAGGCTCAGTATCATGTTTTTTTGTTCACGGGCTTGACTCCTCTTGATGGTATCATGGGTATTATTGAAATAAGTGTAGGTGTAGTTTTCAAATTCCTACAAGCCACGAGGTGACTGAGACCTTCATTATATAAAATGCCTGAATGAGAAAGCAACATGGTGCCTTATTCGGAGTCCGCCGTAATAGGCTGTGCAGTTTTTACCGCTTATGGTGTTATGGCTCATGCAACCCAGGTTCGTCCCTTGCCAGGCCCTTTAGCCATATCATTATCTAAAACTGAGTGTTTTTTTTTCTTCGTGGACACGATATTTGGGATGGAGGGTGTGTCTTTGAGGGCCTGCTTGCTTCTAATTGTAGGATGATCTAATCTGATGAATTGGCTGCCATCTATCTTGCAGTAAGCACTGAGTAAGAGTATGGAGGGATCTATTGTTCCTGCATATGAAACCTCACACAAGGCCATGTTTGATCAAGTTGATGCTACATTTCAGAAGGGCATGTTTTAAAGATATTTATTTGGATTAAAACGGGGCTACTTTTTAGTCTTTAGCTTATTTGTCCATTAGAAATATATAACTTGCTTATTTTTAGTCCAAATGTTCCTGTTCTGTCTATGTTCTGCTGCACCACAAAGGGTTCTGACCACATCAGCTTTTTCCCAGCCGATTGTTGGCTTATTTTGGATATTGGGTATAGTGACTGTTGTCAATGAACATATCATCGAAACGACTCCAACACCTCGATCCCAGATGGATACAAGACCTCCAGAACCGTCCTCTTTTCCATACTCTTTCTGTTTGAATTTGATGAAAGATATAAAAATTTTGGTTGAAGTTATGGCACAACATTTCTATGGTGATGATAATAAATGGAATTTCATCGCTGTTACAGAATCTAGAAAGTAAGCAATGCCTCTCGATATGTCTTTGTATGTTCTATTATACTCTGGACGTCCCATTATAGTCAACTTTTGACTATGAGTGTCAAATCTGATTCTTTCATTACTGGAAATTGATATGCGTTCCTTCGTTATTTTAGCATTAAACACTTTTCACAAGAAGGTTGATAAAAATCTGATATGTTTATCAATTTTCTCGAAAAGATTGAAAATTGAAGTGAAATTTTGAAGGTCAAAAGCATACTGTTTGACGTTATAATGACAAAGTTTCAAATTTGACTTTTTATTTTATTGTATTTTTTACTTTTTGAAATCAGGTTACTAGCTCGACTAGCTGTATTGCAGGATAGCGGGTACAAGAAGCTATTGCATGGAGCGGAGACGATGAATGATGGAAAATATCCAAATGAAGCACACCAACAGCATACGAACGGACGTTTATTGCATCATGGACGAAATGGTCATTTCACTCCGGAAGGACGAGCTCTTTCTGCAATGAGTAGGTTCAGAGAAAATGCAAGAATGCTTTCTGATCCAACATGGTTTCACAGGGCAGAACGTCATCAACGTGCGATTATGGAACTTCCAGGTAACTAAACTGCAGCCAAAAGAAAGTTTTATACTTGCCGCTTCATCTAAGTTTTCAGATTTTATTTTAAATTGGGTAAAGAAAATGATATAATCTGTTATATGGTTTTGCAGAATTTGACATAAAGAGATCTAAACCTACACTCTCAAGTTTCTTATCGAAAAAAGGTCTTCTTGGTGGCTTATTTCTAATGGGGGAGGTGATGTTCATTGCAAGACCGCTCATTTATGTTTTACTGATAAGAAAATACGGAGTCTGATCATGGCGTCCTTGGTTTGTGTCTTTATATCAAACTTAGAATTGGCAGTGATGTTCCTCAATGGTCCTAAGGTACTTTCTTTCCTTCAAGATAGCCTCACATTCTTTTATAAAAGACTCAAGAATACGTCTTACATATTATATACTTTAGTCATTTTGAAATCACCTTTAAGTTATAAGAGTTGTACTATGTTTTTCTGTTCATTAACTACTAGAGGATAAACTCACTCTTATTCTATTTATGAATGCAGCTGGAAAATCGTATAAGCTCAGGAAATCTATGCATGTCGATTTATTCATTAGTGACAGCTATATTTGGCATGAATATACCTTATATGTGGAATCAAGATCATGGCTACATGTTTAAATGGGTGAGTGTAAATTTTTTAAATGAACATGTCATTTCCGAGTGACGTATATTTCTGTTCCAAAATATTGACATATATTATTATGTCATGAATCGTGACAGGTGGTGATTTTGTCGGGTGATTTTTAAGAGTGTGGTTATCCTTTGGCTTGTGGGCGAAATGGTGTTTGCTCGAATAATCAGCAATGTAGTTGTCCAGTATTATGCTCTCCTATGATAGACAATTTTAGACCGTAGAATGATCAGCAACCTAATCTAGGTTGCTCAGAACTCACTCCTCTGACATGTAATGCAACTGAAGATCATGTTTTTATTCCACTTGAGAACGTAAGGTACTTCACCTTTGTCACAGACATGAACACAAATATGGAGGGTCTATGGGCTGGTCTCATCATTGGTTTCGTGACCGAGTATTACACCAGCAATACATGCAGGTATGTTGTTCTATACCAAATGTGTCGTGACTCATTATCCAAATTGATTCAGTATTAATTCTTTTTTTCTTTTATTTTTTTGTGCAGCCCGATGCAAGATGTTGCTGATTTGTGCATAAATGGAGCTGCGACAAATGTTATTTTCGGCCTAAATGTATTTACAAATGCAGCACACATAGTGAACTAATTCTCTCATTCCTAAACTCGACCAGGACAGCATCCTACAAGTACTAATTAAGTGTTATACTTTTTGTTACTTACGTTCATGTCCCACCTGGGTTCCTGAACTGGAAGTGTTATACTTTTTGTTACTGACTTTCATATTGTGATCTCAGATGCACATCTAAACTTTTTCTGGCCAAAAAAGGGTTGTAAATCATCCATTTACTGTCCACTACTTTGTAAACAATGTCTTGATTGTGTGTCGCTTACAAAGTAGTAGATAGTAAATGCATATGCTACAAACCTTTTTTTTCGGGTTGTTTAAATGTACATATGAGAACATAATTTGAAACTTCGTAACACGAAATGGGACACGTTTTAGTTCAGGTACTCAGTTGACATGAAAGTAAGTATATGGCTATTTTATATCTTAAAACCCCGTGACTCCTATAATTATTTAGAAGTACTAAATATGTTACGCATGACCAGAAAAATATTCCTGTAACGTAAACATTGGTATCCACTCACACCCTGTAAAGCGTCTTGCATTGTTGTGTTTCCAACAAGAAGTAGCTAATAGTTGTGAAAAATGGAACGTAGAAAAGATCATCATCCTCCTGCCGATGAACTCCTTACGACACTTTTCAGAAGCCTTTATGATTCGGGAGCAATCAAATCCGCCCACAGCCAGTAGTCAACTGAATTCTGCAAGAGAAATCAACATGTAAGATAACATGGAGGTGTTTGGCATCGTGTTTCAAATGTGCTTATGTGATACGAAAAAATCAAAATTGCCTATAACAGAACAGTCTGCAGGAAATGGTATTTGATATTTTGCTCGTGCTGTTTAAATTAGTGATGATCACATACTCAATTATTTGAGTTAGGTACTTACGTAACTTCATAGTACCTAAGAATTAACATGTAATATGACATTAAAAAGTCATATAACTAACTGTAACAAATAGGCTTGCATGACTGAGTTTGAAGTTGTACAAGGCCACAAGCAGATAATGAGCTTGCAATTCTAAACATTTCAGTGGGTAGTTTGTAGATGTGTTTGTTGCTATCTTTTTGTGGTTTTTTGGATTGCTTATTAAAACTGCCTCACTTTAAAATAAAATTGCTTTACTTTTTTGCAATAATTAGGTAAGCAGTTTGAAATAAGCAACTTGCAACATAATTATGTAAAGTGACATTTTCACCTTCAGATAAGCAGAGGATGGTCCAGCTTATCTGCTTAGAATTAACCTACAAAGAGGTAAACGCAATACATTATGTGCAAAACTCAATGCAATTTCGTAAAACCAGAAGCAAAACAATACAAGGTGAATCTAATGTGCCTGGTGTATAAGTCCATCGAATATGCTGCTGTTCATTATGTCAATATCCGGTATAGTACTGCAGCTTTATCCTTTAATCATCCCTTAACAGTTAACTATCAATAACTTTTTCTTATACATATTTCATACTTTTGCAGCATTCATTAATATATCCTGATTACACTCGATAGCCCTCTGATTTCGTTTCAGGAAGAATTATGAAATGAGAAACACATTTCCCAACAGCTGTATATCTACCTACATCCAAGTTATGTTGGTCTATCATATTTTCTCACTAAATATATCATTTTATTGTATAATTTTTCAATATATACCTTTTTACTTCTTTCGTATGGTTACTTGGTAGGTTATTATGAGCTGATTGATATCAAACAAGGTCGTGATGAGCCCCTCAAAGAGTTTGTTGAACGGTTTAATGAAGCAATCATTTTGGTCTATCACATTTTCTCACTGAATATATCATTCTTTTGTTTCATTTGTCAATATATACCTTTTTACATCTTTCGTATGGTTACTTGGCAGGTTATTATGAGCTGGTTGATATCAAACAAGGCCGTGATGATCCCCTCAATGAGTTTGTTGAACGCATTAATGATACAATCCTTGATATTGAAGAACGATATTATCAGATAATTATCTCTGCCTTCCTCAACGGCCTCCGAAAATCTACACTAGCATAGGACTTGGTGATGGTGACAAGGTACTTCTATCTTCCTACAACTCCATATTTAATAGTCATATGTGATTATTTTTGTGCATGGTCTTTTTGGTGATTTCACAGGTTAAACTAATAGTAAGCTTAAAGGGACGTAGTAGATTTGGTTATTTAAAATATTTAGTAGATTGAGTCACGCCTTCAAGAGCGAACCACTCTTCATTTTCAGAGGTTGTAATGCATTCACATAGGCTTCTTTTAGATACTCAAATGCTCTTTAGGTTGCGTCGATATCAGGAACAATCTCATTAGTATATCTAACAGTACCTGAATGCCCGAGAGCAGGTTGGTCAACAAGATCAATATGTGGTTTTGTCACTTCCTTAACGATAGTCTTGGGTAAATTGTGCGCGTGCTTTTGGTCAAGGTATAGGCAAACAACAACACAATCGTCGGCTTTGGACGTGGGGTATTTGAGCTTCCATGCTTTTGTAGCACATTTGACAAGAGATCTGGTTGTAGTTGCTCAGCTAGGGGCAATACCAAAGAAAATATTACACTTTGTTTCTCTATTTTTGGAATAGGTATTGATGGGAACCTTTAGAAAAATGACTGCAACTGATGGTAAGTCCAAGTGTAGCTATATTTGCAATTTAATACTTACAAACACAATATAACTACTTCTTGCTAACCAATTGTAATAATTTCATATGAAATTGCAGTGAATATCTAGACCCCTTTGATGTTCCCGAGAGTGAGGCATTTAACATGTTGGTCTACGAGGTTTTATGTGATGGAAAAGGTAAGAGTATTTTCGTTTTTTCTGCTTCACTTTAAAAAATATATACTCCGTAGTATTTATGTATATAAAAATAACGTAGTTCCCTATTTCATTGCACCCTATATTATAAAACATAATATAGCACCAATGTAGCTGCAAAAATGAAAACAGTTTGTACATATTTATCCTTTTCTCGGTATAATTTGATTAGAGTTTTGCAGAAAGAAACCAACCTGAAATGGAGGTTATTGTAATGTCATCATGAAAAGGTAACCTCAATTCATCAAGTATCAACTAAAGTTGTTATCAAAATCTAATCCTTGGTTTTCATAAGTTTTTTTTTATTAACAAATGGTTCATGTTCAATTTTTTTATCATTACATAAAAAAGAAAAGCTAAAAGTAGAGAACACGAGTTTCAAGTACTTTGATCTTGGTTTACATATGTTTAATAACCTGTGTTGACCAACGTAGTGCAGGAAGAAACATCGAAAGGTTGATATGTAGAACTGTACAGAAAACACCTCTTGCCTTCCCCGTTGAGTTCTTCAACAGGAACCAACATCAAAAGGTTGGTATGTAGAGTAATTAAAAGTGGCAATTTCTGCCCATTTACTTTGTAAAAGGTCAAATTGGTACAATGAATATGAGATAGATAAAAAGGAAAGAAGTCGATAGTAGGGGCTGCAAAGGAACTAAACCCAATAAAAAATATAGAATGTAAATATGGGAAGTCTGTAGAATGTTACCCATTTACCTTTTTATACAGCGAAGGAGCCTATTAGATGCCGAAAAAAAATCAATAACACACTGTGACACATGATACGTACGCGGGTATCGAATTAGATGCCGAATGTTATTAGCACACAATGGAAGCCTATTACATTGTAGCTCCGGCAATGGGTCATAATTAGGCAACGTTACATAAATTACGTCTGTTGTTATCTTTTCGTCAAACCATTATGTACTTGCTATAAAACATTTTCTTAATTGACGTCATCTCATTTTTCTTTATATAGTGTGTATAGATGCATTCAACAACTCGATGAGGTTGAGCTCTCTGCTTTGGGCATGAGTAGAACTAGAACCTCATAAAACAAAGGGCCAAGGAAGGTAAAGTGTGGTTGACTTTGTTAAATTCAAATTCAATGTCAAATTAAGTAGATATGAGTTAATAAATTTTGTAAAGGTTAATTTCTGATGAACTAACTCAAGAAGAGAGCTTTAATAGTAAGAGCATGCATTCATGACTTTGGTTTTTGAGGTACTATATCTTTTTATCTATACTCAACCATCTACATGATTCCTTTTGATCTAAGTGGTGCCACAAGGTAATTCTCACTGCCCATATATACAAGTATAGATTGAAGCCTTTTCGGGCCTCAATCACCAATCTTGACTTTGATGACAAATTATATCCACGTCAAGAACAATCTAAAGAGCGGTCTAAGAGATTCAGACAACATGTCACGAATCTTCTTGCCTATCAAGACCCACACATCAAGGTCGAAAAGTTCCACCTTAGTTGCACTCATTCTTTACGATTACCCTCCTTCTTTTGCTATAGCAAATTATGTCAACGATAATTATAAGACATGCCCGCCCATTGGGCGGGCTTCGACCACTAGTATATATATATATATATATATATATATATATATATATATATATATATATATATATATATATATATATATATATATATATATATATATAGGGTCACGTTCTATGCAGTACCATTATTAGATACAGTACTTTACAGTACTCATTTCGACCAATAGGAATTAAGTATTAATAAACATTTTTATTTAATTGAAAAGGGCATAATAGTCAAACACATTTTTATTTTATTTTTTTGAAATTTTTAATTAAAAAACGTTTTTAAATTTCCCTTAATTTTCGGATTTTTTTTTTCTTTTCTCAGTATACATGTTTGAAAATGAAGTGCATATATGTTTTTTTTTTTTTTTTTTTTTTTTTTTTTTTTTTTTTTTTTAAATTTTGTAAAATTTACATACGTTTCTTGTGTACAATTGGTTATACATCAAACTTGTTTTGCTTAAAATGGTAATTGCACATATGTTTCTAGCGTACATTTTTTAATCTTCGAAATTTATAACAAAAAACATAAACATATACATGTAACCTCTAAATTTGTAACAAACCCAAAATATAAATAGTATACAAAAAAATTGATATCAAATGAAATACAATTTATACAAATGTATCTCGTTAAGTATATATGTACATGTCAACCAAAAACATGTATGCACTCTTCTAAGAACATGTGTGCACTCTTCCACAAACATATGTGCACTCTTCCACAAACATATGTGCACTCTTCCACAAACATATGTGCACGCTTCAGTTCCTCTTGTATGCATGTGTGCAGTCGTCTACATTCCTTCAACATCATCCTTTTCATCTCATAGGTCTTGAATGTCATAATCATCTTCATAAATCTCTATACAAACATGTTCAAGTATAATTAGACCGCAAAAAATGAGTAAACGAATTTTGAAATCAGAACAACTAGCATAACACATATGCATAAGCTTTGTCTATATCAAATTAATGATGTAAATAAATTGTATAATGGTAAGAACTATCATAGCACATATGCACATATTTTCTCACAAACTTCTAATCGCAACAATTAGATATTCATAACAACTATAGCCATAATACATATGCACAATCTTTATTTATACCAAATTATGTCAAAAAATTAAAAATAAACATAACAACTAGCCTAACACATATGCACAATCTATATTCATAACAAGTATAGCCATAACACATATGCACAAGCTTTAGTTATACCAAATTACGCCAAAAAAATAAAAATAAACATAACAACTAGCCTAACATATATGTACAATATTTATTTACATCAATTCATATCTCGAACGAAATAAAAAACCTAGCAACCAAATTTTCTTTTGAAAATCTATACCAACAGTTAACGGCAAAGTGCGATCCAAGTGAACATCAATATATTCAAAATAGTCTAATCTTTCAAAACATACAAACTTTAAAACACATATGCATACTTTTTCTTTGATTTATACCAACCAAAAAACACATATGCACCATTGTATTAATTTTATATTACACATATGCACACCACTTTTATTGATTTTGTACGAGCCAAAAACATATATGCACACCACTTTTACTTAACAACTCATTAAACTTTCAAAATTTATCTAAATGAAATTTAATAACAAATCATAATAAGTAACAAATAGTTAAATCAAATAATGCATATTAATGTGAAACAAGATACTGTTTGATAAACTAAACATATAACCTGAAAATGATTCGCAATAATCAAAAAGTTAAAAACTAAAACTAAAGTCAAGCTCATAATTTGACTAAACATAACAACAACTTACCATTTTGTGAAAACTAAAATAAATGACAAACAATAAACAAAAAAAACATACATGTTCCTAAACAAAAAATAAGTATATAGTCACTTCGACGTTCGTGATAGATCATAGATCTCCATGGCTGTACCCCAATTTTTTGTTAAAACAAGTAAACAACAAAAACAATAAACACATTAAACATACCTATGATGCCACTAATGCGGACCCACAATTTTATAAAGATTTCGGCAATCCAATATCTCGAATTGCAGATCCATTAAGAATCAAGTTTGACATCAATATTTTTTACACAACCAATGAATAATTATAATCAAATGACTGCAATTTTTTTTTGTTAAGGGTGAAAGGTTGAACTTTTTTTTTTTTTTTTTTTTTTTTTTTTTTTTATTTTTTTTTTCGAATCAAGGATCTAGAGAGAAGAAGGTGCAGTTTTTTATATGGGATTTTAGGTTTCTAGCACTTTTATTAGGGTTGAATACAAAATCTCTAAATGAGTTGTAATTGTTGGCTGCGTAATTTTTTGTTATGGATATAAAGAGGGTTGTTGGTGGAGGCTAGGGTATGAGGATGAGATGTGTGTGGCTGAGAAGGAGATATAAAATATAACTGCCTCTAAATCAGTTTCTTAGAAATATGGACGAATTTTATTTCTAATTTAAATTACTATAATAACCTTGGACAATAATATGAATTAAATAAATAAAAACTAATTTATTAATTTCTGATTGGTCAGAAGTGGTACTGTAAAGTACTATATATAAGAATGAAACTGTATAGAATATATCACTGTATGAGCTAAGATCAATGACAAACAAAGAAAATAAAAAGAACAAATAAGCACATCTTAGCCATTCATTTTGATTGCATCCAATGGTAAAGATCAAACCCAAAAATAACAAAGAAAGGGCAAAATTGTCATTCTAGCCTATTTAATAAAAACTCACTTTCCACTTTTTTTTTAAAAAAACAACATATCTTGCAAACGGTAAATCTTCAAACTACAAAAAATACACCATCGCGACGAGAATTAAATCTTCTTTCCATAGATATGCACTTTTATATACTTTCGACGAATTTTTTTTTCAAAATTTCCGTCTAGAAGAATCATACGTGATTCGTAAAAAAATCACATGTGATTCTATTTTTGTTGTGATTCGTGTATAAATCACACGTGATTCTGTTTAAAAATCACATGTGATTTTAGCCGCTCGCAGTGTCGAGTCAGAAACACAGTTTAGCACAAAAAAAATCACATGTGATTTTACATGTCACATTTGATCTTTAGAGTAATAAATCACATGTGATTTTTAATTTCAAATCAACTTATTCCTTCATTTTATAAAACAAATTCCTGAAATCACGTGTAATTTTGTTATTTATTTTTTTGCTCTGTTATGAAAAAATGTAAATTACGTGTGATTTGATTTTAATTTAAAAATGAGTAAATCAAATGTGATTCATTTTAAAAAAAAAATTACATGTGATTCGCGGTAAATCACATGTGATTTGCGGTAAAATCACATGTGATTTTATGCATTAATATCATAAACTAATCTTCACAACAATATGATGTTGCATTAAAAATACATTTTAAATGACAAGAGTTTATAATTACAACCAAGGAAAATAATTACAACCACGAAATATTAATAAACATATCAAGGTTATTAATTAGCCTTACTTGGAACTCTTTGATGATCCATTAGACCATATTTACATACATCATTATATCCAAAAATCATTTGAAAATCCTATATATGTCAAATTTCTTAGTCCCCTTTATAAGTACCGAGCGGTATCCATAAAAACCTTTATAAGCCCCAAACGAAGTCCCCTTTACAGAGAAAAGATAAAATTGAAGATCCTATATATGAAAATCCGTCCCCAGACGAAGTGACCATATAAAAAATTTTAGTCCCCTTTATAAGTTGCTACACATATGATGACCACATCCAAAATTTAGTCTTAAAATACTTGTTTCTGTTTGCCAATTATAGTTCCACTATCTTCCACCTACTATCACAAAATTTACTCAAATGTAAAAATGTTTTTAAAAGCTTTTTTAACTGTACTTCTATTATTCCACTGGTTTTGAATACTGAAAATCTAGTGTGACCAAATGAAAAAAGTATGAGTACTCGCGTATTTAGGACTTGAAGAAACTGTAACTGGAAGTGGATCTTCATCACCACGACTATCACTCTGCACACGATGTGACCCGCTTTTGTTTTCTGAAGATGGATGAATTCTAGACATCATCCTTGTTTTTCTTGAATTCAAGAATAGCTAGCTAGTTATTCTTGTTTATGTATTTCCGGGAGATAAACTCGATGTGAGTCCACTTGGACATACATGATTATTGATCTTATCATTGATTTTGATTTCAAAATTTTTAGATCTGATGATGATGAAGATGAATGTGTGGTGCTTGTGTTTGAGAGAGACAGTGCGTGTGTTAATGAATGAGTGAGAGAGAGAGAGTAAAAAAAGAGTGTGTGTGAGTGAGAAAATGTGGACCAACTTACCCTTGTTTTTAATTAAATGAAAGAGACGAAAACAAGATCCAACCGTCAGATGGACATAAGATCAAAGGCTCAGATTGAACGCTTTGTTCTTTAGCTTTTTCTTGTTCTGCATTGAACTTTCCTCATCACTATATATATATATATATATATATATATATATATATATATATATGTATATATATATATATATGTATATATATATATATATATATACATATATATATATATTATATATATATATATATATCTCCGGCTTTATTAACAGATTTTAATGTTCTACAACAAGTAGCTAGCAAACGAGAATTTGTGGTTTTAAATGGTAAGGTTTATTTAATCTATTTTTTTTTTCCTTTTATAAACTAAAAGAGAAATGATACATGGACCTAAACTTATGCCTAAATTTAGACCTAAAATTATTTGACATCATCTTTATGGGTTGTAAAAAAAGTGGGTCCTATTTGCAGCTATCAGGATATTGACACTTAGTTTTAGGTCTAAGTTTAGACCTAAGTTTAGGTCCATGTATTATTTCTCAAACTAAAATGCGTGTTATTATTTCTATGGAAACTGATAACAGCAACATTTTAGTGAAGCGTTACAAGTGGTAGCTGGTCCACTTTGACAACATGTACAAATCACAAAATTGATGTCAATTGTATATTTAATTATTTATGGTAGAGCAACATATATGCTGGATCTGACACGTTTGTTTGTAAATAAAATATTTGGATATAATTGCGGGGTATAAAATATTTGTGCACACGGTTTGGACAAAAAAAAACCTTTCAAATGATCATTAATAGTAGGAACTTGTAAGCTTTATACAAATTTATCAAGTAGATATCTGAATATCTTATACAAAATTCATAAGGAAGCACGTTAAATTAATTTCCATATGCATATATAGACTATAGGAACTGGAACAAGTCGAAAAATGATGATATCCAGAACTCAACGATTACACGAAACACACTTTTGAAACCACATAAAGGTGATCGGGGTCGTTGCCAAATTTTGACATAGAAAAAATATTAACATGGAAATGGACCAATGACACGATGCCATCTCACTTGCCAATTTCCATGCCAATTCTACCATAACTAATGGGGGTCATTGCCAATTTTTGGCATCAAACTAAAAATTACACAAACTACATACGACATATACATACGACAAACGATCATAGGCTCAGAATAATGGGGGTCGGGACAATTCGAAGGTGTGGAACACGCCATGGCTACAAACACACAGTTGCATACGTTGATAATGCCATATGTCGTGTTTGCCCCGCCAAGATACGGTCCGGAGCTTCGATGTCCCTTTCGGATATTTTCATCATAGCCATTCGCGTCAAAAATTATTCTGGCAACACATACATACACTTAAACAGATTCCGGCAACAAACATATGAACCGAAACACATTACGTTGGATATCGACACCACCATCAAGTGGAATAAATTTAGTGGATCATCAGTGAACCACTCCGGCAAGGCATCAAGAGACCGCCGGCGGCTCTACCTCCCCCGTATTCAAAACCCTATTTTTTCTGGCGAAAAACCTTAAAAAGGGCACCGGAAATCTCTGAAAAGCGACGAAAACCCCCCAAAAATCATTGTTTTGTTTCATTTATCAAAACCCCCATGTTAATCGGCCGGAAAATCGACGGAAAAGCCCTTCAAATCGCCGGCGACTTCCCTAAGAAAGGGGTCAAAGTTGAGAAAAAAACGGTCACAAAAAAAGCCCAACGGTTACATCCATCGGCATACATATGCCGATATATAAAGCCGATGCCAATGCCGAAAAACGGTAAGGGTGATGGGGGTGGCGTTTGCCGATGCCAAACAGCGGTACCGATGTCCCATGCCAATGACCTCTCTCACCCTAAGCATTTCGTTTAGTCGATCTTACGAAAACCCATAAACTATAATTCCACAGCTAGATGTAAAGCAGATATGAGCTGGGCAGGATGGTTACAAAATCCTATGCTAGTTATTGTGTGATTGGTGTTTTCTAGCTTCTTGCTATTTTTTTTATAAAAGTTGCTGTTCAAAAAAAAAAAAAATCAACGTCATCAAATCAATCGTCACACACTTGATCTTTCTGTTTTGAAAGCATGTTCATAGTTCAAAAGTTGTCAAACGTTGCATTTGCCGATTGAAATTTACTAAAGGTAGAGATAAATAAATCACATTTGAGCAACTATTATGAGGGTGCATCAAGGATATTCCAAAGGTGACTGCCGGCATTATTGGACAAGTATTCACAACTGTGTGGTCGACTTGCATAAAAGTATCAAAAGGGGAAATGATTTGTACACTCAATATTTATAAAACTTCAGCTTTGGTTGACTATTTGTGAATGTACCTATTCCTTTATTTATGAAGGTCAAAAACTCAAAATAAGGACTTTGTTCGTGGTTACAATTTCTCAATTTTAGTGTTATTTATATCTTATTTTGGTTGCATTTGGTTGGTACTCAATCATTTTCGGTTGAGTTTTCTGAAAAACAAAAATGAATTAACTTTAATAGTCTTATTTGTTTTGATATCGAATAATTGTCGAGCAACAAACTAATTTACTTTAAAAAATTGCAATGATTATTAATCACTTTTGTCATCAAGCCAATAGAAAATGTTATAAACTTTTTGAATTGAAGGACCCATGACAACCCAAGTAAAGGAATAAATATAAACTATACATACATGTGGCAAATTCAACATATAAAATGCTTAATGAAGTTATTAAATAAATATTAGTCACATTATCACCAAAAAGTATTATAATTACAGATTTCCAAAACTAACTAATTTATTTTAATCTTGAAACTGACCACATAATTAGATTTTCAAAATCAAAAATACATAGAGCAAACATTTTAACTCATCTGTCATCACTTAAACTCAAATACCAAATGACTTGATATTCCAAAATATTTACATAGTCAAGTGGTAAAAATCATAGAAACTGTAAAAAAGATACCAAAAATCATCAAATAAACAGTAAATAAAAATAACTAATCAACATGTAATTGAAGAGGCTTAGGTTGAGCCATGGTTCTTCTTTTCCACAAATTAATTTCCTTAGTTGGTTCTAACTTCACAGGTTTAACCCTTACAAAATTATCAGATACCCCTTTGTTTCTCACCATCACTGGTAAAGATGAAGGTACCTTGATCTCTCCATCACCTTCATGATCACTTTCACCATCCGTAAAATAATTCTTTCGACCCGATTCTGAAGGTGCAACTTGTGTTGTCCAGTCAAAATTCGCAAAGGCGTCGCGGCCGCTAGAGAATCTAGTCATTGTGCTTAAACCTGGAGCCTTTGGAATATTAGGCCCATTTTTCGACTTATCATTAGCTGCATCGTACCTTTTTGATCTAGAACCGCCTCCGAATATGCTCATGATCCTCCCTAGTTTTTTCTTGCTCTTAGCATCAGCCACTAGATCGACTTTTGCAACTTTTTCTTGATCATTACCCTTGTTGTGCATTCTTTTTGGGTTGAAAGACATCGATCTTGTGATTTTACTTGCTTGCTTTACAAGCCTTTTCTGGTATTGTTTGCACTTGACTTGACCCATGCAAGAGACAACTGGAGAAGTGAGCTCATATGCAAGTGTGTAGCTAGATTCTTTCTTGTTTTTTCGACGATTATCCGATGGAGCCATGGTAACCAAGGGACCAGAGAAGCCGATTCCTAGATTCGATTTGTGGGATTTTTCGGACGATTTTTTCTCTTTGCCAGGACTATAAAGTGGTGGTGTTCGAAATGCAACAGATGATGCTGCTCTTGGCAGTAAATTCAAAAACTTGTTCTTTGGCTTTGTTGCGGCTTGCTTTTGTTGTTCCATTTCTCAAACCAAATGATTTTTTTCAAAAATGAACAGCAACTTTTAACACCTATGTATGAGTGTATAGATATATGATTGGTATGATACAGATTAAAAAGATATGCATATGTTTTTTTTTTTTTTTTTATATAATAGGAAAGAGATGGAAAGAGATGCGAGCTAGGGTAAGATCGAGATATTGGGTCAAACAAGAGTAGATGCGTCAAGCACATGGCATATTAGTTTATGTCTTTATTATTTTAAACTTAAGTATGAAGTTGTTAGCAAGTATACGTTTCTAATACGTCAAATAATGTGTACCCAAAATGAATTGAACTTCTCCAATTTAGCAAGACAATTTGAAAAAGCATACATCTGAAAATAAAATAATAATACCTGTCATAGTAAAGATAAATTTTCTCTATCGAATTATTACTAAATGAAATTACCACTTTATCATAGTCTCATAGACCTCATTAAACTACTTGTACATGTCATTTTGAGATTATAAATATCACTACTAGAAACTTGACTTTCACCGACAGATTTCCCGACGAATACAAATCCGTCGCTAATTATTGACAATATTCCGACAAATTAGTGACGACTCTATATTTCCGACTGATTTCCGACTGGTCTCCTAGGGATACATAATCTGTCGGAAATCTCTTAGTAATTAACGTAACTTACCGACAAATTTGTGGCGCCATTCTGACATCCATGCTTTTCCGTCTTTAATCCGTTGGAAATTTTTTAATTTCTTATGGTTTTTTTATTTTTAATATTTCCGTTGGAAATTCGACGGTAAAAACATTTATTTCCAACAGATTTCTGAGGGTAATATTAAATGCATTACTTGATTATGTACACATTTCCAATGAAGCATACCCTTATAAGTGAAATTTTCTTATGATGTAGCCTTTCAGATTCAATATCAGTATCAGTATCATTAGGAGTATTTCTGGCTAGATCTCTTATTTAAATGTGAAACAATTTATAACATTAGGGTCCACTTTGTAACTTGTTCTTTTCATTTTCCTAACTTGTTCTCTTCTTCATCTCTATCACCAAAACCAGTTTATAACAGGAAAAAAAAAATCAGTTTTCTTTCTCACACACACTCTTAAAACAAACACACACTCTCATGTACGCGATTGAACAACACGCGCTTGCTATGATGGATCTAATACCTATTCGTTTCCCTAAAAACTCTATACAAATCACGCCTCGATGTTGTAAGTTCAGGTCTTAATTTCACTACTAATCCAAATTTAGTTCTTTTTGCTCAAATTAGGGTTTCAAACCGTTCAAATTTGGGGCTTTTGTGTTTTTATGGTTTCATTTGCTGTTTTATCCGTAATTATGAATTTAATTTGAAATCTGTTGGTTATTGATGAAGTTAGGGTTTAAACTGTTAAAATTAGGGTTTCTAGGGTTTAAACTGTTGGTTATTGATGAAGTTAGGGTTTAAACTGTTAAAATTAGGGTTTAAACTGTTAATGGCGAGTAGAGGTAAGGAGTTAGGATTGATGGAGAGAAATGGTGGAGTGATTAGTTTAAAGGAACAGTTGGCGAGAACGACGTTGTGAAACGTGAGATTCTTTGCTATAAACACCCCCTTAGTGTTATGGTTTGGGCTATATTGAACTAAGTATCAGTTGTTTTGTATAAATAAGTATTAGTTGTATGAACATGTGTGATAGTATGAACAAACTGTTATATTGCGTAAGTTGCTTTGTATAAATAAGTTTTAGTTGACTTAGTTATAATCACTTTGATTATGATCACCATTATACTTAGGGGTGCCATTTTCAATTCAGTTGATGTTGGTTGTACTATTTGATTTTTTTTCCTTTTCAAGCTGGTCCAAAAACTTTAGCTAAGAGAGAAGGAAGTCAAAAGCTCCTAACAAGTTTTTTATTAGAAAACTTACAGTATTACTCATACGGTTTTTGTAGTTAAAATCAACACATTAACGTTATTTATAGCTGGAGAAGAAAGTGCTTGCGGGTCAACACCACCTGACCCAGTCCTATTTGACCCATAATAAAAGTTGACCTGTTTCAACCCGAACCCATTTTGACCCACCACTCAGCATATTAAATTGCAACGAGAGCTCATTTATATTGTGATGCAGGTATGATAATCTGATGAGTTAGACAAGTGCTTGTTAAGTAATAATTAGAGTTAAACGTTTAAAGGTGCTCTAAATCATAGAAAGGAAAAATCTCTTAAATGGTGAGAAAATGCTAAAACAGGTAAACGAGTGAGATTTTACCCTATTCTAGTTATTAGATAAGAACGTATATTTAAGTTCTCGTGATTATTTGCGACCCTCTTCCCGATACTAGTGCAAAACCACTACATCATTTTGATCGTAGTTTTGCGAAAATGCTAAAGTAGAGCTGATCATGGTTCAAACGTGGCTCTGATAAACTGTTTATAACTGTGCTGTCGTTTTTAGATTTTGAAAATTAATGCCGAAAGATTATGGGATTGAGTAATGAGTATTATATTGAATCATGCCGGTGCATTTGATAGGGTGTTAAGCATGCTACAGGAGGATACATGATATACACTGCAACAACATTCAAATATGCATTCGGCTATAAAGACTCTGATATAACTGGTGTGTCTGAATTATCTTTGAAATTTAGCGTGTTCTGTTTTTTTAGGAAAAATGATTGTTTGTAAGTGGCATTACATATAGAATTTCATCATATTCAGTTATTCACACTTTTTTCAGTTACATACTCATAACAGAGATTATGTCAATTACATCCACGCCCCTGAAACTTATTATGCAGTTTTTTCTGCTAACGGGTTAATCAATTGTATACATCTGAGAAATGATGAACAAGCGTTGACATTTGTTTCCTTTAAAATTCCAGGTGCACAACCGACTGTGGCTGGATTACTGGACACAGTTATGTTACTTCTGGACCTCTGCTTAATGGAGCGACAGTTATATTTTATGAAGGGGTATACATATTAACTTTTTTGTATATTTACTGCTTTCATGTCTGAAAGTCAAATGTCTGGGGCTCATCGGTACAGTAAATTCACTAGAATTTTGGCTATGAAGGTTAAATAGTAAATAGTTTTATAAGTTGTTAAATAGTAGTTATCACGTCATTTTTGGAAAGTACTAATACATACATCTATGTGTTTATAGCAATTTGGATCTGATATTCTAAATAACCTTAAATTTTTTTATGATGACCCTTTTTATAAAGTTTTTGGCATATAATTATACATGCAGGTGAGTAACTATCAAGACGTTGGACGCTGGATGCTGCTGGGACATTGTTGACAAGTATAAGTTGACAATATTCTACACTGCTCCTACGCTGGTGCGGTCTCTTATGCGTGACAGAGATGAGGTAAGGAGTCTTTTCAACTCTGTATTTTCTTATATGTTATACCTTTTAGCGGTTTTCATCTGATTTGAAATATCTTTTGTCTAACTTAATATGTGTAGATTGGCTAACAGGGGATGCATCTCAAGTTCCTTATGATATACCCTTGAATCAATTTCATCATTTTAAATGCAAAAGGTATACCCAAGTTAAATTTTCCGCGCTACTATATGCATTTTACGGAGTATATGACTGTAAATGTTGCAACATTCTGTCATGGAAGCTGGAATTTAGTGCAGTTTAATGGGACTTTTCTTCATATCGTAGTTCAGATATTAAATGGGACTTATTACAACGTAGGTACAAATGATGGAAGAGACAATAAGAAGATTCCAAGAGGACAATGCACAAATGAGATCACATCATGATGGGAACATATCAGATTGCATTGGTGGCTAAAAGCATGGATAAGCCTGTTTATGTTGCCGCTGAGAGCTACAAGGTATGATGTTAAAACTTGAAAACCAATCTTTACAAAACTTATTTCCAACTGCTCATTGTATTCATATCTCCAAAATTTTGCAGTTTGTTCGCTTGTATCCATTATATAAGGACATGGTACCCTCCCTATGCCCTTTTGATTTTGGGGTACCCATCCCATCCAAAGTTGAGGTTGAGAGATCAGTGAGATTACACCCCCTCAATATGTTACTCTACTTTTCACAAATTTAGGTGTCTTAGCACCGTCTGTTGTTTGTGGTGAGCTTATCCAGCTTTACTTGTAACTTGGATACCTTTTTGACAGATCTTATTGTCGCGAGTTTGACTTTTATTTTGTTGTTGACAGGGAGGATCGTGTTCTCTTATATAATGTCGGATGCATTGATTTTGCAAGGTATTTGTTAGTTATTGTCTACTTTTAGCTTTATCATCATTGTACAAGGCTTTTGCATTCCATTAATATGAGAAAAGCCATAAATCAATGCTTATACATGAATTTAGTTTGTTTTATTAATAATTTTAGTAGGATATGTGTGAATTCAAGCTGATGTAATTTTGCTGACGTTTTAAGCTAGATAACTTTTGTTTTAGCTAATATGGTAGAATCTAGAATACCTGTAATATGAATTTGATTTTGAATGCAAGTTGTTTATGTTAGGTCTTACAGAAGGTGTAATTGTTAAACATTATGAGCTCGTTTTAGGTAAATCCAGTAGAATATTTGTGAATTGAATGTAATTTCTTGCTGCCTTTAGTTAGGTTACGTTAGGTCTTTACTGGAGGTATAGTTGTCGAAAATTATGAGCTTCCTTTAGCTTATTTCAGTAGAATATGCGTGAACTGAATTTGATTGAACTGTGATTTCTTGTTGCTGTTAAAGTTCTTAAAGCATCTGCAGCATCTATTGTCAAAGTCTTCAATAACCTATTTACAAAAATCATTTCTGTAAGTTTTAAGCATTTTAATGGGGCTTGATACTGTACGTGCAAATTTTGGTAGAGACAATACGGAAGTTGCAAGTGGATAGCACACAAATGAGATCAGGATTGGAAATGCAAGTGCGGTTACAACGAAAAGTGGAACATCAAGTGCAGGAAGTGGAACACATGCATCAACGGGAAATGGAAGTGAATGCTCGTGAATAAGCTAGAAAGAGGGAGTGTCATATCATTATGAATATTTGGATTAGATACTCTAATTTCATTTTGTATATTTTGGATGGTTCGATTTGAATTTTGAATTGAATGCAACTTTTCGAATGTGGATGATAAACATCTTGTAATAGATATTTTTAATTCCGAGTTATCGTTTTTATTTATTGGTTTCATTTAAAAGCTATTTCAAATACAGAATTACATTAATTTTAGCTATAATGTCCACTTATAAGTCTTCTTCCGATGACATTCCGACAACTATTTCTGACAGAATTGTGACCCTTTACTGTCTACAATTTTCCAACTGATTTCTGACGGTATAATTACCGACGACATTCCAACAGAAATAATTCCGACAGACTTCTGACAGAAATATTACCAACGAAATTCCGACGGATATCATTTGTCGCTGATTCCGACAGAATTCCAACAAATACTTAATTACCGACCATGGATTTCCCGACACACAATATCTGTCACAAATCCGTCGGAAACCACTAATACCGACGGATTTCCGACGGAAACGTCTGTCGCTATAGACCTGATATGTAGTAGTGTATCTAGATATACGAATACGACAATTGCTTCAATACATTACATTATTAATTTGATTGGCAAATTGAAGCTTTAATATAACTACATATAAAAAGAAAATATATTAGATCAAAACTTAAAAAATTAAAAAATAAGTAATTTTATTAAACTAAAATATCATTACTCATAAAAGGCAAAGATTATCGTCTAGAAAGTGTGTCAATGACAAACGATAAATACGAGTGTTTATTTCTCTCATAAACGAACTATCATTACTTGCTAATTATCACATGGTTAATAAGTCAGTTATCTTTTTGTTCAATACTTGTGTAGGATCCCGGCTTTATATCATTTCACGCATAAGAGTTATGTTTAGAGAGCAAGATATATTGTAGAGAGAGTTAGAGAGGATATAAAATAATTTCTTATTCCAAATGTGATCACCACTTCTCAAATGAGAAGTTACAACCTTAAATAGTCTTACATAACATAAGCATAAGGAAGTGTGTCGTGGTCACATATCTTACTAATTCGACATTAACCTAAATACTAAGAATAAACTAGACGACACACTTATACTATTACATGGACAATATTTTTACGATTCTAACGAGCTATTACACGACCATATTACAAGACTCATTAGATCTCCATGATCGTCACTTTAAGCGTTTCCCAACAATCTCCCCATAAATGACGATAATTGAGATCTCCCTTTGATTACATTTATGATCATCATTTTTGTGTTTCCAACAATCTCCCTGATACAGGTATTACAGACCAGGTTTTAATATTTATAATGTCTCGTTATACCTATGGTCTACCCTAATGCACTAACGGACAGTGTACCCGTTCGTGTGTAGTGTAGTATTCGGTAAAACCGAGGTCGTCCCAAGAGCTATGTGTGTTGGATTAATACTAAGTCTAGGTGTCACAGATTTTAATATGATTTCGATAAGGAATTAATTAATTAACCACTAAAGCATATAAAAGCAGATAAAGGAAAATGTTTAATCAATAGATGAGAGTGGTGCTAACCTAGTTATTCATCCTAGCTAGTAATGTCTACGTATAATTACTTCCAATTACTTCAGGTGGGGTCAAAGTCGAGAGGACAGCATTTGATCAATTCGCCCTAACCTATCAGCAAAGATGCCACCACTGGAGAAGTCAGGCGTCCCCTCATAAGTCCAGTTGTTCCTGGTCCCCTAAGCCGAGTCATTAAGTACCGCTAAATGCTAGACTTATAATAGTGAGTTCCCTGGCGTTAGCAACTTCAACACTCACCCCCTAATTCTTAAGTTCATCCAAACGGTAGGTGATCAGTTGGTCAAATCGCACAAGTAGAAAGGGTCGTCAGTAGGTCATATCTTACCCTTCCCGTCTCAGTCTACTCACTTAGGGTCAGTTAGTCATATCTCCTAAGCAACTAGCCTCTACCGTCATTCAAAACTACCGAAACAAGGGTAGCTACCAATAAACTATGCATGCATACACTTAGAAATAATTATACGGAAGTAATATAAACGCAAACAAAATAATTAAGGAATCATAACTAGGCCAGCATCAAGAGGTGCTTAGCCGCTCATATTAACCATACAAATCAATTCAATATTCAATGTTACGAAATACATGAATTGAAAGTAAAGAAAAGATAAAATGCTAATGCTTATCGTAGGGGAGTGATTTCTCCCTTGGAGACAGCTCCGTATGCTCCTCTAGACCTGCCTTTGGCTTCTTCCCACGTTCTTTAGTTGTGGTGTGTGAAATGGGATGCTTTGAAATGCTGGAAATCGTGGGGTATTTATAGGCCAGATCTGGTTTACGGCGTAACTAATAGAATATTTATGCCGTAATCCTCTATTTCTTCGTAATTTGCACTAGATCTGCTGGTTACGGCGTATCCTTAGAAGTAGTTATGCCGTATCTTCAATAAATCTTGGTTACGCCGTAGTTTATGCAAGAGTTACGGCGTAGTTATCAGCGACGCGGAACCTCATTTGACCTAATATAGTTACGTCGTAATCTTTTGGGAGAGTTACGCCGTAATCTTCTGATGAGTTGGCTTTCTGAGTCACGCTTTAGTTACGGCGTAATGTGAGAGATGAGTTACGCCGTAACTTCTTCAAAGTGAGCATACTCTGATAAATCTTTGATAATTCTCTAATTCCGCGTATCTTTAGATCAAATGCTCGTAATTTGCCTGAAAGTTCAATATAATGGAAAACAAGCGTAAATCCATATAAATGATATAAATTACAAGCATTATTGGGGGAAATTGACACTTAATATTCAGGATAATTTGATGTTATCACTCCCCCAAAGGGTGGACATTGAGATCTCTTTCTGTGACCTGTGGGTTATGGGTCCACCAATAGAAATGGATGATCTATTAACTTCTTTGATTCTTGTTGTCTTGAACTTTGAGTCTTTGTGTAATAGCTTTGTTAGATTCTTTGTTCCAATCATGTTTTGCAATATTTGTTCTTTGATTGCCTTTCATCAACGTCTTAATTAATGGTGTCTTTACGTCTTTTCCAACATGCTCATACTCTTTGTTGAACTTTGTGCTTCATATTTGTGTAGTTTTCATGATTTGACTTTGATTTTTGTCTTTTAATTTTCTGATTCTCTGACTTTGATATAGAATCGTTGTTGAACTTTACCTAACTTGATCTTTTGATGGGAACTTTTCTTTTAACTTTTCACTGCTTCATCTTTCATAATGATGTTGGTATGAGCATGTGGAAATGGAGGATGTTGATTATCATGTTAACAGTAACGGTCTTTCCTCCAAGGTACGAACATCGGTAGATGCATGGTAAAATTTAGTAATAAAAACCAATCGATCACGTTGGAATTTTCTTAGAGAATTGTCCACTACGATTGTTTTTAATGATGAATTTCTTGATTCCATTCACCTTGGTCGGGCACATCAGCCGTCCGAATCCTATTAAGGACAATTATCAATACTTTGGATAAAATCCAAGTAAAGACCCACGTCTTCAGGACTCGGTTCGTGAAAGGAATCTCTTTAGCAGGATTTCCAGCACTTACAGGTTCGGATGGTTCGAGAGTATTACCAACCTAATGTGAAAACACCACTCGAGTCCTTACAAAGGTTGTTCCTGAATTGGATACCCTCAAGAAGGCTTATAACA
Organism: Chrysanthemum seticuspe; assembly: GCA_019973895.1. Taxonomy (NCBI): domain Eukaryota; kingdom Viridiplantae; phylum Streptophyta; class Magnoliopsida; order Asterales; family Asteraceae; genus Chrysanthemum; species Chrysanthemum seticuspe. The sequence goes on from BPTQ01000008.1 coordinate 191,688,779, forward strand.
AAATAGGTGAGCTGCTAAAGTATACCAAAGTATCACCCCATGACTGTAGACCATTTAGAGTATAAAGTAACCATCATGATGTGTAAGGCAAGATCAAAAGATCTTAAAAAAGACTCTTATACAACTTGTGTTATTTTTAGTGAACACAAGTGTATGTATATGAAAGTGTATTCTAAAAGATTTTTTGATGAATCTCGTGGCTCTAGACTCGATTATATGAGTTTTGGTTTTAGTGGTCGGAGTTTGGAGCAGATGCCTCCTGTTTCAATACCATCACATCTCGGAGTAAGAGGTCGATAGATTACACAAGGTTCTCCATGAGAAATGAAACAAGATCTATTTAATAGGAACTTGAGTGGCTAGGAGGTGTGGTGTAGTGCGTCACTGGGTCCATGATGTCTTGTCTTCAATACCGGTATCTTCTTAGTGATAACCAGTAGTATATGTATTGACCCGGTTTCTGTCCTAAGTGTATGGAGGGCTCATTTCTTTTCACCCTTTAATAACTTTTCTTTTTCATTCTTCAACCCCTTCTTTCTCCTTTTCTCATATTACTCCTTTTTTCAATCATACCTAAGGACTTTCTAGTTCTATTCTATTGGTGTTGTCCTTGGGTAGATCCCTCCGGCACTAAAATTGACTAAAGCCTATACTGAACATCGTCGTGGAATTCCTTAAAGTATAGGTTGCACGAAGCCCTTGACATATCCTCATCTATGTGAGACACTGAGCACTATAATGTAACTCCTTAAAGTGATAGTTGTATACTGTAAGCACTACAACATAACTCCTTTGATAGATATAACTAGATATTCAAGACTAATCACATGTACACATTTTTTACATTATGCCCAAGCAGGTAATCTTCATGAGACATGCAACCAACCAACCATCTCGTCTCGTGAAGTCAAATAAGTAAGTGAACCCGTGACTTAACAAACCAATAGAGTGATCATAGCTTCTCAATTTCGTTAAGCTTGCGGGATCTCGTTGACAAAAACATAATCTCGAAAAATAACCTCTAACCCTTCAAGTAGTAAAAACTTATTCCATGAAGTAGTCAAACTCCATAAGTTTTATATAGTCTAAATCCAAGTCCAACCTTAGTCCAATAATAAGCCAAAATTAAGTCAAAAACCAACCAAATTTAGTTTAAATTTTGGATAACCCAACATATATTAATCCAAATGTTCGGTATTCAACTTGTAGGCCCATTATCACAAATAAAAACTAGATCATAACCCATTGACAACCCAAAAAACACTTAGTCAAACCCAAAAATAAGATTATATAAAGCCCTTAAATATTTGCATACACAAACCCCAGTCATAGAATACACGCCTTAATCTTCTGATGAGTTGGCTTTCTGAGTCACGCTTTAGTTACGGCGTAATGTGAGAGATGAGTTACGCCGTAACTTCTTCAAAGTGAGCATACTCTGATAAATCTTTGATAATTCTCCAATTCCGCGTCTCTTTAGCTCCAATGCTCGTAATTTACCTGAAAGTGGAATATAATGGAAAACAAGCGTAAATCCATATAAATGATATAAATTACAAGCATTATTGGGGGAAATTGACACTTAATATTCAGGATAATTTGATGTTATCAAATATCCCCCCACTTGAACTCTACTTGCCCTCAAGTAGACCTTATTAGATAGATTCCTAAAACGTTATCTCCCATAACATGGAAAATATAAGTTTACAAATCCCTTATGCTAGAATAAAACAAAGCCGAACACCTCACGAAAAGGGAACGAAACACTCAAATCTCTCAACTATTCTAAGTGTCAATTTCGGGGTGATCACTCAATTGCACAGTCATAGCATGTATTCTATCATAAGCTTGGCGGTTACACAAATCTCCACCCCTAGAGTTAAGGGCTAAACAATTTTCGAAGGAAATATGGGTGGACACGACAAAGGTTAAGGGGTGACTCGTCATTACTAACATGTCACGGCGAAGTAGACAAAATGAATGATACATGACCAAATCCATGGCCAAGACACCAAAGATTGCTCGTTGCATCACCTAGACACGTTTCATGACTAAAGGGTAGGATAAGACATGGGATATATAAATGGTGTAAAATAAAAATCAAGCAGATAGTATAAATCTATAACCAAGTCATCACCACTTACCGTCCGCCCAAAGTTCAAGCTTTGAAGTTAAGAAACCGGATCATGAAATACTAGGTAGATGTGTCATTAGAGGACGTCATGATGGGCACACTACCTTTTCTCCAACTGTTGGCCCATTAACCAACTTCAATCTTCGAATGTGACCGATGTGGCCTCCTCGATACTAAATCTATATAAAGCTCATAATATAGTGCTTATAACATTTCACTTTACAATAAACTAAATAACATAAATTTTTTTATTTTTTATTTTATTATTATTATTTTTTTTCGATTCATTTTTTTTCAACATAAACAACTAAACATAATATCCCCCCCACTTGAGATAAACAATGGGAATTCGAGGGGTCATCAATGATCTTTAAGAATATGTCATCGACGAAAGCGTGATTCCCGAACCTTTCCATTTGAACCTTGAAGTTAGGCAAATGATGACTTCCCAATCACAAATAAAGACTACAGGGTAGGCTAAGGTGTATAGGTGTATCGAAACAGTATATTGCGTTAACAAAATGAAAGGAATGGCTCAGATGGGTGTATCTATGGGTATCTTGCACTAAAGGTGAGTGCAACAAAAGGGTTTCACAATGGGGTCGAGAATTTGAGGTGACTAATCGATAGACACACAATGGTAGGCTATTTGGGTGATAATCCTATAATACTGCCTTCTTAAACTTAAAAGTCCAAATACATCGAGCTAACTCAACATACCTCGTTTATGGTCTCGAAATGATGCAAAGGCCAAGTTCTAAAGCTTACAAGCTACCGGCACACTCATAATTTGGTGGATTTGGGGTAAAATATTGGAAACGGATAAGGCTAATCTCACCATATAATATCAAGGGTTGTATGTGCTCGGCTAAGGTGTAATCTAGTTAGGTTAATAAAAACATGTCAAAATTTAAAAAATGGCATAATTTTTCAAAATAAACTAGAAAAACAAGCGCAAAATAAAGTTTAAGAGATAATTCTACTCCCGTCCCCCCACTTGAATTGTACACAGTCCCTTTTGTACTAAGCGTTAAATAAAGGTGAAGAGAAAAGTAGAATTAGAGCGAGAACTTCCCTAAAATTTGCTCCTAAAAGAAAGAAGGCCCATGAAAAGAGACGTGCCTTCATATAAGCATCCATGAGCAAACTTTAATCCCTGAAATCACACTACCACAAGCATAATTCTAAAAAGAAAAAATGAAAAATGAAAAACAAACCTAACTCACTTTCGTAGGAATCACGGTTGCATTTAGCATATGCAACAAGCCTTTTAAACCACTTGGTGTCCCAAGTGGACGAGTGAAGTCTCGTGAGGGTTTACAGGGAACACACCCACAAAGTTCATTTAAAATACTAATACAAGGTTATTGTGTTTAAAATGAAAGAAGTAAAGCAGAGGATAGTTACGTCGTAACTCTAAGCAGGAGTTACGCCGTAACTAGGCAAAACCTGGCATACGCTGTAAGAGTGTAGCTACGCGTAGCCACTGAGATGGAATTACGCCGTAATTGGTAATGCATCCGAATTTCTGCTGCAAGGGGTTGGTTACGGCGTAACCACTGAGATGAGTTACGCCGTAACTATGGTCAGATCAGCATGCTGTAGCTGCAATCACTCCAAGTTTCCTGCAAAAATGGTTAAAAACACAAAACCCAACATAAATGGAAATAAAACAAAATAAACGGATAATTCGGGTTGTCTCCCGAAAGACACTTTTCTTTATTTACGAGTCTTTAAGTTAGACTCAGAGCCTTCGTGTTTTATGGTGGCCTTTGATCTTGGCCATCTTCCTCCATGTCTTTCATTAAGTTATTCCTGACCCAAGCGACATTTGTGGCAGTGCGGAGGTGTTCTTTAGTCTCAATCTTCCGAATTTTGCAAAATTTTTCCTCCGGCCCCAAGTGGTATCGAGTGAACTCATATATTTTGGCAATAATCGGTGGCAGCCTCTTAAACGGGATGCCAAGAAGTTTGCATCTTCTTTTCTCCTGTACTTCATCATCGGGGTTAATGAACCCATCTTCACCTTGTAGCTCGAGGTAATCAAAATTATCATCGTCGGAATCAGTATCTTTAAGTTGGTTATTGTTGAGTGAATTTTCCACGAGCATTTGTTTGCATTCCTCTTTTTCCTTCTTCGATGAGTCCTCGGTGTCATCATCTGATTTTCCATTTGGAACTTCGTTGTTAGGTTGATCTTTACTCATACACCCATTCCAGATTTTCTCCTTAGTTAGCGCGTCAATTTTTCCGTATTTGATTCTGACCCAATCGTTGAATCCTAGATCATCTGGCCAAGGTAATTCTGTTCTTTCCGAGTCATTATTCGAGGTCCATAGGAACTCGTCTTCCCCAGCTCTCTCAATGCTGCTTCCCCCGTTACATTCATAATCGAAAGGGTTGCAGGAAGCCCAAACATTTCCGTCAGTGGGTTTAATTTGCTCACACCAATGATTTTGAGTTCCTTTGTCATCGTTATTGCCAGAAGGAATATCGTCGAGAGGTTTAATGGTCTTTCCTTGAAGAATATGTTTTTCATAATTGAGCTCTAGATTTCTCAATAAGACCGAATTAATTATTGCGTCACCGAACCTTACTGAGTACCAATCTCTGAATGACAGGTCACCAAAATCTACGTCATGCCTCCCCGATTCATGTAGGCATCTCCAAACTTCATTCTTCACATTGCCCCCTCCATTGCAATACTCACGAAAGGGGTTGCAAGTCGGCCATGCTTGTGTGAACTCATCTTTCGTGATGAGTAAGGGTCTGCAGTAATGCTTGATAGGTGGTCCTTCCACTTTGTTAATCGAGAACTTGGCTAATCTTTCTTCATCGTTAAGTGTAGTCCACATGTACTATCATCATTAACCCTCTCCTTATCAACCCCTCCATCGCAGGTCTTCCAAGGGTCACAAGAGGCCCATAAGCTGTAACATTCTCCATCGTCAATTGCAATAGCCTTACACCAATGATTCTTCATTTTAAAGTTGTCAACTTCGGTAGACCTGTCATTGCTTGCATCCTGGTTACGCCGTAACTCTGAGGTTTGGTTACGGCGTAGCTCTCTTCTACCTTCAGTATTAGACTCATCGGAGGACTTTTCATTTTCAGAAAATACGGCTTTACATACTGTAGATTTGTTCTTTTGTGCCTCATTTCTCTTTTGTACCTCGTCGCCAAGCTTTCCATTCATAGTTTCCACGTTCTTTAGTGACACGTCATGGTTAGAAAGACTTTTGTTTGTATTATCTTGGAAAATTTTCAGCCATTCTTCTTGCTCTTTTTGCCTCTTGGTTGAATCCACAAGGTACTTGTTAATCATTTCCTCCAAGTTAGTTCTTCTTTCACTACGCTCATAATATGGTGGGGGTCCTTCACGATAGCCATTACAATTATCCTCGTAGAATGGTCGATTCTCTCTAAATTTAGCTTCTTCAATCGTATTTTCTTCATCAATATTAGGATAATTCTTAGTTAGATGTCCTCCACCACAGTTTTCGCAGCCAACTTGGATGGCATGAACAGTTTCTTTGATTTTTATCATATCTCGACCTAGATTCTCTAGCTTGTTAGTTATGGCCACAATTCCATCAAAACTTCTGCCTTGGTTTCTTTTGCTTCCTCCATCGTGCCATTTTTGAATGGCTTCAATCGCTACAGTAGAATATATCGACTTTTTGCTGGTTGTTCAGAACATGTGTAGGACATTTGTAAAGGAGATCGTTGTATCTATCCCAGGCTTGATACAATGTTTCGTCGTCTTCTTGCTTGAAATTATGGATCTCCAAAAGCTGGTTAGAAATCTTCGATGGAGGACAATACCTCTGAATGAAGTGCTTCTTTAGTAGAGCCCAAGTATTAACTGCCCCGGCGGGCAATCTTTCAATCCATCTTCTGGCAGCCCCAATAAGAGTCATGGGAAATACCCTTAGCATAACAGCGTCATGAGACACACCCAGAATGTTGAAAAGGATTGCGATGTATAAGACATTTTCAACGTGCTCATACGCATCTTCGTCCCTGTTTCCTGAAAAAGGGTTAGCACGAAGCTCCCTCATAAATTGGTCTTTAATTTCGAAACGGACATCAACTCCAATTTCCGGTCTTGCGACACCCAACCCTTGTTCTGCTCTTGTCAACGCCAAATATTCCTCAAGAGTGAGGTCATCAATGTTAACAACTTCCATGGTACATGAAAACTTGAATAGTGATCGTGAGAAATTGAGAAAAAATTAAAACAAAACGAAAATGAAAAACTTAATAGCAATCCTAATATAACTCCCCGGCAACGGCGCCAAAAACTTGATGCAGATTTTACTGACCAGGTTTTAATATTTATAATGTCTCGTTATACCTATGGTCTACCTTAATGCACTAACGGGCAGTGTACCCGGTCGTGTGTAGTGTAGTATTCGGTAAAACCGAGGTCGTCCCAAGAGCTATGTGTGTTGGATTAATACTAAGTCTAGGTATCACAGATTTTAATATGATTTCGATAAGGAATTAATTAATTAACTACTAAAGAAGATAAAAGCAGATAAAGGCAAATGTTTAATCAATAGAGAAGAGTGGTGTTAACCTAGTTATTCATCCTAGCTAGTAATGCCTACGTCTAATTACTTCCAATTACTTCAGGTGGGGTCAAAGTCGAGAGGACAACATTTGGTCAATTCGCCCTAACCTATCAGCAAAGATGCCACCACTGGAGAAGTCAGGTGTCCCCTCATAAGTCCAGTTGTTCCTGGTCCCCTAAGCCGAGTCATTAAGTACCGCTACATGCTAGACTTATAATAGTGAGTGCCCAGGCATTAGCAACTTAAACACTCACCCCCAAATTCATAAGTTCATCCAAATGGTAGGTGATCAGTTGGTCAAATCGCACAAGTAGAAAGGGTCGTCAGTTGGTCATATCTTACCCTTCCCGTCTCAGTCAACTCACTTAGGGTCAGTTGGTCATATCTCATAAGCAACTAGCCTCTACCGCCATTCAAAACTACCGAAACAAGGGTAGCTACCAATAAACTATGCATGCATACACTTAGAAATAATTATACGGAAGTAATATAAACGCAAACAAAACAATTAAGGAATCATAACTAGGCCAGCACCAAGAGGTGCTTAGCCGCTCATATTAACCATACAAATCAATTCAATATTCAATGTTACGAAATACATGAATCGAAAGTAAAGAAAAGATAAAATGCAAATGCTTATCGTAGGGGAGTGATTTCTCCCTTAGAGACAGCTCTGTATGCTCCTCTAGACCTGCCTTTGGCTTCTTCCCACGTTCTTTGGTTGTGGTGTGTGAAATGGGATGCTTTGAAATGCTGGAAATCGGGGGGTATTTATAGGCCAGATCTGGGTTACGGCGTAACTAATAGAATAGTTACTCCGTAATCCTCTATGTTGGGAATTATGTGAAGTATGGATTATGCTGATTTTGAAGCTGAAGGATTCTGCTGAAGAAGGCTGGATTCTACTGAAGACATGATTCTGCTGAAGTATTATTTATTTGTAGTTTGTTTCTGCGGAAATAGTATTCCGTGTATTCTAGAATAGTTAGGATATGCATGAGCTTTATTAGGAAGTGATTGTGTATATCTTATTTAGTTTTAAGTTTCTTTGTGGACAAGTTAGGGTTCCTTGTCTATAAAAGGAACACAATAGTATGAGTTATGTACCGATTGGAAAAACAAAGTTTTAGTCAATATAAAGATCCATAGAGGATCACAGAGTTCTTAGTTATTCTTGTGTTTATATTCCGCTACTAAATACAAGTTGTAGAGATTGTCTTTTACTGTGCTTGTGATTACATAGGCATAGCTAACGATCTACACGAGCTCAAGATCTATCAAGGTCTGCTAGTTTCAACATTTGGTTTCAGAGCCTCGTGGCTCTCGATCTAGGGTTTATAAGGTTTTCGTGTAATTAGGGTTTATGGCAGCAAGCTAAGAAAAGAGGCAGCGGGATGAGCAGATATGTGTTTTGGTGTCGTCAATATGGTTGCAGCTCATTTAATTGGTGGATCATTGGACGGCGTAATTGCACGCATGGGATACATCTTTGATTGGTCAAATCATCACATGGTACATACTAGTCCCTACTCATTTTTAAAAGGATGCATATTGCTGTCACATGGGGTACCTGTTTGTAAGTATCGCCCTATATTGATTCAATTTTTTTTATACCGGTCCCCATTTATTTCATGGTACCACTGATCTTATGATTTTGATTGGTCCCTCAAAACCGATTGGTCAAATTAATTGGCTATGTGGGACGGCGGTCATTGTGCACATGTGTATGATATCTGATTTAATGAGGTCAGTGGATATCAAGTAAATGGTTGTGTTACTCAATGTTTTATGATTGGCCATATAATCGGTTTGCTGTTGGTGGTATTGTAATTGTTTCCTCACGTGGGCATATGTGATTTGCTACTGGTTTCGAGATGTTGGGCCACATCTCGATGGCTGTTGGTTGATCTTGTGACTTGTTGCTGCTGATGTACTCACGTGGGTTCCACGTACTATTGACAGCAGAAATGGTGATTGGTTATATTATGAGTATTGATTGGCACACTCGGATTTTTGATCCGCACACTTCAATGTATAATCTTCAAAAGCAGCATATATTAAATGTACAACTGTTTAAAGCACAGTTTGGAGTGTGCAAATAAAAAATAGGAGTGTGCAAATCATTAGCCTTATATTATATGTGGTACTCGTATACTCCATATTATTTAATTGGTCATGATTGGTCGTGATTCTTGTTTCTACGGATCACATGTTTTTCTACTGATCACAAGTGGGCATATATTCTGTTCCCACTGATATTGATGGTCACGTGGGTATATATTGTTTGTGATTGGTCCCCACTAGTTATACATATAAGTATGATATTGGTACTACTCACATGATACGCCTGTACTTAGATATATTTTGCACGATAGGATGATATTGTTGCAGGGTGTGTATGATGAATTGCTACCGGTGGTCATGACAATATTTATATTGTTCTCATCTTGTTCACTGTTCGCTACTGGCAGTTTCATGGTTAAACGGCAGCGTGGGAACTTAATTCTAGTCGTCTAAATTTTATATTGTTCTTGATCGGTTGTTGTACATGCTTATTCTGGTCTTGACAGTTGGTCTTCAAATGTTTTACTTGTCTTGGTGAGTTGAATTTTTATTCAACGATGAACCCTAGTAATTAACATATTTTCGGCTTGATTTGGTGTTCCTACTGGCTGCATATTTTGATTCATTTCTGCTGATCGGTTCCTACTGATATTGGTTGATGTCAATCAGTTGCTGCTGGTTGTTCTGGAGTTCTTGCTGGTTGATCACGTGCGTGTCTTATCATATCTCAAAGTGCGTGATGAACACTTTTGAGATAACTTGTCCGTACTTTAATGGTGTAACAAAGACTTGATAAATCTAGCGAAGGGGTGAGATCTATAGATTAAATGTACTTAATGCGCACATTTGCTAACACTTTACGGAGTTACGTTGTAGTGCTCAGTGTTAGTGAAGGGGTGTGATCTACAGATTACAGGTGCTTAATGCTCACATTTGCTAGTGTCTCATCTAAGTTTGGAGTCACATGGATAGTACAAGATATAAGACGCATGCTTTGGTGTTTCTATTGGTTCTCCGTTCCTACTGGTAGACTATTTTGATGCTGCTGCTGATTTGATTTTTCTGCTGCTGCGTTTATTTCTTTTGTTTAGTTGTAAAAAAAAAAAATCATATTATTTCTTTTTCTTAGTGATAAAAAAAAGAAAAAAAGATATTGAGATGGTTAGTATATTTTAAGGGGAAGCGTATTTACTTACCATCTACATGCATCACTTGAGGGGAAGCGTCTACGCGTTGCACAAGACCCCTATTAGATGAAGGGGAAGAAGATTAGTAGATGTGCAGCGGATTATTTGTGATGACATGTTTTAGTATTGTTTCTTCATACAGGTTGTTTTGTCATCTTCCAAGACAGTTGCCTCTGAAGACTTGCTTTTTAATTCTTTGCATAATAATTCTGTTAAAAACAATTCTTTTCATGGTTTTGGTTTGAATACTTCTGCTTGTAATAGAACATCTTTTGGTTTGAATAAATCTTCTAAACAGAAGACATGTTTTGTGGTGGAAGTAAATTTCATTTAATTAAGGATTGTGATTATCATGAGCAAAGGATGGGTAGGTGTGGTGATTCTAGGACATCTAGACCAAAGTGGACCAATGTTAATGCTATACCACCTTATGTTCCACAAGCAACTTATACTGATTCTCCTTTTTCTTGGAGAAAACCAGTTTCAAGACCATATGTTCAACCAACAAGTTCATATTTTAAAAATAGTTATTGGCCTGGATATGTTGACTCTATGACTGCTGGGAAAGGGTACTGGGATACTGCTGTCAAGTCCTCAGCAGGTTGTTCTTGGAATAAAAAGGGACCTAAATTTCAATGGAAACCCAAGAACAATAGTGGATCTTATACATCTGCATGGCATAACTCATATGATCCACAAGGCAGGTTCAAGTCAGCAATGACTTGAGCCTCTATAGTGTACTAATATTTTGTATATTTTTGTTGTTGTTGTAGGATCATCCTCTTAAGCATAAAGATGTTGGCATTGTTGATAGTGGTTGCTCAAGAAGTATGTCAGGAAACAGAGATATGATGCACAACTTTGTACCCATTGAAGGAGGAGGCAATGTGACCTTTGGAGGAAGTGATGGGAGAATTACTGGAAAAGGGACCATCAAAACACCTCAACTGGATTTTGAGAATGTATACTATGTCAAGGAACTCCAACACTTCAATTTGTTCTCAGTCTCACAAATCTGTGACACCAAGAACAAAGTACTCTTCTCAGAGGATGAATGTCTTGTGCTATCTAAAGACTTCAAACTCCCAGAAGAAACTTCAATTCTGCTGAGAGTTCCTCGAAATCACAATCTCTATACATTCAACTTAACTGATGTTAAACCAGAAGGTGAATTAACTTGTTTGGTGGCTAAAGCATCCCTGGATGAGTCTACCAAATGGCATAGGAGGATGGCTCATGTGAATTTCAAGACCATAAACAAGCTCTCTAAACTGGATCTTGTTGAAGGTCTTCCTTCCAAAGTTTTCACCAATGATCATAATTGTGTTGCCTGCAACAAAGGAAAGCAACATAGAGCCTCATACAAAGCTGTTACTGCTGTGAGTATTATCTCTGCACCTCTTCAGCTGCTTCATATGGATCTTTTTGGTCCAACTCAAGTCAGAAGCATTGATCAAAAGTATTTTTGTCTGGTTATCACTGATGGTTATAGCAGATTTTGTTGGGTATTCTTTCTAAGGACCAAAGATGAAACATCTCCAGTGTTGAAAGAATTTATTACCCTTATTGAAAACCAGTTGAACAAAAAGGTTAAGGGAATTCAGTGTGATAATGGAACAGAGTTCAAGAATGCTATACTTATAGAACTCTGTAGGTCAAAAGGGATAAAAAGGGACCATAGCACTCCAAGAACCCCACAACAAAATGGGGTGGCTGAAAGGAAGAATAGGACCTTAATAGAAGCTGCAAGATCAATGCTGGCAGATTCTAAGTTACCCACCATGTTTTGGACTGAAGCTGTTGGTACAGCTTGTTATGTTCTGAATAGGGTGTCCATTACTAGACCTCACTTCAAAACACCATATGAACTTCTCTATGGAAAAGTTCCTGCTATTCATTACCTTAAACCCTTTGGTTGTCAAGTGACCATTCTGAATACAAGTGATCCACTGGGCAAATTCGATGAGAAAGCTGATGATGGTTATATTGTGGGATATTCTGCTCATAGTAAGGCTTACAGGGTTTACAATTTATCTGCTAAGAAGATTGAGGAGACTTTGAACCTGAGGTTTCTAGAAAACAAGCCAAATGTTCAAGGACAGGGTCATGTTTGGTCTTTTGACCTTGATTATTTAACTGATTATTTGGGTTACTCTAGACATATGGCAAACCAACATGCAGGTGCTCAAGAGTCTCCAACTAACAGTGAAGGTTCTTTGGATGCTGATTCTGACAGTGAGTTTGAAGATGATGAACAACCCATTCTAGTGCCTTCTTTCTCCCCTAACAATTTTGCAGGTGACACTTCTAAAGATTTTACTGATGAGAGTGAAGATGAATCACACTATGCTGAGGACCTTGCTAGGCTGAAGAAACAAGAGTATGCAGCTAATCTAGATGCTGAGAGGAATGTTGAGGAGAGTGCAAGAGAAGCAATCAGTGGAAACAACAATTCTGCTGAAAGTGACCCTGTTTCTCCTAACATCACCAAATCTGCTGAAAGACATGCTGTTTCTACTCCTATTTCTACTAGAGTGTCCACAGACTTTGGAGAACCTTATAAACGTTTTCCAAAACCTTCAGATCTTGGTCATCATCAACCCAAGGCTGGCATCTTTACCTCACCTTCCTATGACACTGATTTTGAACCTACTGTGACTAATCTTGATACCTCCATTGATGTCAACACCACTGCTACCAAAAGGATCAACAATACTTATCCACAGTCAAATATTATTGGTGATCCTAATGCACCTGTTAGAACTAGGGGTTCTGTGACAAGTTCTAAATATGGTCAAGTGGCTTTTATCTCTTATGTCTCAAATCAGCAAAGAGACAATCATACAGACTATGAACATTGTCTGTTTGCTTGTTTTCTCTCTCAAGTGGAACCAACCAGTGTTACTTAGGCTCTTGATGACTCAAGTTGGCTTGAGGCAATGCAAGAAGAGATGCAACAATTTCAAAATCAGCAAGTTTGGATCTTGGTACCACTACCTGATGGCAAGTATGCAATTGGGACTAAATGGATTCTGAAGAATAAGAGAGATGCAAGGGGTGTTGTCATTAAAAACAAAGCGAGATTGGTAGCTCAGGGGTATAGACAAGAGGAGGGAATTGATTATGATGAGGTGTTTGCACCTGTGGCTAGAGTTGAAGCCATACGGATATTCTTGGCTTATGCATCTTACATGGGATTTATGGTGTATCAGATGGATGTTAAAGGTGCTTTTCTGTATGGAGAAATAGAAGAGGAGGTTTATGTCACTCAACCTAAAGGATTTGAAGACCCAGAACATCCTAATCATGTTTACAAGGTAGTCAAAGCTCTCTATGGACTACATCAGGCACCCAGAGCTTGGTATGCTAGGCTTTCATCATTTCTGCTGAAGCATGGTTATCGAAGAGGTGCAATTGATAAGACACTTTTCCTTAAGAAGAATTCCACAAATATTATTCTTGTGCAAGTGTATGTGGATGACATTATTTTTGGATCCACAAAGGAAGCTTGGTGCAAGGAGTTTGAGGAAATTATGAAGGGAGAGTTTCAGATGAGTGCTATGGGTGAGTTGACTTTCTTTTTGGGTCTCCAAGTTTGGCAGAAACCTGATGGTATCTTTATCAGTCAGGACAAATATGTGAGGGACATCTTAAAGAAGTTTGGAATGGAAAGTGTCAGGACTGCCACCACACCTTATGAAGCTCCCAAGACAAAGACCAACAATGAAGTAGATCCACCAGTGAATGTTCATTTATACAGATCTATGATTGGTTCTTTGATGTATCTAACAGCTTCAAGGCCTGATATAACTTTTGCTGTGAGTGTTTGTTCTCGACATCAAGTTACTCCACTTACTTCCCATCTCAATGCTGTTAAGAAGATCTTTAAGTACCTCAAAGGCCAACCTCATCTAGGTCTTTGGTACCCAAAAGAGTCTCCATTTAAGCTGGAAGCATATAGTGATAGTGACTATGCTGGTGCAAATCTGGATAGGAGGTCCACCACTGGAGGTTGCCAATTCCTTGGAAAGAGATTGATTTCTTGGCAATGCAAGAAACAAACTATTGTGGCTACCTCATCTACTGAAGTAGAGTACGTTGCTGCTGCAAATTGCTGTGGACAGGTTCTTTGGATACAAAATCAATTGTTGGATTATGGGTATAACTTCATGAACACAACAATTTTTAATGATAATCAAAGTACCATATGCATTGTTAAAAATCCATTTTTTCACAGTCGAACAAAACATATTAAAATCAGGCACCACTTTATAAGAGATGCATATGACAAACATTTGATAAAAGTGGTTAAAATACACACTGATGATAATGTGACAGATTTGTTAACAAAGGCTTTTGATGGACCAAGGTTTCAACACCTTGTGGTCCATATTGGTATGCTTAACCCTTAACTGCAAAGTTTAAGGGGAGGCATAGGCCTCAGGGGAGGATTTGTGTGTACACTTTGCATATTTTTTATGTAAATTAGTAGATTTTTATGTATCCTTTTGATTAATCATTTTGATTATTCTGTTTTCGAACACTAACCAGCTAATGTAATGATAGTTTGTTTGTCCTTGTTTGGTTTGTGTGTTTCTCTATTTGTTTTGTTTGGCAGATTAAGTTGAAGTTCATCATGATTGGTCAAATGGAAAATGGTCAAGTAAGCTTAAGCTTGGTTCTTCTGAAATCAAAGTACTGAAGTGAGCAATTTGTTTCCACTGAAGAGAAAGTACTGAAGTTAATTGTTCATTCATTCATTAGAGAAACAATTTACAGCTTACAGCTTACAGAGTACAATCAACTTCAAATGCAACTACAAGAACAGTTTTATACATGATCTACTAAACCTACTCTAGCTCATATCATCTATTCCAACAGCTGTTGGATATGCATGACCACGCAGATCTTCTGATCGAAATGCTGGATATGCGTTTGTGAGGTCTTGCATAACCACCCATTCCTTCTATCTCGATGGCTGGAGATGCACGACCGATACGATAAAGATGCTAAGGATCAAAATGGGAAGGATGGATTGATGAAAATCATGATGATGAAGAAAAATAAAATGTCCTTTGTGCTTCATCTACTTGGTTTCACCAAAAAGTAATCCTTCCACCTTCCTTAAGCCCTTCTCTTATACGATATGTGATGATGCACCAAACCATGGCGCAGGAAGAGCAAGCACCACCTCTCTTTCGGCACGAGGCCTTTGTTAAGGTTGAGATGCTGAAGGTTGGGAGTAAGATGCTTTCTTCATAGTGGACTCATCAGAGTCATCAGAAGATTCACTTGGATTCACTACACTTTCATCATCTGAAGAACTGAGAAATGGGGATTTCAATGGTCGTGGGTCATATGGATATGGAAAGAACTGAAGAAAATCACTGGATGATGAAGATGATGGAGAAGAGGTTGGATTAATAACCTCTGGTTTTGTACTCATGGTTTATTGTGGTTAATTTTGAAGCATTGATGAATTTAGGGTTTGTGATGGAAATTGGGGATAATTAATGAGAGATAACTATGCATTGGGGTTTGTTTTATAGACGGTTTCAGGCTTAATGAGAATTAATGCGAGTTGGGTGAAACAGTGAAAAGATATTTACTGAAGCTTCTTGAATACGTGATTTGTTTCTGCTGATTGAAAGCCTTCAGCAGAATGATCTTTGTTTCTGCTGAAGTTGAAGTTTAAAGTTGGTAAACGTTGCATTACACGTCAGCGATGGTCAACCACTTATAAATTTGACCAAAATTTGGGAAACTTCTACTTATACTTTATTCGCATATCTTTGTCTCAAATTAAACGATTCTCTCTTCACTCACGATTCAAAACACTTCCACTTGTGTGATTCTTAACCCTAACTTACGAATTCAAGCATGATCATAATAAAGTCGCTTTTCTGGGAACAACTAAGGGTGATGAGCTGTATAGACCAATGGTGGAATTCTTGCAGAGGTCCAAGATTCATTATGCTTTAACACATTCTCCTAATGTTATTTATGAATCTTTGGTTATTCAATTCTGGGCATATGCTTTAAAACGTAGTGAAACAGAGATCGTGGCTATGGTTGATGATGTTGAGTATGTTGTGACAGAGGAGTTGATCAGAAGTCGACTTCGTTTGGATGATAAGAATGGGGTTTATCATTCTAATTCAGTGGCAATACTAGATGGACTGAGAGCTATTGGATACCAAGGTGAACTGACAGATATGTGGCTCAAGAATCAGCTATGTCCAATGTGGAGGTTTCTAGTTCATACATTGCTTCAGTGCATAAGCAATAAATCAGGAGGATGGGATCAGTTTTCTACTCAACTGGGTTGTGGTATTGTTTGTCTTTCTCAGGGGTTAACTTATAATTTTTCTAGGTTTATTTTTGATAATATGGTTGAAAATATTCATAACAAAAAGTTTAAGTTTTTAATGTACCCTAGGTTTTTGCAAATGATTATAGACTCTAATACCCAAGTCCAAGCCTTTTATCCCATAGGAGCTTTAACTGCAAAACTATTTGCTTCAATGAGAACAAAATTTGAGGGGACACATTATCCTTTACTAGCAGCTATGTTGCCTCAGGGGAATGAGGCTGCTGATGAGGATAATGTTGTTAATAATCCACCTTCTACCAATGTTACTGCTGATGGTAATCCTTCAGTTGACATTGATGAGGGCCCTTCTACAACTGCTGAAGCATCTAATGTTTCTCCTGACCGACCTACACCTATACCTTCATCTAGATCTAGTCCTAGTCCACCATCTACACAGGTTGGTTTTGATTCATTTGAGTCTGAACCTAATCGACTGACCACACCTAGTCCACACAGGGAACCAGTTAATGAAGGTTCTCCTTATGTTGAGCATGACCATGTTTCTCCTGAAAGGTCCAATGAAGTTCCCATTACCACTGAGCAATCAGTTGGTGGAGCTGAGGACCCTATTACACTTACATCTGTCTATGCTTTAGTGAACAAGTATGTAGCTGAGGTGGATGATCTCAAAAAGGAACTTGCAGAGACTAAATCTTCTCTTGGTGGTGAGATTGTGGAGCTGAGAACTAAGGTTAAGAGTTTGGAAGAACAACTTGGACATCATTCTAAAAGAAAACTAGTGGTTTCTTCTGATGAAGAGCATGAGGATAATCCATATGGTTCTCTTAATATTTTGGCTGATATTGCTCAAGAGACTCCTGTTTCTCCTCCTGTTGCTGCTGAATCTTTAAAGAACAAGGAACCAATTCAATTTACTAGAAAAAGGAGAAGACAATATCTGAATAAGGAATCCACTGACGCTTCCAAAGAACCAAGTGTTGATGATATAACTGCTGATGTTTCTATGGAGGATGTTGTTTCTGTACATGGTCAAGCCTCTTTTGTACAAGAACAACCAAATTCTCAACCTTCAGCAGATGATTCTGTAGTGTTTGTTGCTGGAAGAAGTTATAATTTAGATTCTAATGCTGAAGTCTTTTCTACACCTGTTGAGGTTCTTTCTCAAAATGTTTCTTCTGAGGCTAACTTGGATGTTTCTTCTGAAGTTCCTTCTGTGCATATTTCTCAAACTGGTTCTGCTGAGGAACCTTCTGACAAAGGAAAGGAAGCTATGATAGATGAAATGATTTGGCTCAGATCTGGTGTCTGAAGAAGAAAAGCAAGCTCAAGCTAGGATGTTTGCTGATTATGAAAATATGCAGAAGAGTCGTGTAGTGGCTGAATTTCTTCAAGCTCAGTCTGATTCTAAATTGCCTACAGAGAGACAACGAGAGCTTGATGAATTATTCCCTAAGATCTCTGATGCTCAATGGGATGCCTATACTAATCAAGGTGCATCTGATCCTAATCTTGCAAAACGTATTTTAGGTGCAGCCTTTGATAGTGAGAATTTTGTGGCTCAAATGGTGGCTCTTGGTAAACAAAAGAAGCAAAAAGCAGCTGCAAAGAGGCAAGCTATGGTTGCTCAAAGGAATAAAGCAAAAAGGGAAAAACCAATGACTGTAGCTCAGAAGAGAGCTCATATGAGGAGGATTGTGAAGAATCATAGTTCTACTGTATACAACACTAGCATGTCAATGAAGCAAATCTTAGCTTTATCTGATGATGCTTTGATCATAAAGTATAATATGATTATGAAGTTTTCTTCATCTGGATCTACTTCTTCTTCTACATTGAAAAGGATTGCTAATACTTCTGATGTTCCTAAAGCAAAGAGACCCAAGACAGTTGAGATTGTAGATAATTTTGATGATGTGGCACCCAAATTAAGTTCTCCTGTTGTTACTACTGAAGTAGTTATTGAGGAGAGAAGTTCAGCTGGTATGGTTTTCTCTGCTGAACCTTCTACTGTTTTTTCTGAAGCATTGCCTAGTGTTGCATCTGTTGATAATTTGGGTGATACATTGAGTAAGAAAGATGATCTAAAGGTTGCTAAAGCTAAGGAAGCAAGAGAGATGCTTGTCAGAATGAATTCATTACGTGATGGTGTTCCAACTAAGTCTAATTCTGCTACTTCTACTCAAGCTGAAGATGTTCTTGAAAATTCTAAGGAAGGATCATCTCTGGGGGTTTATATACCTGGTAGGAGGAAGAAGAGCATGGCTAAAAGGAAACTTAGTTCCTTAAGGAGATCTGTGTGACTAGCTAGGAAACATCTTTCCAAGAGTAACTTTTTAGATCTCAAGGCTGCTGAGTCAACTTTTATTAAAGAAGGATATGTTGATGTTTTTCCTGAAGGATCACATGTTGTGTTGATCAATTGGACTTTGACAGATGGGAAGCTTAACACTGTTTATCGACTGGATAATACTTCTATACAGTTCAACTTCTTGAAGGATATTTTTCATTTGGTGAATAGACATGATTTGAAGATGTTGTATGAACATGTCACTCAGCATTATACAATTCATTCACCACAAGGTTCTGGTTTATATTTATTGGGTGATCTTCAAGTCTTGTTTGACTCTCATTCTCCAGATGGTAAAGGGTATTCTATTTGGAAGAATTCACATAAGTGGGAGATTGAGAGTTGGAGATTCTATCCTATGCCATGTGTTCATGTGGTTCAGACTAAATGTGGCATGATTGTGTGTATGTTCTCAGATAAGACTTATCCTTTGTCTGTTTCATTGATGGAAAGAATGCTTAGACAGAAGTTGGAAGTACCTCCTAATCCAGTTGGCAATGATGACCTTCATGCAGAACAATGTGTGGGATTGATTAAAACTCAGCTTCTGCAACATAAAGGTTTATCTTGATTGTGGTATATTGTATATTTTTTAATATTTGTTTTATGATTTTATTTTTTTTAGTTAAAAAAAAAAAATTGTTTCTTTTTGGTTTTGTCTAACTTTTATTGCAGGTTTGTTGTATATTCTTGATGGTTATTGACTCACCAGATGTACTTTGTGTATGTCAAAGAGTTAGCTAGTCCAAGGGGTACAACTTTGGTAAAGACACATCAAATCTGTTGAAAGCTGTAATGGTTTGCTCAAAATCATAGGGTTTGCAAATACCCATGCTTAATTGCTGAGAGTTGTATGGTCATCAATTCACCATGGTTTATTCCTTTTTGGAATCCAAGAATTGACTAGCCCACTTGTATATGGCTTGTGGTAAAGGCATTGGACTACCATATTTTGTAATCAATTCACCAATTCTAAGAATTGACTAGTCCTGAGCAAACGGCTACAGGTAAAGACATATCAAATCCGTTCATGGTTGCTGATTTGCTAATAAATCAGATGGTTATCAGTGTACCATGGTTTTCGAACTCAAACATTTGGCTACTCCAGTAGTGATGGCTATTGGTAAAGAGACATCAAATCCATTATTTTCAATGATTCACCTCTCACAGGGGTTAACACACCTGGATGTGATGAGAATAGTCTGAAACTAATATGTTTTGATGTACATGTTGTCATTTGTTGCTGCAAAGATCTGGAGTTTCAAAGTTCTTTCATCATCCAAATGTTATTGTTTTGGTTCTTTGCTGCTGCTACAATCCTCTAGCTCTGAAGCGTTGAAGATCTATCAAGAAACTGGAACTTAACAAGGTCAAATTCCAGTTTAGGGGAGGATTGTTGGGAATTATGTGAAGTATGGATTATGCTGATTTTAAAGCTGAAGGATTCTGCTGAAGAAGCCTGGATTCTACTGAAGACATGATTCTGCTGAAGTATTATTTATTTGTAGTTTGTTTCTGCGGAAATAGTACTCCGTGTATTCTAGAATAGTTAGGATATGCATGAGCTTTATTAGGAAGTGATTGTGTATATCTTATTTAGTTTTAAGTTTCTTTGTGAACAAGTTAGGGTTCCTTGTCTATAAAAGGAACACAATAGTATGAGTTATGTACCGATTGGAAAAACAAAGTTTTAGTCAATATAAAGATCCATAGAGGATCACAGAGTTCTTAGTTATTCTTGTGTTTATATTCCGCTACTAAATACAAGTTGTAGAGATTGTCTTTTACTGTGCTTGTGATTAAATAGGCATAGCTAACGATCTACACGAGCTCAAGATCTATCAAGGTCTGCTAGTTTCAACACTCTATTTCTTAGTAATTTTCCCTAGATCTGCTGGTTACGGCGTAACCTTAGAAGTAGTTACGCCGTATCTTCAATAATTCTTGGTTACGCCGTAGTTTATGCAAGAGTTACGGCGTAGTTATCAGTGGCGCGGAACCTCATTTGACCTAATATAGTTACGTCATAATCTTTTGGGAGAGTTACGCCGTAATCTTCTGATGAGTTGGCTTTCTGAGTCACGCTTTAGTTACGGCGTAATGTGAGAGATGAGTTACGCCGTAACTTCTTCAAAGTGAGCTGATAAGGTTTTAAAAGGTACCTTTTTGAGGGGTCATTTAAACCCTTATTTGATCACTTTTGTATCCGTTATTGCTTAATATCGTTCCTTTTCACTTTTTAGGGGTCTTGAAGGCAAAATGCTGGAATGGCACTTATTTGGACGAAAAGGCGCGAGTATACGAAGAAAATGGCCAAAGTCAGAATCGAGACACTCAAAGCTGCTGAGAACATAAGGTGACGGCGTCAGGTGTTAAATTGCGACGCCGTCGGTGGATTTTGTGACGGGACAGAAGCCAAAACGCCTATTTTCAAGTGACGACGTCAAGTTATAAAAGAGTAGGCCGTCGCAACTCAGACGGCCTAGATGCAATCCAGACGGCGTCAGAAGCTGAAGAGGACGGCGTCACAAGCATAAGGTGACGTTGTCGCAAGTCTAACGTGGCCAAGACGAAACCCTAATGACGGCGACACGACGGCGTCACAAAACATAAGGTGACGCCGTCGCATATGTAATATTATATATAGAATCCGAATTTTTCAGTATTCAGTGTGTAGTCTTTTGGAGTAAAAACCTAAACCGAACCAAGGCTGTCTTGTACAGTATTTTAGGGTTCCAAACCCTATCTTACACCAAGATAAGTGTTTTACTTCATTAATACAATTATGTCTTTGATTATTTGTGTGTATGCTTGCATGTTCTCCATGTCCGGCTAATTTACTTGTGTGTTTGCTTAGGGAATATGAAACTTAATTATTGAATATTGATTGTTTGTCTCTTATCTTAGTTGTTAATGATCTAGTAATGCGATAGGTCATTCGTTGTGTACTTAATGCTTGATTAAATCTTTGTGAACCTTAGAATATGACTCCTTGAGTAGTTGTAAGCTAAACCATCCAAAGAGTGCCTTAGAGTAAGAGTTTATTATCCCTAGTGGGTTTTGTAGACGAGACCCTTTGGTAAGTTCAAAGAGTTAGGGAGAAACGCATACCCTACAACCTTAGACACACAACGCAACTAAGAATAAGGACGTGACAATTCAACCACCAATATGAGATAATTAAGGAGTAGTAAAACCTAAGTAAACACATCTTTAAACTATCATACGAGCACACAACAATAGACATAGACTATCCTTAGCTTAATTAATTAGATAAGTAGAGTAATCGGTAGAAATACCAACCCCCAAATCTAAACCCCGAGATTCGTACCTTTCCATTCCATAAAGTATAAAAATACAAAAATAATCATCCCTCACCTTTAGACTTAAATCGACATACACTTCAGCCTAACGACACTATTCCCCTAGAGAAGGATATCAATACCCGTGGCTTACCCTAATACTACACTACAACGATTAGGTTCACTGCCTAGGGTGTTATAAAACTAGCTCGACGAAAAGGAAGTTCCTTTGACCCCGAACGACGTGTGTAGCGTTATCAAGTTTTTGGCGCCGCTGCCGGGGAATAGTTATTGTTTAGGCTTGATTTATATTTCGTTTAGGTCTACTCACAAGATTCCTATCAAGTGAGATTTTTTTTTCTTTTTATTAGCTTCCTTGTAGTCTATCCCCCTTCTTTGTGTTTGTGTTCGTAAAACCCTTTTCATTTGTCGCTATGGCAAGTGAAGTTGCATTTGAATCATTAACAAATGAGGAACAATTGAATTTCTCAAGTCGGGTTCGTTTTCATTGTTCTGATGAATTTGTGAGTGATCTTAAAGATATCCAAAAGGAGAAGGGTGTAAGGTTGGATGGATTTGATATATTCTGTACTTGTGTGGCTTCTATTCAACAATCATTGTCAGGATCAACTCCTTTTAGTGACACCAATCTTTAGAATTTTTCAGAAAAGCCTCCTATGCATAAACCTTCAGTTGTTACAACTTGAGGAAATGGATAAGAAGGATTTATCTAACCTTAGGCATCATGATCAAAAAGACCTAGTTTTTACGAACATGAAACCTAAACCCAAACAAGATTGTGAGATGGTTGAAGCTAAAATACCTAGTTGCATGTGTGGGATAGATTTCAAACATTTAGGAGATCTAGATATAATGGAGAAAAAGGTGGAAACTCCAAGCCCACAAGCCCTACCATCACTTGAGGAACACACATCACCTATAACTTACCCAGAAGAAGTAGAAGAGACTATAGGAGCCCCGATTGATAGAGAACCTTTGGACCAAACGCCACTAGAGAATGTAGGTTTAGATGCTTGTTGTCATGACCGCTCTCTTAGTCTTAGGGAAGTTCCTAATTTTGATGAACCGGAGCCTCAACCAAAAACCTTACCCAATGTTCCGTCTTTAGATGTGAATCTTGGAATTGAATTAGGCCCCAATCCACCCATCAAAATAGATAGTCCGGGTAGTTGCTTGATAAAGGTGGTAGATTCTAGGCCATGTAGAGTGGAAGCTAATATAGGAGTAACCCATGACCTTACACACTTATATCACCATTCATGGTTGATAACAAGAAACATTATGGGTTTAAACCGGGTTTATTAGGTCAAGATGGATCCTTAACTAAGAATCTTTTGAAGTTGATAGAAGATGATCCATTTTTAGGAGAGAGATTTGATTCACCCGCTACACCAATTGAATTAGGTAAGGTTATAATGAATGGAGCACACTCCTTTGAGCACATAAATCACCCATCACCCTCTCCTCACGTAGCAAATTTCCACCCTAAGGGTGTGTATCACTACTATCACCCACACTTAAACTTAAGTGTAGGGAAAACCTCCTCTTTATCCGTTAAATAAGGGTAGAGTCAGGCTCGTGACTCGAACAAAAACAAGCGCTTCTTGGGAGGCAACCCATGTGTATTTGTTTTTCATTTTCATTTATGTGTCGTATATCTTTTATTAATTGTTTATTCACAAGTTTGAATTTGTAAAAATGCTTTATTTTGTCTTTAACCTCGTCTTAATTACATATGAAGGTATTTTACATAAGGGATAAGTGTAGGGAGGATTACACACGTTTTCAAAAGAAACGTAAACATGAGAATAACAATTCATTAAAAGATATATATGTGTGTTTGTTAGAGTCAAATGCTTGTATCGAGTCATAATTGATGTTTTGCAGGAATTTTTCCAGATTCTAAAGATATAAATTTTCCAGAATTTTTTTCAGAAAATCGCAGACCAGTTTCTGTCAGGATCACAACCTGACGGCGTCAGGAGGAGTAGAAACAACTTCTAACTTTTTCTCGTTTTCTGTGCTACTTATAATTTTTGGAATTTTTCAGGTCTTAATTTTCCAGAAAATCTGCAAACATCCATTCCACAAGCATTATATCTTATTTAAGTCTGGAATTACATCTTGTTGTGATTTTTCTTTGTTCGGTTTGATGCGTTGGGTTGTTTTTTTTCTTCAACTGTGCAGGTTTTATTTATCAAGAAGAAGTTACATAAGATTGGAAGGAGCTTTTCACGCACACATTCTTCTTGGAAAGGATTTAACCACTACTTCACACACGGATCCTACCGAGCTAATCAGGGGAGTACTAGTTTCTTTCGTTTTTAATTACCTTCCATTATCATAACTTTGATACTTTCGGGGAACATTGGGGACAATGTTCAGTTTAAGTGTAGGGAGGGAAAATAAAACGAGAACTTTGAAACTATGCTTATCCTTGATTATTTGCTTTGTCCAATTGTATTTGTGTAATAAACCATGAGAAAATATTGGTTAGGGTAATTTTGGCACCAAATTTGAATTTTTTCATGACATATAAGAGTGGGCCATTAGTCTTAACAAAAGCGTCTCACGGATAGGAAGTTACATGACTAGCACAAAAACCCTTTACCACTTAAATTCCACCCAAAATGTGAGGATCGCCCTTAGATTAGTAGGAATTAAAGCATTCATCTTTAATGCTTAGTGTGTGAACCGGTAGTATAATAGATTCTAGAACTTGTTTTGTGATGCATTCCGAGATCGCTAGTAAGACTACACTTGTGTAGTTAGGAATAACTAAATGATAAGAGGCATTAGGATAACCCTTGTTTGATACCCGTAATATAATTACTTCTTCCACATCGGTTGAGTAATTCACCCACACCCTTTGCGTTGTACTCATCTTTAGTACACGATACCCCTAGTTAACCCCTCAGAGCCTATCCTTTTCGCGGTTCTCGTGATGTTTCGGTTTTTCCGAAATATCAATGAAGAGCATTGTTTACACCCCACCCCCAAATATACACCCAAATCGCCTTAGCCTACCCTATATGCACTCACTTTTAGTGCATTATTGTTATCACCCTAAACCCTTAGTTCAATTATCTGGTTGCTTGCATGAGTTGCTAAGTCGAGTCATATCCTTTGTATACAGTTTTGGGACGATTGGGATTCATGGGAAAAGTTAAAGTTTATGAAATGACGGGAAGGGAACGTTAAATTCAAATTCCCTTTGTTTGCATAATAATGTACCCCAAGTGTTTTGATCTTTTCAATTCGGGTCAAATTAGTGTTAAAGTAATAAAAATTCAAGTGTAGGGATGTGCCTATAAATCCCCATCATTTTGATGTTGCCGTAGAGGATGGTAGAGTAAAAATGTATGAAAAAAAAAATCGAAAAAAAAGAGAAAAAGAGAAAAGAAAAAAAATAGAGTGAAAAAAAAAAAAACATACGGACTACCATCCTACATCTATCCTTTTAATTTATGTTTGTTTATTTCATTTAGCTAGAGTCTAGAGTGTCGAGTCTTGGCTTAGCAACGCCATTCTACGTATGCATTTAACATAGAGATTTTTGACTTGCCACCACTATATAGCCTATCCCACCAAACCCTTTGTTTCCCTACCGTAAGCCTAACGTTACAACCCTTTAAAGACCTCTTTGATAGTCTTTCCTAGGTGCTTACGCCAAAGTGATGGAGGTTTGATCTATTCTCAAGCCTATGGTAATCTATGTACTAGGACCGGTTAATGAGTGTTTAACTTCCATTTCCAATTTGTTATATTTCATATACACCCGAGAGAGATGTGAGTATCCAAACACCCCATGTGAGGTGCTAGTATGTGATTTCCGTGCTTGTTATGACTTTTTCGGGGCTTATATGTGTTGTGGACCGTTTTGAACGAATGCTTCATGACCCCTAACTTATAAATTAATTGGCTAAAAGCACATTTGCTTGAGGACAAGCAAATACCAAGTGTAGGGATATTTGATAATGTTTTAAAAGGTACCTTTTTGAGGGGTCATTTAAACCCTTATTTGATCACTTTTGTATCCGTTATTGCTTAATATCGTTCCTTTTCACTTTTTAGGTTTCTTGAAGGCAAAATGCTGGAATGGCACTTATTTGGACGAAAAGGCGCGAATATACGAAGAAAATGGCCAAAGTCAGAATCGAGACAATCAAAGCTGCTGAAAACATAAGGTGACGGCGTCAGGTGTTAAATTGCGACGCCGTCGGAGGATTTTGTGACGGGACAGAAGCCAAAACTCCTATTTTCAAGTGACGACGTCAAGTTATAAAAGAGTAGGCCGTCACAACTCAGACGACCTAGATGCAATCCAGACGGCGTCAGAAGCTGAAGAGGACGGCGTCACAAGCATAAGGTGACGCTGTCGCAAGTCTAACGTGGCCAAGACGAAACCCTAATGACGGCGACACGACAGCGTCACAAAACATAAGGTGACGCCGTCGCATATGTAATATTATATATAGAATCCGAATTTTTCAGTATTCAGTGTGTAGTCTTTTGGAGTAAAAACCTAAACCGAACCAAGGCTATCTTGTACAGTATTTTAGGGTTCCAAACCCTATCTTACACCAAGATAA
This sequence comes from Chrysanthemum seticuspe, assembly GCA_019973895.1. Lineage (NCBI taxonomy): Eukaryota > Viridiplantae > Streptophyta > Magnoliopsida > Asterales > Asteraceae > Chrysanthemum > Chrysanthemum seticuspe. The sequence continues at coordinate 191,715,337 of BPTQ01000008.1, forward strand.
GTGTTTTACTTCATTAATACAATTATGTCTTTGATTATTTGTGTGTATGCTTGCATGTTCTCCATGTCCGGCTAATTTACTTGTGTGTTTGCTTAGGGAATATGAAACTTAATTATTGAATATTGATTGGTTGTCTCTTATCTTAGTTGTTAATGATCTAGTAATGCGATAGGTCATTCGTTGTGTACTTAATGCTTGATTAAATCTGTGTGAACCTTAGAATATGACTCCTTGAATAGTTGTAAGCTAAATCATCCAAAGAGTGCCTTAGAGTAAGAGTTTATTATCCCTAGTGGGTTTTGTAGACGAGACCCTTTGGTAAGTTCAAAGACTTAGGGAGAAACGCATACCCTACAACCTTAGACACACAACGCAACTAAGAATAAGGACGTGACAATTCAACCACCAATAGGAGATAATTAAGGAGTAGTAAAACCTAAGTAAACACATCTTTAAACTATCATACGAGCACACAACAATAGACATAGACTATCCTTAGCTTAGTTAATTAGATAAGTAGAGTAATCGGTAGAAATACCAACCCCCAAATCCAAACCCCGAGATTCGTACCTTTCCATTCCATAAAATATAAAAATACAAAAATAATCATCCCTCACCTTTAGACTTAAATCGACATACACTTCAGCCTAACGACACTATTCCCCTAGAGAACGATATCAATACCCGTGGCTTACCCTAATACTACACTACAACGATTAGGTTCACTGCCTAGGGTGTTATAAAACTTGCTCGACGAAAAGGAAGTTCCTTTGACCCCGAACGACGCGTGTAGCGTTATCATGAGCATACTCTGATAAATCTTTGATAATTCTCCAATTCCGCGTCTCTTTAGCTCCAGTGCTCGTAATTTACCTGAAAGTGGAATATAATGGAAAACAAGCGTAAATCCATATAAATGATATAAATTACAAGCTTTATTGGGGGAAATTGACACTTAATATTCAGGATAATTTGATGTTATCACTCCCCCAAAGGGTGGTCATTGAGATCTCTTTCTGTGACCTGTGGGTTATGGGTCCACCAATAGAAATGGATGATCTTTTAACTTTTTTGATGCTTGTTATCTTGAAATTTGAGTCTTTGTGTAATAGCTATGTTAGATTCTTTGTTCCAATCATGTTTTGTGATCTTTGTTCTTTGATTGCCTTTCATCAACGTCTTAATTAATGGTGTCTTTACGTCTTTTCCAACATGCTCATACTCTTTGTTGAACTTTGTGCTTCATATTTGTGTAGTTTTCATGATTTGACTTTGATTTTTGTCTCTTAATTTTCTGATTCTCTGACTTTGATATAGAATCGTTGTTGAACTTTACATAACTTGATCTTTTGATGGGAACTTTTCTTTTAAATTTTCGCTGCTTCATCTTTCATAATGATGTTGGTATGAGCATGTGAAAATGGAGGATGTTGATGATCATGGTAACAGTAACGGTCTTCCTCCAAGGTACGAAAATCGGTAGATGCATGGTAAATTTTAGTAATAAACACCAATCAATCACGTTGGAATTTTCTTAGAGAATTGTCCACTACGATTGTTTTTAATGATGAATGTCTTGATTCCGTTCACCTTGGTTGGGCACATCAGCCGTCCGAATCCTATTAAGGACAATTATCAATACTTTGGATAAAATCCAAGTAAAGACCCATGTCTTCAGGACTTGGTTCATGAAATGAATCTCTTTAGAAGGATTTCCAGCACTTACAGGTTCAGATGGTTCGAGAGTATTAACAACATACTGTGAAAACACCACTCGAGTCCTTACAAAGGCTGTTCCTGAATCGGATACCCTCAAGAAGGCTTACAACAAAATAAGTGAGCTGCTAAAGTATGCCAAAGTATCACTCCATGACTGTAGACCATTTAGAGTATAAATTAACCATCATGATGTGTAAGGCAAGATCAAAAGATCTTAAAAAAGACTCTTATACAACTTGTGTTATTTTTAGTGAACAAAAGTGTATGTATATGAAAGTGTATTCTAAGAGATTTTTTGATGAATCTCGTGGCTCTAGACTCGATTATCTGAGTTTTGGTTTTAGTGGTCGGAGGTTGGAGCAGATGCCTCCTGTTTCAATACCAACACATCTCGGAGTAAGAGGTCGATAGATTACACAAGGTTCTCCATGAGAAATGAAACAAGATCCATTTAATAGGAACTTGAGTGGCTAGGATGTGTGGTATAGTGCGTCACTGGGTCCATGATGTCTTGTCTTTAATACCGGTATCATCTTAGAGATAACCAATAGTAGATGTATTGACCCGGTTTCTGTCCTAAGTGTTTGGAGGGTGTGGAAAACTAGAAGGGGGGTTGAATAGTTTTGCCAATTAAAACTTCCTTTTAATCTATTTGAATCGACTTATGTCAATCGATTTGGATGTGTGTGTTGGATGTTGATAAACAAGCATGTAAAGGCAAGTAATGAAAAGGTATGAGTAAGAAGCACAAAACCACAACGCGAGTATTTATAGTGGTTCGGCTACAAGGACACCTTCCTTGCCCTACTCTACTCCCCGAGTCACCTACTCGAGAGTTCGTAAACACTACACCAATCTCCTTATGGCGGAGAAGCATTCACAACGTCGCCTACCCTTTTTCCGGTGCTAGGCTAACCACCGGGTTCTTTGACTCCAAGGTGAACCACACCTACACAATGTCCCCTACCCTTTATAAGGTACTAGGATAAGTACCTAGTTCTTTCACTCCAAGGTGAACTACACCTTCACAACGTCGCCTACCCTTTATTAGGTACTAGGCTAAGCACCTAGTTCCATTGCAATGGAGGAACTACTACCACACTACACCAACGACTAATCCCAAAGGAGATCTACTCCTTTACAACATCATCAAGGATATCAATATCCTTGAATCTAATACTAGTCTATCTTGTACATCGAAACACACCATATCGAATGTACATCTAAGGCACCTTTCACTAATGCCTTTGACTAGATCTACAAGACACCTTTCACTAATGTCTTGTGTCTTGACTTCTAAGCACCTTTCACTAATGCTTCTAGTCTTGACTTCTAAGCACCTACTACAAGTGCTTATGATATGGACGATATATACCCTTCACTAATATCTTCGTCTTGACACTTGAGACATTTTTCACTAATGTCTTCAACACTACACTTCTTACAAGAAAGAAAGGAATCATCAACAAGAAGACTTCAGTAGCCTTGATGATGAGGAAGCATGGCAACTCATGGACTTGAGCTTGCTCGACTTCAAAGGTGGTGATCTTGCCTTTAAGAGGAACCTAGAAGATCACACAAAAACAAAACTACAAAAATAGATCTCTTGGATCTGATACTAATCTAGTTTGTTTGCAAGTAAGTTTGCAAAATCTTTCGTCTAAGTGACGAATGTGCTCCCCATTGATGATTGCAATTTTGCAAGGGGATGCCACGAAATGTAAACCTAATATTGCAAGTAATTTACAATGTATTGCTTTGACATAAAGCTCCCCTAGCTTTAGGATGTCAAAGTCTTCATGTGTAAATTGAATAACTACAAAACAAAGGTTAGAAAACAAGTATAATTCACAATTTCCTGCAAATGTGGTCCAAGTTAGTAGAAAATAGTTTTCTGTCTCACGGATCCCACGGTTCCCTCCTAGTAGGGATCCGTTTAGGCAATTCAGAGGGATCCGTATAGCTGATGATCAATTTCAGCAATGGTGATATAACAAGTAATGTTATCACAAAAATGAGATATGAATACAATGTAATCATATGCTTGGAAATATAACAAGTATCATGTAATTTCATTTAATAAAACTAGAGTTATGATATACATGACTATAAAAACTAAGAAAATAAGAAAATACATGAATAGGAATTTCTAGACCAACTATCGCTTGATTCTAGGACACCACTAAAATCTTCTAGCTCAAGTTTTGTTTAGGTTTAATCTCGTCGAAACGTTCGAGGAGATGATAGAACATGAAACGTTGTTCTTCTCGTACTTCATGTATCAAACTTTCAACATGTTAAGAATGATAACAATCTTTGTCATGGCTAGGTAGTGGTGGTGGAAGAAATGAAATGGCTTGATGCGAAGGATCAAGTGAAGCGGCTTGTGGAGCTTCAAACGATGGAGGGATTGGTGGAGGTGCATTTGAGAATGGCTCGACCAAGAATGATGGTGGTGGTAGAGAAGTGTCAACTTCCATATGGTCGGGTGGTTGACTTTGATGATTTCTCATAATCCAAATGGGATTATATGATGGAAACGGCGAAAAGGAAGCCGGAGCAAGTGTTGACTCAACACCTTGATTTTGTACCATTATTCCTCCTAATGAGGAGTAAGTTGTCGGCGGAGGCGGATGAGACGGCCTAGGAGGAAAATCCTCTAAATTGTAGAGGTGTGGTGATGATAGTGGAGATGTAAAAGAAATAGCTCTAGGAACCAATGGTGATGGTTTAGTGGAGATGATATTGTTTGGCCTAGGAGGTATGGTGGTGTTTGGCATAGGTAGTTTTGTGGGTACTATCCTTTTAGGAATTGGTTTGATTGGTTGAGGAAAGATCCTATCATTTGTTGGCTTGACCGGAGATGATTCGGTTGAAGAGATTTCGTGTATAACACGAGCCTTTTTGATGGGTGGTTCTTTGGTGGATAAGTTACTACTTGGGGTTTTCCTCATGATGAGATGATTTCAAGAGGTTTGTAAGGGTTTCTAAAGTGCTGAAAGTTAGGATGAAGGTGATGACTATGGAGGTCCTAACAATGTGGTTTATAAACCAAGAGATTTGGCAAGTGCATTTAAGCCTTAAGCCACTAAGATTCATTGGAATGTGATGATTAACATGTACAAGAGTCAACTTCAGAGTTTGTACTGATCTAGGAACTCATTTAAGATGAGATGGAGTGTTTGAGTTAGAAAGATGAGTTGAAATGATTGTTTTAACAAGATTTGACATAAAATGTCATCCGGATCCCACGGTTCCCTCCTCAGAGGGATCCGTCTAGGCTAATCCTAGGGATCCGGCTCTCAGCAGCTATGAAAGAGTGGAAATGATGTTTCTAAGATCTAAGATCTATATCATCTTGAGTGTTTCAGTCCTCCTAAGTGTCTTAAATGAAAGGGGTGCTTAAGTACTTGAAGGTAATGAGTGATGTAGCTAATGATTGTCTTTTATGGAAGGATTTGGAACTTTCATGAGTACCAATGGATGAGCAAGGATGACACTAAAGATGAGAGTGTCAATTGAAGCTAAATGATCCTAGAGATCAGGTTGTGACTTAGGATAGTGTTTTGGAAAATATCCTAAAGGCTTTGAGATGGGAAAACTATAATTTGATCAACTTTGATCAATTTTGAGGTAAGGATGATTTATGATCAATTTTTCCATAATCGAAAAGATTTCTAAGACTAGATGTGAGGGATCAAGTGAAAAATGAAGTGTGAGTTTAAGAGCGGAAGAGTAATGGATTAAAAAAGAAACGATAGATCTACAAGCGTCTTAGAGTGTGATCTAGGTAAGTTATGTGTGAGTAGGAAGGATCTACCTATCTTAACAAGGACTTAATTTGCCTTAAGACACTATGTTTAGCTTAGTGTGAGGTGTTCTAAGGATATGTTTGAAATATAATGCTTGCAATTGCATTTTCTGTTTTCCGGATCCCACGGTTCCCTAAGTGTAGGGATCCGTCTAGCACAAACATTGGGATCCGTCCATCTGCTCAGCAGAACCTTTACTAAAGGTATGCAATGATCTTGACAATGCATTATATCCCAAGGTTGGTTTAAAGAGGTTCTAACACTAAGATATCAAATGTAAGATGTTTTATTTCATGAGGGAAATAGGATTACATTGATAAAGCACGAGTACAAGAAGATTGATCCTATTTGAAATACTACTAAGTTCCTTAATTGTTTTTGCTAGGATGATCATCACGTTGTTGATGAGTGTTGGCGGAATCAAGAATGAAGAAAGTCTTCATGAGAGATATGTTTAGCGGTTCCATCATCTTGTTCACAAGTACGTACAACGGACTTTGAAATTGAGGATGAAAGTGCATAACGTTGTGATAGAGGCGCGTCAAGAACATTCCATAAGGGATGAGTTTATTCTTGGAGCCTTGAAGATTTACAATTCACCTTGCGAAGAAGTAGGCGAGATTGTATGGTTGTTGTGTTAGCAAACAGTACAACATATGAGCACAACAAGCGGGAAGGATTTCTCGATTTCCTCTAAGACTCCAAACATTTTCACGTAGAATGAGTACAAGGGGCTTGTACTCTTCTCGGATGTCCCGTGTGAAGATAATGTTAGGATCGGAGTAATATGGTCGAGGTTTGCATATTATGCGATGTAAATCTTCCGGGGAGGGTATGTGTGAACAATATGGACTATTTTCTTCACGAAAGTTGAAGAGAGAATCAAGAGACCAATCTTCGGTGATGGCACATTGTCCATGATTTGGAATTCGGAGGATGTGAGCAAAATGCCCAAGGGTTAAAGTAAACTTTTGGTTTTTGATATAAAACCAAAGAGATAGAGAGCGATCCTCGTTATGAACGAGTTCATCTTGACGGAAGAATTCCATTATGAACCTTGGACATACCTTCTCGTTGATTTCAAGAAGACATTCTAGTCCTATGGCTCGGAAGGAGGTATTGATACCTTCTTCGAATTGTAGAGAGGTGTCTACAATACGTCCTTCGTGGAAGTGACGGTTTTCGAGGTTGTTGAACCCACGAACATGAATGTCAGGTGTGTTGGGTTCAAGGGAGATGTTCGGAGTGTAGACGCTAGTGAGTGAAAAGTGAAACTCATATTCATGCGTCATAGTTGAACCTATAGAAACGACGAGTTAACAAAAAGTGATGTTTGTGGTCAACCTATAATTGTCTAATGTTTTTTATTAGATTTTTATTAACAATAGTTTTTAACAAGAAAGACACTTAACTCACTTATGGTTTTGACATTCTAGTGGAGTATTACTTTTAGAAGAAAAGTGGTTTTTAATTTGCATGAAAAACTGTTCTCCTGTAGGACGGATCCCACGGTTCCTTTTCAAAAGGGATCCGGCTAGTATAACTTCCGGGATCCGTAGATCTGTAATTACAGAAACCGATTTTATGAAAAGCATAGGTTTTTAGATCTCATAGTTTTATACCAAGATATGTGTTTTAACCTACATTTTCTTTTTAACATGCATACATGACTTCTAATGTATCACGAAAGAAAGAAATAAAACAAAGAAAAATGATAAGCACATAATAACCTAGATAACTAGACTATTAGTAATATTTCATTTCAATACTAAGAATGATACAAAGGATTGGGTATATAACCCCAATGTAGATTAACAACACAAAGTAAATATCTCCGTATGTGAACTTCATCATAGGGAACACAAGTGCGATGAGTGTTAAGACGATGAGTACGAAGGCGACGTAAACCATGTTGAAGACGATCCTTCTTGGTTTTGGTTGGGATGAAATGGAGAGGAGGATGAAGTTTTGAGTGAGATGGAATTTTTGAAATTGGAAGATTTGAAAAAGTGAGGATTTGATAGAGTGGGCGTCGAGTGGAATATTTATGGGGAAGGAGTATTTTTCAAAATTTGTGTTTTTGTTTTATTATTGGATTAAAAGAAACAAAACATAAGTTTTATATACCACGACTTTAGACGAGAAATAAAACACGTATGTCAGAAAAAGGCTTCCTAATGAAGTTTCATGTAAAACATGTATATGCACAAAAGATAATCATATAAATACCTAAATAGGCATACTTAATTATCAAGCAAAATAAAAAGAAAATCATGCCTCTAGCGCACTTAGGAATGTCTTTACAAATGACACAGCAAATGTCACTTAGACGATTCCCGCTCCTTTGCGTTTAAGATACCTTCTTAAGGAAGGTATTCTTGTTACCAAGCGATTCCTATAGCTTGGTGGGTATGAGCTTTGACTAATCAACATGCCAAAGAAGATTAGTGCAATTAAATAAAAAGAAAAAATGTTGTTATCAAATCAACATCCAAACATATAGTTTTAAAAGACATGGTGTTTGTTTTTATGAAAAACCATCTTTGTAGTTTTCAATTAACCATGGATCGTATCAAGTTTTTAAAGTACAATATACATCAAGAAACTTGGTAACGAAGCTCTGATGGCAATTGTGGAAAACTAGAAAGGGGGGTTGAATAGTTTTGCCAATTAAAACTTCCTTTTAATCTATTTGAATCGACTTATGTCAATCTATTTGGATGTGTGTGTTGGATGTTGATAAACAAGCATGTAAAGGCAAGTAATGAAAAGATATGAGTAAGAAGCACAAAACCACAACGCGAGTATTTATAGTGGTTCGGCTACAAGGACACCTTCCTTGCCCTACTCTACTCCCCGAGTCACCTACTCGAGAGTTCGTAAACACTACACCAATCTCCTTATGGCGGAGAAGCATTCACAACGTCGCCTACCCTTTTTCCGGTGCTAGGCTAACCACCGGGTTCTTTGACTCCAAGGTGAACCACACCTACACAATGTCCCCTACCCTTTATAAGGTACTAGGATAAGTACCTAGTTCTTTCACTCCAAGGTGAACTACACCTTCACAACGTCGCCTACCCTTTATTAGGTACTAGGCTAAGCACCTAGTTCCATTGCAATGGAGGAACTACTACCACACTACACCAACGACTAATCCCAAAGGAGATCTACTCCTTTACAACATCATCAAGGATATCAATATCCTTGAATCTAATACTAGTCTATCTTGTACATCGAAACACACCATATCGAATGTACATCTAAGGCACCTTTCACTAATGCCTTTGACTAGATCTACAAGACACCTTTCACTAATGTCTTGTGTCTTGACTTCTAAGCACCTTTCACTAATGCTTCTAGTCTTGACTTCTAAGCACCTACTACAAGTGCTTATGATATGGACGATATATACCCTTCACTAATATCTTCGTCTTGACACTTGAGACATTTTTCACTAATGTCTTCAACACTACACTTCTTACAAGAAAGAAAGGAATCATCAACAAGAAGACTTCAGTAGCCTTGATGATGAGGAAGCATGGCAACTCATGGACTTGAGCTTGCTCGACTTCAAAGGTGGTGATCTTGCCTTTAAGAGGAACCTAGAAGATCACACAAAAACAAAACTACAAAAATAGATCTCTTGGATCTGATACTAATCTAGTTTGTTTGCAAGTAAGTTTGCAAAATCTTTCGTCTAAGTGACGAATGTGCTCCCCATTGATGATTGCAATTTTGCAAGGGGATGCCACGAAATGTAAACCTAATATTGCAAGTAATTTACAATGTATTGCTTTGACATAAAGCTCCCCTAGCTTTAGGATGTCAAAGTCTTCATGTGTAAATTGAATAACTACAAAACAAAGGTTAGAAAACAAGTATAATTCACAATTTCCTGCAAATGTGGTCCAAGTTAGTAGAAAATAGTTTTCTGTCTCACGGATCCCACGGTTCCCTCCTAGTAGGGATCCGTTTAGGCAATTCAGAGGGATCCGTATAGCTGATGATCAATTTCAGCAATGGTGATATAACAAGTAATGTTATCACAAAAATGAGATATGAATACAATGTAATCATATGCTTGGAAATATAACAAGTATCATGTAATTTCATTTAATAAAACTAGAGTTATGATATACATGACTATAAAAACTAAGAAAATAAGAAAATACATGAATAGGAATTTCTAGACCAACTATCGCTTGATTCTAGGACACCACTAAAATCTTCTAGCTCAAGTTTTGTTTAGGTTTAATCTCGTCGAAACGTTCGAGGAGATGATAGAACATGAAACGTTGTTCTTCTCGTACTTCATGTATCAAACTTTCAACATGTTAAGAATGATAACAATCTTTGTCATGGCTAGGTAGTGGTGGTGGAAGAAATGAAATGGCTTGATGCGAAGGATCAAGTGAAGCGGCTTGTGGAGCTTCAAACGATGGAGGGATTGGTGGAGGTGCATTTGAGAATGGCTCGACCAAGAATGATGGTGGTGGTAGAGAAGTGTCAACTTCCATATGGTCGGGTGGTTGACTTTGATGATTTCTCATAATCCAAATGGGATTATATGATGGAAACGGCGAAAAGGAAGCCGGAGCAAGTGTTGACTCAACACCTTGATTTTGTACCATTATTCCTCCTAATGAGGAGTAAGTTGTCGGCGGAGGCGGATGAGACGGCCTAGGAGGAAAATCCTCTAAATTGTAGAGGTGTGGTGATGATAGTGGAGATGTAAAAGAAATAGCTCTAGGAACCAATGGTGATGGTTTAGTGGAGATGATATTGTTTGGCCTAGGAGGTATGGTGGTGTTTGGCATAGGTAGTTTTGTGGGTACTATCCTTTTAGGAATTGGTTTGATTGGTTGAGGAAAGATCCTATCATTTGTTGGCTTGACCGGAGATGATTCGGTTGAAGAGATTTCGTGTATAACACGAGCCTTTTTGATGGGTGGTTCTTTGGTGGATAAGTTACTACTTGGGGTTTTCCTCATGATGAGATGATTTCAAGAGGTTTGTAAGGGTTTCTAAAGTGCTGAAAGTTAGGATGAAGGTGATGACTATGGAGGTCCTAACAATGTGGTTTATAAACCAAGAGATTTGGCAAGTGCATTTAAGCCTTAAGCCACTAAGATTCATTGGAATGTGATGATTAACATGTACAAGAGTCAACTTCAGAGTTTGTACTGATCTAGGAACTCATTTAAGATGAGATGGAGTGTTTGAGTTAGAAAGATGAGTTGAAATGATTGTTTTAACAAGATTTGACATAAAATGTCATCCGGATCCCACGGTTCCCTCCTCAGAGGGATCCGTCTAGGCTAATCCTAGGGATCCGGCTCTCAGCAGCTATGAAAGAGTGGAAATGATGTTTCTAAGATCTAAGATCTATATCATCTTGAGTGTTTCAGTCCTCCTAAGTGTCTTAAATGAAAGGGGTGCTTAAGTACTTGAAGGTAATGAGTGATGTAGCTAATGATTGTCTTTTATGGAAGGATTTGGAACTTTCATGAGTACCAATGGATGAGCAAGGATGACACTAAAGATGAGAGTGTCAATTGAAGCTAAATGATCCTAGAGATCAGGTTGTGACTTAGGATAGTGTTTTGGAAAATATCCTAAAGGCTTTGAGATGGGAAAACTATAATTTGATCAACTTTGATCAATTTTGAGGTAAGGATGATTTATGATCAATTTTGCCATAATCGAAAAGATTTCTAAGACTAGATGTGAGGGATCAAGTGAAAAATGAAGTGTGAGTTTAAGAGCGGAAGAGTAATGGATTAAAAAAGAAACGATAGATCTACAAGCGTCTTAGAGTGTGATCTAGGTAAGTTATGTGTGAGTAGGAAGGATCTACCTATCTTAACAAGGACTTAATTTGCCTTAAGACACTATGTTTAGCTTAGTGTGAGGTGTTCTAAGGATATGTTTGAAATATAATGCTTGCAATTGCATTTTCTGTTTTCCGGATCCCACGGTTCCCTAAGTGTAGGGATCCGTCTAGCACAAACATTGGGATCCGTCCATCTGCTCAGCAGAACCTTTACTAAAGGTATGCAATGATCTTGACAATGCATTATATCCCAAGGTTGGTTTAAAGAGGTTCTAACACTAAGATATCAAATGTAAGATGTTTTATTTCATGAGGGAAATAGGATTACATTGATAAAGCACGAGTACAAGAAGATTGATCCTATTTGAAATACTACTAAGTTCCTTAATTGTTTTTGCTAGGATGATCATCACGTTGTTGATGAGTGTTGGCGGAATCAAGAATGAAGAAAGTCTTCATGAGAGATATGTTTAGCGGTTCCATCATCTTGTTCACAAGTACGTACAACGGACTTTGAAATTGAGGATGAAAGTGCATAACGTTGTGATAGAGGCGCGTCAAGAACATTCCATAAGGGATGAGTTTATTCTTGGAGCCTTGAATATTTACAATTCACCTTGCGAAGAAGTAGGCGAGATTGTATGGTTGTTGTGTTAGCAAACAGTACAACATATGAGCACAACAAGCGGGAAGGATTTCTCGATTTCCTCTAAGACTCCAAACATTTTCACGTAGAATGAGTACAAGGGGCTTGTACTCTTCTCGGATGTCCCGTGTGAAGATAATGTTAGGATCGGAGTAATATGGTCGAGGTTTGCATATTATGCGATGTAAATCTTCCGGGGAGGGTATGTGTGAACAATATGGACTATTTTCTTCACGAAAGTTGAAGAGAGAATCAAGAGACCAATCTTCGGTGATGGCACATTGTCCATGATTTGGAATTCGGAGGATGTGAGCAAAATGCCCAAGGGTTAAAGTAAACTTTTGGTTTTTGATATAAAACCAAAGAGATAGAGAGCGATCCTCGTTATGAACGAGTTCATCTTGACGGAAGAATTCCATTATGAACCTTGGACATACCTTCTCGTTGATTTCAAGAAGACATTCTAGTCCTATGGCTCGGAAGGAGGTATTGATACCTTCTTCGAATTGTAGAGAGGTGTCTACAATACGTCCTTCGTGGAAGTGACGGTTTTCGAGGTTGTTGAACCCACGAACATGAATGTCAGGTGTGTTGGGTTCAAGGGAGATGTTCGGAGTGTAGACGCTAGTGAGTGAAAAGTGAAACTCATATTCATGCGTCATAGTTGAACCTATAGAAACGACGAGTTAACAAAAAGTGATGTTTGTGGTCAACCTATAATTGTCTAATGTTTTTTATTAGATTTTTATTAACAATAGTTTTTAACAAGAAAGACACTTAACTCACTTATGGTTTTGACATTCTAGTGGAGTATTACTTTTAGAAGAAAAGTGGTTTTTAATTTGCATGAAAAACTGTTCTCCTGTAGGACGGATCCCACGGTTCCTTTTCAAAAGGGATCCGGCTAGTATAACTTCCGGGATCCGTAGATCTGTAATTACAGAAACCGATTTTATGAAAAGCATAGGTTTTTAGATCTCATAGTTTTATACCAAGATATGTGTTTTAACCTACATTTTCTTTTTAACATGCATACATGACTTCTAATGTATCACGAAAGAAAGAAATAAAACAAAGAAAAATGATAAGCACATAATAACCTAGATAACTAGACTATTAGTAATATTTCATTTCAATACTAAGAATGATACAAAGGATTGGGTATATAACCCCAATGTAGATTAACAACACAAAGTAAATATCTCCGTATGTGAACTTCATCATAGGGAACACAAGTGCGATGAGTGTTAAGACGATGAGTACGAAGGCGACGTAAACCATGTTGAAGACGATCCTTCTTGGTTTTGGTTGGGATGAAATGGAGAGGAGGATGAAGTTTTGAGTGAGATGGAATTTTTGAAATTGGAAGATTTGAAAAAGTGAGGATTTGATAGAGTGGGCGTCGAGTGGAATATTTATGGGGAAGGAGTATTTTTCAAAATTTGTGTTTTTGTTTTATTATTGGATTAAAAGAAACAAAACATAAGTTTTATATACCACGACTTTAGACGAGAAATAAAACACGTATGTCAGAAAAAGGCTTCCTAATGAAGTTTCATGTAAAACATGTATATGCACAAAAGATAATCATATAAATACCTAAATAGGCATACTTAATTATCAAGCAAAATAAAAAGAAAATCATGCCTCTAGCGCACTTAGGAATGTCTTTACAAATGACACAGCAAATGTCACTTAGACGATTCCCGCTCCTTTGCGTTTAAGATACCTTCTTAAGGAAGGTATTCTTGTTACCAAGCGATTCCTATAGCTTGGTGGGTATGAGCTTTGACTAATCAACATGCCAAAGAAGATTAGTGCAATTAAATAAAAAGAAAAAATGTTGTTATCAAATCAACATCCAAACATATAGTTTTAAAAGACATGGTGTTTGTTTTTATGAAAAACCATCTTTGTAGTTTTCAATTAACCATGGATCGTATCAAGTTTTTAAAGTACAATATACATCAAGAAACTTGGTAACGAAGCTCTGATGGCAATTGTGGAAAACTAGAAAGGGGGGTTGAATAGTTTTGCCAATTAAAACTTCCTTTTAATCTATTTGAATCGACTTATGTCAATCTATTTGGATGTGTGTGTTGGATGTTGATAAACAAGCATGTAAAGGCAAGTAATGAAAAGATATGAGTAAGAAGCACAAAACCACAACGCGAGTATTTATAGTGGTTCAGTTGCAAGGACACCTTCCTTGCCCTACTCCACTCCCCGAGTCACCTACTCGAGAGTTCGTAAACACTACACCAATCTCCTTATGGCGGAGAAGCCTTCACAACGTCGCCTACCCTTTTTCCGGTGCTAGGCTAACCACCGGGTTCTTTCACTCCAAGGTGAACCACACCTACACAACGTCACCTACCCTTTATAAGGTACTAGGCTAAGTACCTAGTTCTTTCACTCCAAGGCGAACTACACCTTCACAACGTCGCCTACCCTTTATTAGGTACTAGGCTAAGCACCTAGTTCCATTGCAATGGAGGAACTATTACCAAACTACACCAACGACTAATCCCAAAGGAGATCTACTCCTTTACAACATCATCAAGGATATCAATATCCTTGGATCTAATACTAGTCTATCTTGTACATCGAAACACACCATATCGAATGTACATCTAAGGCACCTTTCACTAATGCCTTTGACTAGATCTACAAGACACCTTTCACTAATGTCTTGTGTCTTGACTTCTAAGCACCTTTCACTAATGCTTCTAGTCTTGACTTCTAAGCACCTACCACAAGTGCTTATGATATGGACGATAGATACCATTCACTAATATCTTCGTCTTGACACTTGAGACATCTTTCACTAATGTCTTCAACACTACACTTCTTACAAGAAAGAAAGGAATCATCAACAAGAAGACTTCAGTAGCCTTGATGATGAGGAAGCATGACAACTCATGGACTTGAGCTTGCTCGACTTCAAAGGTGGTGATCTTGCCTTTAAGAGGAACCTAGAAGATCACACAAAAACAAAACTACAAACATAGATCTCTTGGATCTGAGGTTAGTGAGTTTTCAACTCAGGGAGAAAGTGTGTTAGAAAGGGGTAAGAAATAATGAAGAAATGGATCACTATTTATAGAAGAAAAAATCTACTGTTCCCCGGATCCTACGGATCCCTTCCACAAGGGATCCATCTAGCGTTAAGCTAGGGATCCGTGGGATGCTCCCTTTTACCCATGGGTATTTTGGTTATGGGTCATGGGTTGAACCATGGATCTTTAGCTAGATACAATGTATCTTTTGAGTGCAATGCACTTGGTCACTTGGGTATGGGTTGATCCATGGGTTATGGATATTATCCATGTATGATATAAGCATGATGTCATGCAATGAGTTATGGGTCAAGCTCCATGGGTCATGGGCTTTGGGTTGTACCCAACTACATTCAATGTATTTGCCCAATGGGTTGTGATACTTAAGTTTCTACCCATTTATATTACCCAATATACTACATACTAGTTATGTGTATATTATACCCAAATATGTAAACACTAGTTGTTGTACATATGTAATATTAAATCATAAAATCACTTATGCTTGTTTTAGTGTTTTATGTGAAAATGTGAATATGTTAGAAACTATTAGTTCAAACCATTTACGTATTTTATTTGTTTCGTTAAAATGTTTTTACGTTTGTTATCGACAAAACATTAGAAGATCGTAAAATATAAATAAACGTTTTTACGGCTTATTTGTATTAACAGAGGGCTCATTTCTTTTCACCCTTTCGTAACTTTTCTTTTTCATTCTTCAACCCCTTATTTCTCCTTTTCTCATATTACTCCTTTTTTCAATCATACCTAAGGACTTTCTAATTCTATTCTATTGGTGTTGTCCTTGGGTAGATCCCTCTGGCGCTAAAAGTGACTAAAGCCTATACTGAACATCGCCGTGGAATTCCTTAAAGTATAGGTTGCACGAAGCCCTTGACATATCCTCATCTATGTGAGACACTGAGCACTACAATGTAACTCCTTAAAGTGATAGTTGTTTACTGTAAGCACTACAACATAACTCCTTTGATAAATATAACTAGATATTCAAGACTAATCACATGTACACATTTTGTACATTATGCCCAAGCAGGTAATCTTCATGAGACATGCAACCAACCAACCATCTCGTCTCGTGAAGTCAAATAAGTAAGTGAACCCATGACTTAACAAACCAACAATTGATCATAGCTTCTCAATTTCGTTAAGATTGCGGGATCTCGTTGACAAAAACATAATCTCGAAAAATAACCTCTAACCCTTCAAGTAGTAAAAACTTATTCCGTGAAGTAGTCAAACTCCGTAAGTTTTATATAGTCTAAATCCAAGTCCAACCTTTGTACAATAATAAGCCAAAATTAAGTCAAAAACCAACCAAATTTAGTTTAAATTTCAAATAACCCAACATATATTAATCCAAATTTTCGGTATTCAACTTGTAGGCCCATTATCACAACAAAAAACTAGATCATAACCCATTGACAACCCAAAAAACTCTTAGTCAAACCCAAAAATAAGCTTATATAAAGCCCCTAAATATTTGCATATACAAACCCCAGTCATAGAATACACGCCTTCCATCCTTATGCCTCCCATCTCTCTCAAAAACATACGCCCACCCTTATTACTCCTATTGGAATCACTCCTAAACAGTATTATCAAGTGTTAGTCATTTACATGTAATAGGTTGCTTAATTATGGCTTTTATGTATGTATTAAGGGCTTGGCTTATGTAGAAAGCCCATGAGCCTATGCAAAGGCCCAAAAGGCCAATGCAAGAAATGCCCTAATCCCTTTGCCTATAAATACTATTTAACCTCTCATTTTAGAGGTGTTGTTCACTTTCATATATTACGCATTGTGGTCAAAAAAGGCGGGGTGTTACAGATGGTATCAGAGCCACTCCTGAGCCGTTCGGGATGGTGGGGCAAACCTCATCGAGGACGATGAGTCCCTAAGGGGGGGGGGTGATTGTGACACCCTAGGCAAATCCCACATCGGCTGTGGCCTGGAGAGATGCTGGGCTCATAAGATAACATTCGCCTTACAATGACACAACGCGTTTTGTGGTCTACTGCGGGTGGAGTTCTTAGGAACTGGCAGTTAAGCGTGCTCATGTGAGAGTAGTACTGGCTTGGGTGACCTGCCGGGAAGTCTTCAAATGAGGCCACAAAAACAAAGCCGTGAGCCTGCGGGCAAAGCGGACAATATTGTGGTCAAAAAAGGCGGGGTGTTACTTGTGTTTGTGTTTGTGTTGAACCTTCTCTTCTCATCTCTTGTTTTTATCATCTACATACTTGTGTTCATTTATGGTGACCTAACAGTGGTATCATACGCCATCTAGTTGGGTGAAACGTTTGTGTTTTGAAGTTTTGGTACCGTACGCGTAAAGAACTCACGTTACTTATTTTTCATTTGGATAAAAATTTTATTTTTTCACTTGTAAACTTAAGATTCTTATGGGTTAAGGTTTATATAGTGTTAAGGTTTCTAGTTTTTGCAAATAGTTTCAAGCTTTACGTGTTTTAGATTGGTTTTAAACTCGTTTGGATTTCGTACTCATAGTTTACGCTTAAGCTCAAATTTCATCTTGGTTCATCAAGTTTAAAACTTTCTTGTTATTTTGGTGATTTTGAAGTTGTTTCATCATTAAAAACGAGTTTACAAAACATTTTAGTGCATAAAATTGCGTTTTGGTGAATTATGTGAAGTTTACGCCTTGTGAAACCCTATTCTTACGCCTAAGCGGTTACGCCTAAGTCAGCAGTTACGCCTAATCTTGTTACGCGTAAGGACTTTTCATCACGATCTTCAAAGCTGTTGGTAACTCAGTGTATTACTTGCTTGGATAAGCTTGAAAAACACTTCGACTTGTGGATATCTCTCAAACTTGGACAAGTGTGAAGGATTTTGGTTTAAAACGTAATCTTACGCCTAAGCATAAAAGATTACGAGTAAGAACTTTACGCCTAAGTTAAATCTTATGCCTAAGGTACTTTACTTCTAAGAATTTAGTTTATGCGTAAGCTTAAGTTTAACCCTAAGTTTACATGTAAGATAGAGTTTAGGCATAAGCCTGAGTTTACGCTTAAGGGGAGTGTTACGCCTAACTTCATCAGTCTACGCCTAAGCTATTGTTACGCCTAAAGGACTTCTTCAACAAACACCAACAAGTTTCATTCAACTACAAAGATCCATCATCTACACAAGTTTCAAAGATGTATCAACCACCATACTCCAACTACTTTCCTCATGAATATCCTCAACAACAACAACAACAACAACTACAACTATATCCTCAACAACAACTACAACAAGTTGGAAATTACTTTCCTCCTCACATTGCACAACCACTTCCACCACAACAATTCCTTCATCAATACTCACAACAACATCAGTTTGCTAACTACTTTCAGTATCAGTTTCCACAGAAGTATGCTATGAATGTTACAACACAAAAGAAACCCACTTGGTTTGCAAAGATGTGTGAAGCTATAAGTAGCCAACAATCCATTCATGAAGCTGGATCCCTTGATAGACCTCCAATGCTCACTCTCGGAAACTATGATTAATGGGTGATGTGGTTCTTTAGGTTTTGTGATCTCAAGAAACCACATGGTAAGTTTTTGAAGAAGGTCATCCTTGAAGGTCCTTTTCAAATGCCTACTACAACAGTACCCAGAGATCCAACTGCTACTCAACCAAGGGATGATGTTACTCCGACTCCCAGAATAGATCAGCTCACTGCTGAACAAATACTTCATTTTGAAGCTGATAAACTTGCAATTCAATATATCCTTTTGGGTTTACCCAATCCGATTCTTTGCAGTGTTGATGCTCAGAAAATTTCAAAAGCAATGTGGGATCACATCCATCTCCTAATGGAACGCACTGAACTCAATCAAGAGGACATGGAATCAAAACTTTACTTATCATATGAGAACTTCATGATTGAACCAGTGGAATCATTAGAGTCATACTATCATCAGTTTACAAACATCATCAATGACTTGGACATACACAATATCATTATGCCAAGGATTGCAATCAACACAAAGTTCCTAAGCTGTCTTGGTCCTGATTGGGAAAAGTATGTTACATTCATCCGTCAAGCTAAAGATCTTCACAAAGCAAAGTACGGGTTGTTGTATGACTACTTGAAGCACCATCAAAAAGAAGTAGACAAAGATAGAGCTCTCCGTGAAGTCACTACACCTTTACCGAATAACAATGCTCTTGCTTTGTTTACTCAAGCTTGTTATCCACAATTTCCACTGCTCCCTACTGTCTTTACCAATCCACTACAACAATCTACCCAGATTACACCATATGATCCATCACAGCATTCACAAGAAACTCAACTGGTTCCTTACAACAACAACACTGATTCAACACTCTACAGTGAGACACCGAATGAGGATGCAGAAGCTTTCGATACGTTGAATCAATGATTTCCGTTAATTGCTCGAGCCTTCGGGAGATTTTCTAACAAATCCAACAACCGTATTCGTACCTCATCAAACATAAGGAATCAAGCTGTTGTTAACAATGGAAGAGTTGAGGTTCAGAACCGAGGAAATGGTCGTCCGATGGGTAGTGGTCAAGGATTTAATGCTATTGGACGGAATAACATGGGTACTCCACAACAACGGGTTCAAATTGTTGATCAGGGAAACGTTCAGAATGGGAATAATGGTCTCCGATGCTACAATTGCAATGAAAAGGGTCATTTGGCGAATGCTTGCCCAAAGCCGAGAACAAGCGGCAACGCTTATCACAAGGAGGCTTTACTCTTGGCTCTCAAGGATGAAGCTGGTGGAACACCTACCAACAAGGAACAGAGCTTCATGGCTAATGCAGATTCTGATGATGACATGGAGGACTTGTAAGCTATCGCAGCTGTAATGTTGATGGCTAACATGCAAGAGCTCCACATAAGTGATACATGCCCAATGTATGACACTGATGGCTTGTCTCAGGTACCAGATCCTAACATATGTCTTATACATGATCTGATATCTCTGTCTGCAACCGCATCCAACGAGGAAGAAAGTGTTCAACATGAGCCTTCTACATCTCATCACGATGAATATGTTGAGACTCAGATGATGAATTGTTGAGACTCAAGTTGAACAAAATGTGCCTTTGTCTAATACAGATCCAGAGCTCATGACCTTATTTCAGACCACCCAATCTCAATTAGAAAAGTGCAATGAGATTAATAATAATCTTCGAGAAAAAGTGGCACTATTGACTAAGGATATTGAATTCTATAAGGTACAACTTAATAATTTTGAACTAAAGAGAAACGTGAATATAGTTTTGAAGTCGCTTTTGAAAAATCATATCAAAACGAACAATCGTTAGAAAAACAGATACGTGATCTAGTTGTTTCCAAGAATGAATTGATTTCTCAAATAGAACAACATAAATTCAAAAATAAACAACAAGTTAACACTCTTACTTCAGAAACTCAAAAAGCCAAGTCCGAGTTATTATTATGTCAAAAACGGTTTTCAGAATACAAACTACATTCAAGGAAACAAATAGATCTCTATCTCGATGAAATTGTCGATTTGCAAAACAAAATCAAAGA
Source organism: Chrysanthemum seticuspe (assembly GCA_019973895.1). Classification (NCBI taxonomy): domain Eukaryota; kingdom Viridiplantae; phylum Streptophyta; class Magnoliopsida; order Asterales; family Asteraceae; genus Chrysanthemum; species Chrysanthemum seticuspe. The sequence goes on from BPTQ01000008.1 coordinate 191,735,966, forward strand.
GTTTCAAAATGTTGTTTATAAACATGGTGAGTCTATCACAACAATTCAAAAGTTCATATTTAAGCCAAATCCAGATAGATATGGGCCAAATCTTGCTGATAACAAACCACATTTTTTAATAGAACATTCAATGCACATCCAAAGTTGTATAGTGTCAAACATATGCTTAATGAATCTATTGTGCGTGTCGTTGAATATAATCGTGAAGAGGAATTCGATGCAGAAGAAGAGAGTCGATTGAAAATGGAAAAAGTTGAATATAACAAACCATTTGATTATTCAATGTTAGATATAGGATTTCACAAACACATTAAACCATAACCATGTGAGGCGTTAACAATGTTTAGAGAGAGAAAGTTCTAGTGAGAGAAAGGAAGAGAGTTGGGAACTATGTGAAACAAAGAAAAATAGTATTGAAGCTCCAACCCTCTACCTTGGGAGGTAGAGGGTATTTATAGTTTCTTACAAAGAAACGCCACCTTCGGGCTGTGGATCAGGCATACAGTGGGTAAAGACCCGTCCGTCCTCCACGGTGTTACTTAACTAAATACTACTTAACATAAAATAACTACGACTACGAGCTTTCAAACGATTACATATACTTGAGGTGACCGACTCTTTAATACCTGGAATTTCTAATTCCTAACAGTCTCCCCCTAAGGGAGGTCACCTCAAACACACATTAAAATTACATTGAATACAAACAGATATAACATTGAGATTGTTCTTGGATTCTTGTCCATGTTCTTTGTTCTGAAGCTCGTAGTCTTTGATTCTTCATTATTGCATGTTTGGATAATCTGAGTGGAGGTCTTTAACTGATCCACGTGATACTGAGTTTTGAGCCAGATTTGAGATCATCAGCCACATTTAAATCTTTGACTCAACCTTTGTGGTGTTGGTAATTAGTGATGTTGTGACTTTTGGACCGACATGCTCACATTCTGGATCATGATTTATTCTTATCAGAGTAGCGGAAGCTTTCGTTGATTCATGATATTGGCAGCAGCGTAGCAGAAGCATGGAGTGATAATATCAGAGACATTGATGGACCAATCATGATTTCTTTAGATATGAATGTGTTGTGTGAGCATGCGGCTATGGATTGACCGCTCCATTCTGATCAGCTGCAAACGTCGGGGTGTACCTGCATAAGACAGTTAGCAATAAAGCGCACGAAAGTGTCTTTGATCACTTTCGATGAATTGAGGTACACGGCCCACGGTTCCCCGTTGATCAGTACAAGTACTGCCTGTGATCAGGTATAATTCCAAAGAATTTCCTTGACAGGGTTTCGCAGCTGCTCTAGCCGTTCTCAAACCGGAGTGTCTCAAAGAAGACAACACGGAGTGAGTGAACCAGCGAATAGAGATTCACTGATTGATGAAAAAAAAAAAGATTTGAAAAACAATCGTGTATAGCTCAATAGAAATTGTTTTTGCAATACAACGAAGTTTTAGTGAAAAATCATTTATCAATCATAAACACCTTTTGATTTGAAATAATAGTACACAATCGATGTGCTAGAGAAAAGAGTTTTTAAGCACAACAACCGGTTTTTCAAAGGCATCCGTCAATCCATTTTCTTTGACCTGGATTGATTCAATTTTGAATCGCTCCACTGATGAGGTCCATATGACACAATCAAGTCTTGGCAATACCACAAGGATAGTGCGTAGGACTCATAAGATATAATCTCACATTCCACATTGTGTGAAATAGTGAGTCTTCAAGAAATAAGTGTCCTAAAGAGATTAATTGATGATCTCGAGGCTCTAGACTCAATTAGTGCTCTTTTGGTTTCCTGTGCCGGAGACTAGGGAGAGGGTCTCCTTCTTCAATATCAACAATCTCTAAGAGAGAGTCGATAGATTATGTAGGTTCCCTGTGAGAATGAAACAAGCCCTTTTAAGAGGAACTTGAGTAGCTTGGGAAGTTAGTGCAGTGCGTCACTGGGTCCATGACGTCTTGTCTTCAATAACAGTGTTACCTTAGTAACCACCAGTAGCATATGAATTGAACCCGGTTTCTGCCCTAAGGTTGAATTATTGGAGGGCTATTTCTTTTCACCCTTTTTCTCATTCAATTCTTTTTCATTCTTCAACCCCTTCAGTGCTTATCGAGACTTCATAACTAGAACCTTGTTGAGTTTGTTCCAGTACTAGCTCAATCTCAGTCCGCACTCTTCCCATATCTCACTTTTCTCCTTTTTTCATCATACCTAAGGACTTCTACACTATCTAGTGGATTATCCCTGGGTAGATCCCTCCGGTTCTGGCGGATCATGGGACCTCAACCTAACCTTATCAACCTTATATCACCATACATAAAGTAAAGTTGGTCGGTCTTTTTGGTATCGTTCATCTGCCATTGGAACCAATTGAAAACCATTTGAAAGTCAATCAAGATACTTGTGATATAGAATCAAAGCATTTTGTATCTTAATTGTTTTGATATTTTAGAAATGCTTCCCCTTAACATATGCATAAAAATTTAGAATTTGTTTAGCACATGGAGGCAAGAGATCTTTGAAATCGTTAGATTGAGAATGAAAGGTCCAATCTTTTGATTAACATTTTCTAAAATGATCATCATCACTTCCTAATCAATTTGAGTAGATAAAACATTTTAAAGAATGATGAGGTTTTCACAAGTTTGCTCCCCCTCAATATGTGCACAGATGTTTGAGAATATTTTGCACATATTAGGAAAAGACTGCACATTGAGATAAATTGATCACGTTTCAAATATTTGTGGTTTAAGATAGATGCTCCCCCTCAACGTGTGCATGGAAAATTTGAAATCATTTGTCACTTGCGGGGAGGCAAACATACTAATCACTTATGAAACCATCTATCGAATTATCAGTTTAAATCCAATTTAAATCATAAATTCTCCCCCGATCACAATTATCAAATCATTTGAGAATCGTGATCTCAGTAGATTTAAATTGTTTTTGAAAGCTTTTTAAGGAGAATTGTGACTTGATTTTGAAAACGTTTTAACTGATAAGGATCAAATTTTTTGAGACTTTAGACTCCAAAGATTTAAACATGCTTGAATATCTTTTGAAAACAAACCTTTGTTTGAAAACAAATACACTTTTTAATTAAAAATCAACCGTTTAGTACAAATGATTTTCCAAAATTGAGCCCGAGTAATTTTTTCAAAGCAATTCGTTTTCATTGGATAGTGAAAAGTTGTTGTTGTTGTTTTTTTTTTTTTTTTTTTTTTTTTTTTTTTTTTTTTTTTTTTTTTTTTTTTTTAATGAAAAACTATGTACATTCGATGAACATCTAAAGACACGTGACATTCTTTGAATATCAACACAAAGTCCGTAGATGATATCGAATCGAGAAAAACATGGCAAAAAGGACAATATTTTTTGAGGATTTTTCGAATTTTTCACATTTTTATGGATTTTGAAAGTTTTATAATTTTCTATTTGATTTTTGAAGGTTTTGTAATTTTGTATTTTGTTTTTTTTTTGAAAAGAATATATACAAAGAGATAGATGAAGAAAGACCTTCACTCCTCGTCTTCCTCCTGAAGACGTTTGAGTGTTTCTGGTTGAAGGCTTTTCAAGCCAAGTCATGGAAGAATAAACTCAAAACGTTCTCTTGGAAGAGCTTTGGTGAAGATGTCTGCTAACTGGTTTTCAGTCCTCACAAAATAGAGTTCCACCACACCTTTTTCCACTTGTTCCCTGATGAAAAGATGTCGAATGTCGATGTGCTTTGCTCTTGAGTGTTGAACGTTGTTGCATGAGAGAGCAATAGCACTTTTATTATCACAGTACAGAGGGATTTTGTTGAATACAAAGCCATAGTCAGTTAATTGAGATCTCATCCATAGGATTTGAGCATAACAAGATGACATGGCTATGTATTCAGCCTCTGTAGAGGAAATAGAAGTACTCATTTGCTTCTTTGAAGACCAGCTCACAAGCTTATCACCCAAAAACTGAGCACCTCCAGACGTACTTCGACGAGTATCTTGACACCCTGCATGATCTGCATCTGCATATGCTGTTAGTGACATACCGGTGTCCTTCGGGTACCAAAGTCCCATGTTGATGGTTCCTTGGAGGTACCGAAAGACCCGTTTAACCGCTTCAAGGTGCTTTTTGGTAGGCTTAGCCTGGTATCTAGCACACATGCATACAGCGAACAGAATATCAGGTCTACTGGCTGTGAGGTACATCAGGGATCCGATCATGCTACGATATTTCGTTTAGTCTACCAAGATCCCTGAGTGGTCCTCGTCCAGTTTAGTACGCTCAATCATGGGAGTGTCAACAGGGTCACTAGAATCAAATCCAAATTTCTTTAAAATCTCATTTTCATATTTAGATTGATTTATGAAAATGCCTCCGGGACTTTGTGAAATTTGTAATCCCAAGAAAAATGACATTTGTCCCATCATTGACATTTGAAATTTAGAACCCATTTCTTTTGAAAAACGGTCACACTCATTGGGGTCAGTCGAGGCAAATATGATATCATCAACATAAATTTGAACGTGAATTAAATGTTTGCCTGACTTTCTGGTGAACAACGTTGGATCAACTGCTCCTTTGCTGAATCCGGTAGATAGAAGAAACTTTGATAGCGTATCATACCATGCCCTCGGAGCTTGCTTTAAACCATAAAGAGCCTTATTCAAACGATAAACATGAGTAGGATGCTCTGGATTCACAAAGCCTTCAGGTTGGCTGACGTAGACGACCTCTTTAAGATCTCCGTTAAGAAATGCGGTTTTAACGTCCATCTGATAAACAACCATGTTCTTGCTAGCAGCATTAGCCAAGAAGATTCTGATCGCCTCGATACGTGCAACTAGAGCAAAAGATTCCTCAAAGTCTATCCCTTCTTCTTGACGATACCCTTTAGCCACTAACCTAGCCTTATTTTTCAAAACATCACCATGCTCATCAAGCTTCACTTTGAAGATCCACTTAAGTACAATGATCATAGCACAATCTGGAGCTGGTACTAATTCCCATACATCTAATCGATCAAACTCATGAATTTCATCTTGCATGGCATTAAACCAGCTGTCTTCATTCATAGCAGTTTTAACATCTTTAGGTTCGATCTTTGAGAGTACTGAGTTAAAGAAGCACCATAAGGAATCAGTAGCAAGCTGTTTACGAGTGGATACCGGACGAGAAGGGTTTCTAATGATGTTATCCAATGGGTGATCATGTGTCCATTTTCTAAGATGTTCATGTGGTTGTGGTTGTGGAACCGAAGTAGCAGAGTCGATGTCTCCTGATGAAGATGGTTCAGATGATGATTCAGGAGCAAATATATTTTCAAATGGAGCATCTTCGGGAGTAGCAAAGGGATTGACTTCATCCTGTGAATCAGAAGCATTTCCATGATGTACACTTGATGATTGAAGATTTGTTGATGAAGCAGATTGGTCAGCAACAGGCGCTTCTTGGCTTAATGACATAGAAGTTAAATGGTTAATTTCATTGACAGGGATAGAAGCAGCCTCTGGTGATTGAATTGTCATATCATTGTTACTTGGCTCAAATTGTTCATCAAACATTGGATCAAACAGTTTCTTTAAATGATCTTTTGATGGAGGTACATATGGAGTTGCTGGAGAAGAATTTGGTACAAGGGATGAACCAATGGGACTGTTTTGAAGTGCGGGTCCTGAACTGGATTGTCCAGGAGCCATTTGACCTGTCAGCTCATCAAACGTGACGTGAATTGTTTCTATAATATTTCGGGTTCTCTTGTTGTAGATTCGGTAACCTTTTGAGTTAGGTGCATAGCCTAAAAAAACTCCAATGTCCGCTTTAGCTCTCAGTTTTCCTAAATCTTGACCATCATTAGTTGGATAACATAAAGCACCGAACATACGAAGGAATGAAAGATCAGGTTTTCTGTTGTGGACAAGTTCATATGGAGTTTTTCCATGAGCGGTGTGAATCAAGGATCGATTTTGGGTGTAGCATGCAGTGGCGATAGCTTCACCCCAGAGAAACATTGGAACTTTTGAGTAAATCAGCGTAGTCCTTGCGGCTTCCACAAGAGTTCGATTTCGTCTTTCAACTACACCGTTCTGTTGAGGAGTTCGAGGAACACTTCTTTGATGACTGATTCCAATACTTTCATAAAACTCACTAAGTTGTTTGTTAACAAACTCAGTTCCATTGTCTGTTCGGATGATTCTGACCGTTTTGTTAAGACGAACCTGCAGCTGTTTGATGAGTTTGATGATGATATCTGGAGTTTCATCCTTTGTCTTTAAGAACTTTACCCAGGTGAATCTAGAGAATTCATCAACCACAACTAATACATATTTCTTCCCAAAGATATTATGCACTCTCATGGGTCCACATAAGTCCATGTGAATTGTATGAAGAACTTCTGTGACTGAGTTTGTAGGTTTGGATTTATGGGCATACTTCTTGCTTTTTCCCAACTGGCATGCTGAACAAAGATGATCCTTTTCATACTTAAGTCTAGGTAGACCTACAACTAAGTCCTTTCTGGAGAGATCATTGATGGTGCCAAAGTTCAAGTGATTGAGACGACGATGCCATAACCATGACTTTGTTTTAGAAGCCTTTGACAACAAGCAAATTGGAGAAGACTTCAGCATATCTTCGATAGAGATGGTGTATAGATTTGAGCCACGCGAACCTCTTAAAAGTTCCTTACCATCAAGTTCTCTAACGAAACAAGTATGTTTTCTGAAGGCTACTTCTAGATCAGAATCGCAGAATTGACCAACAGAGAACAGATTATGACCAAGACCTTCCACATAATATACCCTGGAGATAACACTTTTTCCAACAACATAATCTCCATAACCCTTAATAGCACCGAAATGATCATTCCCGAATCTAACTGTCCCGATGAATTTGCTCACAAAGTTCATGAGCCGCGACCGGTCTCCAGTCATATGCTTGGAACAGCCTGAGTCCAGGTACCACAGAATGATTTGAACGATCTGCAGTTGAACACAGACAAGAATGGATAACTGGATATTTGGGATCCCCATGCAAGAATGGGTTTCATTTGGTTAGTAACAGTAATTGGAACACCCACATCAGAAATAGAAACATCCATATCAGAAGTAGAAGCAATGGAATCATTGGGAATAGATGCAGTGCTGGTGTCTGTATTTGACCTATTCAAAGTATGTTCACTTCTTAAGGGAATAGTTCTACCAGTAGGCATCCATTTTCTAGTGGGCATAGTCTTAGCAGTTTGAGGAAAAAACTGATTATTCTTATGACCAAAAGGTATCCAATAATAACCTATCTTTATAAATGTTCTTCCCGTGGGTTTCCACTGTTTTCTAACAATCTTTCGTCTTTGCCTTTTAGCCTTCTTTGCACGATTATTAGCATTAACAATTTTAACTGGGCATTTGTCAGCATTAGACAAAGCATTCATACCACATTCATGATTAGCAACAGAATTCAAGCAGACATCATTACAAGGTTTGAAAATAGTATCAGAATTCGAATTAATTATAGTACGCCTATGGCTAATACTAGAATCAACACGATTCGTTTTATTTAACTCAAACTTAGTGTTCCTAGGGTGATCTTCTACTTTCTTCCAATGCACATTCTTAGCTTGCGAGATCCTATCATTCCTTGTATTGTCTTGAGACTTTGACCTGCTTGCTTTAATGTCACTGTTTACTCCTGTAGAGGGAATGGGAACATTAGTTGGTTTTGCTAATTTATGCATTTCCTGTTTAGATGTGCTGGGATCTGAACTATTTGAAGGCACAATAATGTTCATTCTCTTAACAGTAGAAGTGCTGGGAGTTGAACTCCTAGAGGGCACATTCGAGTTCACATTCTTAGCACTAACGGATTTGGAATCTGAACTACTTGAAGGCACACTAAGGTTCACGTTCATAACATTTGGCATTGAATGACTTGCATGCTTGGCATTAGGCATTGAACAAGGTATCAAGGGATTGACTTGCTCACCTAAGGTTTTAGGGCATATTGTAATTAAGCATTCTAGAAGTTCTTGAGATCGTTTGGCATATAAGCATGCATGGCCAATTGCATTATCAAGTGGTTTCTCTAACTTATCCTCTTCTACAATATGTCACACCCCCAAATTACCTGTTTTACAGCGGAATGGAATACCTTGGGGAGGACTGTCATAGCATCAAAGTTACAGTTATATTGAACGACCTAAAGTGTCGTTTGGAAAACACATCGTTTGATTTATTAAAACAATCAGATTTTACAAAATATAGATCCCAAATGAAAATCAACGTGTGCGGAAATAAGTTTGATACTAGCCTAACGATGTTTTTAAAGTGTATAAATCCCATGTGAGACGCGTCGTCACCACGACTCTATGATAAGTCCAAATGCATGCCATGAAGTGAATGCCTTAAATACCTGAGATAAAACATGCTAAAAAGTGTCAACACAATGGTTGAGTGAGTTCATAGAGTTTGGTTAACAAGTAAAGCTTTTAAAGAGCGTTCATTCAACAAAGGCAAAGTTTTTGGTCATATAGAATAGTCCACAAAGCAAAGGCATTGTAAATTCACTCAGTTCCAAGTTCCGCCCATACAAAACTTGCAACCTGTGTGTTTACAACCCACTGCTAAAAATAGTATGTCAATCATGTATGCATGTATCATAGTAGTTAAAAGTATAAATGTCACCACAAGGGTCTTCCAACACTCGTGTTGGGATGTATCCATAAAAATGGCCTTCCAACATATAAATATTGGGATGTTTGTAAATTAATAGCCTTCCAACAACTTAATTTGGAGCCACTAATTCTTGTATGTTTGTAAATTAATAGCCTTCCAACAACTTAATTTGGAGCCACTAATTCTTGTATGTTTGTAAATTAATAGCCTTCCAACAACTTAATTTGGAGCCACTAATTCTTGTATGTTTGTAAATTAATAGCCTTCCAACAACTTAATTTGGAGCCACTAATTCTTGTATGTTTGTTTAAGTCTAGTCACTACACGCACCAAGTCTAAAGTATAAGTAATGTTGTTTGGCAAAAGAGTTTAAATGTTTGGATAAATAAGCATATATCTCGCCCCAAATAGTTTGTAAGAACATAAACGAGTAAAAGCGGGGTATGAACTCACAGTAATATGTAAGAGTTTAAAGTACTTGTGAAAGTAAATGAAAATAGTTTGAGCATGTATCTCCCCCAAAAGTTTGTAAACAATTAATAGAAAGTGGGGCTATGAAAACTCACCTGTTGCAATGATAATGATGATATAATGGCAATACTGAAATGAGGTGCAACCTCTGACCATGACCTATTGTGAATGTTATGATACGTAATGAGTTATGATGTAATGTTATGCATGCATTTCGTATGTTATTTATACCATTTGTGAGTTTTGAAAATAATACTTATCGTCGAAAAATACTCTTTTGACGTCTTGACCATTCTTAAATTACTTTACAAGTATTTACGTCAAAATGTCATCCTACAATAGTTTCTTAATGATTTATTGTGAAATTTTAACTTTTCGTCGTAAAATAATGTCGTTGGAAATTTCATGAAAGTGACAAAAATGGCCTCGAAAAGCTTGTCGTAAAATGGTGTACGTCGAACGTTAGGAAACGAACTCAACGGTTTTGGAAAGCTTGTATCATAATCTCAAAGGTTTGGCATTTAAGTTCTTATCCTAGAGGTCTCGTTCATAAAGAAAAATATAGGTTAAGTAGGGTGATTTTGTCCAAATGTAGTTTAAAAGTGAATTTCGGCAAAGTTTAAGCAACCGTAAATAATTCATTACAACTCCGCTATACAAACGGTTGGTCGTTTTGGAAAATATGCTTGGTAATCTCACTTTTATTAGAAGACATCTCGTTACAAAAAGTTCCACGTCAACGTTAAAAATAGCCTTCAATATGGTCACTTGTTTACCGTAACACTTGTCTCATAAAAATAATATAGTTTTTCGTAAGTAATAAAGTTACGGCAATTTTGTGAAAACGTGTATATTTTAGTCGTTACAAATCCGTTTTCTACGTATTATACGTCCTTAGCTTCGTATCAAAGTATACTAATATATTTTTGATAAGTCAAAATAATTTATAAAGCTTAAGACTCGTTTTTGACTCGTACAAAACAAAAATAGTGTGCTGAAATTTTCAGGATATATATATTTCGTCGTCAAACTTGAAAAATTCATAACTTCTTCGTTATAGCTCCGTTTTAATCCGTTCAAGCGGCCACGGATTCGTTTTAAAGTATATTTTCTAAATATCTAGGCCAAATATTTTATGTCTACTGTCGTTTTTCCAGATTTACAAAACAAGATCAGACCCTTTTTAATACTTGTCGAAAAGAGTTTTTCTCGTACTAAACCTATTCCAATCCCTTCAAAACAACTCCGAAGCTATTCTAATCCTACCATACACCTTCTTAGGGTGTCATGGGTTCCTAGACATCATCAAGACTAATATATAACAAGGGATAAATTATAGGATGACTTATATATATATAACTTCTAAAACAATGATAAAAATGGTATAAATATCCATAAGTCTTGCATGCTTTGCTCAAAAATGATGAAATAAACATGAAATGATAATGAAAGATGTAAAATGAAAATGATATGCTTACTAGTTACTTGATGAGGTGATTAGAACAAAGGATTAAACCTAAACACCCTAGGTTTTTATTTCAAAACATTGATTAAGAGTGTAACTAGATTGTTAAAACTTGATAATGGAAAAACTTTGATGATTTCTTATTCACCCTAGGGGTGACCGGTTCTTGGAGAGGAAATAGGAGAGAAAGAAACTTGACTAACTATTGAATGATTGTTGTGTGAAGCGTGAAATAACATTGTGTAAAGTTTTCAATATGTAAGAAGAAAAACTTACCAACTAATTAATACATTCACCCCCTTGGTCGGCCAAGGGGGAATGTATTTGTAAAAATACAATTTTTTTTATTTATTTATATATTGTATATAATGTAAAATGTGTAAGTAGTTGTATGTAAAGTAAATATAAGTTAAGGTAACTTGTAAATTGTATACACATTTGAGTATTTTAAGGTAGAGTTAGCTAAAAATAATTTTAATGGATCAAAGTAAAATATATTGAGGTCATCTAAATTGTAAAAATACATTTCTTGTAAAATTTGAGTGATATAGTAATTATCGTATAGTTTTGAAGAAAACCGCCGTAATAATATAAATTTAACGATTTATATACAAAATAAATTTAAAACACTAGGTAAACTCAAAATATTATTTTTATAAACTAAATGTAAGTATAAAAATGTGTCGGGATAATTTTTTTTGGAAGTATCGGATTAAATGTTCAAAATAGTAACTTACGCGATAACGTTTATTTAATATGAAATTATGCGTTTAATGTGAAATGCAAAACTATGCATGAGCTAATATGATGAATGTAGAGTTTGAGAAATGACCAAAAATTGAGAATTGTGACATTCTTCCCATGTCAGAGGAATCACGTCCTCGTGATTCAATCGATGATACTATGGTTCGAACCTCGACAAGGGTTCTAAAAGTTTATGCTTGTGTATGGTCTATATGATTATGTCAATGCTCATGCATATGAGTTACTCGTCCCACGAGGTACGTTCCCGTGCTATCGTGAGCAATTCCCATCCTAAATACATGCTTTCTTATGATTAGGCTCGATGAGACAAGCTTTCCCATTCTCAAGCAAAATTTTTAAAAGACTTTTTGGTAACCGATTTTTACTTAATCCCACAACTCATCAAACAAGAACTGTCATACGATTAGGCTAAATCGGTTTAGGTAACGACTTGTTTCTAGCTCGATCTTTGCAACTCATCAAACAAGAACTGTCGCTCGGATCAAACTGGAAACAAGTGGTTTGAAGAAAATCTTTTGAAAATTTGGCTTGATTACGGAATTGCTTACACATATGAGACTACTACTCCCTTCATTGCATGATTCTTCCTGAATTAGACATAGGTGATCAGGCTATGTATAATTTAGGAGTAACTATGCAATGCTTGGACTAATCGACTCATATGATGTTTGGTGTTGAGTCATAAGTCCGCATGTATAAAGAATGTGCACTTATAATGATATGATGAGATGCTATGATGATGTGGTTATAGTCTAGGGTCAATGATGCAACCTAGTTCTCTATAACCGATGCTCTGATACCAATCTGTCACACCCCCAAATTACCTGTTTTGCAGCGGAATGGAATACCTTGGGGAGGACTGTCATAGCATCAAAGTTACAGTTATATTGAACGACCTAAAGTGTCGTTTGGAAAACACATCGTTTGATTTATTAAAACAATCAGAGTTTACAAAATATAGATCCCAAATGAAAATCAACGTGTGCGGAAATAAGTTTGATACTAGCCTAACGATGTTTTTAAAGTGTATAAATCCCATGTGAGACGCGTCGTCACCACGACTCTATGATAAGTCCAAATGCATGCCATGAAGTGAATGCCTTAAATACCTGAGATAAAACATGCTAAAAAGTGTCAACACAATGGTTGAGTGAGTTCATAGAGTTTGGTTAACAAGTAAAGCTTTTAAAGAGCGTTCATTCAACAAAGGCAAAGTTTTTGGTCATATAGAATAGTCCACAAAGCAAAGGCATTGTAAATTCACTCAGTTCCAAGTTCCGCCCATACAAAACTTGCAACCTGTGTGTTTACAACCCACTGCTAAAAATAGTATGTCAATCATGTATGCATGTATCATAGTAGTTAAAAGTATAAATGTCACCACAAGGGTCTTCCAACACTCGTGTTGGGATGTATCCATAAAAATGGCCTTCCAACATATAAATATTGGGATGTTTGTAAATTAATAGCCTTCCAACAACTTAATTTGGAGCCACTAATTCTTGTATGTTTGTAAATTAATAGCCTTCCAACAACTTAATTTGGAGCCACTAATTCTTGTATGTTTGTTTAAGTCTAGTCACTACACGCACCAAGTCTAAAGTATAAGTAATGTTGTTTGGCAAAAGAGTTTAAATGTTTGGATAAATAAGCATATATCTCGCCCCAAATAGTTTGTAAGAACATAAACGAGTAAAAGCGGGGTATGAACTCACAGTAATATGTAAGAGTTTAAAGTACTTGTGAAAGTAAATGAAAATAGTTTGAGCATGTATCTCCCCCAAAAGTTTGTAAACAATTAATAGAAAGTGGGGCTATGAAAACTCACCTGTTGCAATGATAATGATGATATAATGGCAATACTGAAATGAGGTGCAACCTCTGACCATGACCTATTGTGAATGTTATGATACGTAATGAGTTATGATGTAATGTTATGCATGCATTTCGTATGTTATTTATACCATTTGTGAGTTTTGAAAATAATACTTATCGTCGAAAAATACTCTTTTGACGTCTTGACCATTCTTAAATTACTTTACAAGTATTTACGTCAAAATGTCATCCTACAATAGTTTCTTAATGATTTATTGTGAAATTTTAACTTTTCGTCGTAAAATAATGTCGTTGGAAATTTCATGAAAGTGACAAAAATGGCCTCGAAAAGCTTGTCGTAAAATGGTGTACGTCGAACGTTAGGAAACGAACTCAACGGTTTTGGAAAGCTTGTATCATAATCTCAAAGGTTTGGCATTTAAGTTCTTATCCTAGAGCTCTCGTTCATAAAGAAAAATATAGGTTAAGTAGGGTGATTTTGTCCAAATGTAGTTTAAAAGTGAATTTCGGCAAAGTTTAAGCAACCGTAAATAATTCATTACAACTCCGCTATACAAACGGTTGGTCGTTTTGGAAAATATGCTTGGTAATCTCACTTTTATTAGAAGACATCTCGTTACAAAAAGTTCCACGTCATCGTTAAAAATAGCCTTCAATATGGTCACTTGTTTACCGTAACACTTGTCTCATAAAAATAATATAGTTTTTCGTAAGTAATAAAGTTACGGCAATTTTGTGAAAACGTGTATATTTTAGTCGTTACAAATCCGTTTTCTACGTATTATACGTCTTTAGCTTCGTATCAAAGTATACTAATATATTTTTGATAAGTCGAAATAATTTATAAAGCTTAAGACTCGTTTTTGACTCGTACAAAACAAAAATAGTGTGCTGAAATTTTCAGGATATATATATTTCGTCGTCAAACTTGAAAAATTCATAACTTCTTCGTTATAGCTCCGTTTTAATCCGTTCAAGCGGCCACGGATTCGTTTTAAAGTATATTTTCTAAATATCTAGGCCAAATATTTTATGTCTACTGTCGTTTTTCCAGATTTACAAAACAAGATCAGACCCTTTTTAATACTTGTCGAAAAGAGTTTTTCTCGTACTAAACCTATTCCAATCCCTTCAAAACAACTCCGAAGCTATTCTAATCCTACCATACACTTTCTTAGGGTGTCATGGGTTCCTAGACATCATCAAGACTAATATATAACAAGGGATAAATTATAGGATGACTTATATATATATATAACTTCTAAAACAATGATAAAAATGGTATAAATATCCATAAGTCTTGCATGCTTTGCTCAAAAATGATGAAATAAACATGAAATGATAATGAAAGATGTAAAATGAAAATGATATGCTTACTAGTTACTTGATGAGGTGATTAGAACAAAGGATTAAACCTAAACACCCTAGGTTTTTATTTCAAAACATTGATTAAGAGTGTAACTAGATTGTTAAAACTTGATAATGGAAAAACTTTGATGATTTCTTATTCACCCTAGGGGTGACCGGTTCTTGGAGAGGAAATAGGAGAGAAAGAAACTTGACTAACTATTGAATGATTGTTGTGTGAAGTGTGAAATAACATTGTGTAAAGTTTTCAATATGTAAGAAGAAAAACTTACCAACTAATTAATACATTCACCCCCTTGGTCGGCCAAGGGGGAATGTATTTGTAAAAATACAATTTTTTTTATTTATTTATATATTGTATATAATGTAAAATGTGTAAGTAGTTGTATGTAAAGTAAATATAAGTTAAGGTAACTTGTAAATTGTATATACATTTGAGTATTTTAAGGTAGAGTTAGCTAAAAATAATTTTAATGGATCAAAGTAAAATATATTGAGGTCATCTAAATTGTAAAAATATATTTCTTGTAAAATTTGAGTGATATAGTAATTATCGTATAGTTTTGAAGAAAACCGCCGTAATAATATAAATTTAACGATTTATATACAAAATAAATTTAAAACACTAGGTAAACTCAAAATATTATTTTTATAAACTAAATGTAAGTATAAAAATGTGTCGGGATAATTTTTTTTTTTGGAAGTATCGGATTAAATGTTCAAAATAGTAACTTACGCGATAACGTTTATTTAATATGAAATTATGCGTTTAATGTGAAATGCAAAACTATGCATGAGCTAATATGATGAATGTAGAGTTTGAGAAATGACCAAAAATTGAGAATTGTGACACAATATCACGGAGACATTATAGGCTGTCCTTAAGATATGAGAAATATGTTTGAATTGCCAGTTTGTTATTCCTAAGATGAGGAGGAACATATTTCACAGTCAAAGCATATTTATTACAGACATGCACCTTTGAAGCACCATTCTCCCCATTGGTCATTGGCATTTTCCCTTTTACTTGACTCTTCAGATTCTCAATTTCCTTTTGCAACGAGGTTATTTTTTCGTTATTTTTGTTCCGTGTGACTTTAATTGACTCAAATAACTCATTGAAATGACGTTTAACCTTTTCATTTTCTCTTAGAAAACTCTCATTTTCCTTTTGTAAGGCCTTAACCAAGTTTTGAAGATGAAAATTTTGAGAATTCCGAGAATCTAAAGGAGGAGGCATTTGGGAACCCGTCATATTGTTCTTTTCACCCTTTAATTGAGAGATTTGGGCTTTCAACTTTCTGATCGTGTTACAGTGAGCTTGAATCTGTTCGTCACGTTTGTTTAGTTCAAAAAATGCATCAAACTCTGGAACATCCGGGGATATCTTGATGTTTGAGGTTTTAACATTTTCTTTAAGATGTTGATATTTTAGTTGCAAGTCAAAATGTTCAACTTCTAGCTTAGAAAAATGTTTTACCAAATTATCGTGATCATCATGTTCAATTTTATCACTTAGTTTAGAGTTTTTGATTTCAAGCTCAATGACACGATCATGGGAGACTTTCAACGCAACAGATAATTCATGAAATTGAGAAGCAGTAATAGAGCAATTAGTAGCAGTATAAAACACATCTTGAGAGATACATTCAGAAATTAGATTCTCATTTAAGGTATGCAAGTTCTTCCTCTCAATTTCATTATATTTTAATGCCCGCTCATAGTCACTAACCTCAACTATCATTGCATCAAATTCCTTTTCCATTTCTTTAATGTCTAAATTCATTCCCTTTTTAAGACTTTCAAAATGATCTTTTAGTTGTTTAAAGAAAGGCATGACTTCAGTTAAATAACATTATTTTGTTTGCTCAAAACCCCTTTCCCCTTCAGTTATACCCGTGGGTGTGATCCTTTTCTTACAAGTTTTCTCAAAATCAACAAATAGTTGAAAAATAACATATTGACTGATTAAGGTCTTGCTTTTAGTGGCAATAGTCATAGGAACTAAATGCATTGGTGTATTGGGAGGATACACAGTCGCTGAAGGAATTTTCCTAAAGGGAGGGTTTGTTACAACAAGATTATCTGCTTTTTGCTTATCTAAATCCTTTTTCCAGAACACTTGTTCGGGTGTTAACAACGTCTGAGGCTTAAACATGTTCAAGGAAATCCAGTTCTCCTTCTTGTAATCATGGGGTGTGATATTTATTTTCTTCTCTTTACAATTAGGATCATCTAATTTCTTGTTCATCTTTTCCCTAGTGACTTCATCTGATTTCTTATCTTCCTCAGTGCACTCAACGCAACTAGGTTTCTGTCTAGGTTTAAGGATTTCATTGCCATCATAAAGAACCTTATGAGCATTTCTAGCTTTTTTAATGACCTCTGGATTTGGTTCCTCAACAAGGGGAATGCTATGCTTATCGCTTAATACTCTATGTTTAGTGATTAAGTGAGCATTCTGAATGGTATTTCCTTGTACGTACAACTTATTTTCAAGCTTGTTTTTCAAGGTTTTTAGATTAGAAAAATCATTCAAAAGTTTTGATTCCTTAGCACTGAATTCTTGCTTAAGCATTTTAACATTTTCTTGAAGTTCTTGTTTTTGCTTAGCAGTTTTAGAAAGCTTTTCTTGTAAGGAGTTTAACTCTTGTTTTAATACTTCTTCTCTAAACCTACTTTTTCTAATAGTTGTACGCATTTGGTCATCCATCTCCTGCTCACGGGTGGTCAACTCAAACTTAGCACGTTGTTCATAAATAGCAACACGTTCTTTATAAGCATTTAGCTCAGAGATAACAGAATCATCAGGAGCACATGCAGTGTATTCATCAAAATCATAGTCATTGTTGACTGCAGAAGATGCATCACTTGGTACAACTTCACTTTCACTTTGTTTCACATATTGATCATATGGGACAACATTGATATTCCCCATATTTTCAATATTTGATTCAATAGTTTCAGTTGTTAGTACTTTGTCATGCATCTTTTGCACATCAGCATCATCGTATAGTTTTAATACCTCTGAGATGAGTTTGTCTTTGAATGGGCCAGCTTTTGGTGAAGATGAGACCTTAGGAGAAAACATTGGAGAAATGCTAGCCATAAAAATTGTGTGTGCAGTAGGTCCATCATCCACATCAGAGTCGTATGCATCACAATCAGCGACTTGAAAGGAATTCTGATGATTGTGACCTATCTCCTGAATTGGCTGCTCATCCACATCTGCATCATAGGTCTTGGCATTGCCCTCAGCGAGAAACAACAACTCTTCTTCATCCAAAGCTGCACCATTATCCTGAGCTTGCACGAGCAACATCTTATCTCTGAAGTATTCTGCATTCTGTGGACGTTTTGGAGATGTGTAGTTCCTCGCAATGTGTCCTTCACCACCACAGTTGTAGCATTTGATTGGCTTTGCTTGACCCTGGTTTCCATTCCTTCCCCTATTCTGATTTGCAGCATAACCTCTACCAGCTCCACCTCTTGCTTGTTCGTACTGCCTTTCTTGAAATGGCTGCACCATAACCTTCCCATATCTGACAGTGGCTTGATTGTGTGGATTGGATGCAGTTCTGAGATTGTTGTTGGTGTGTGGAAGAGAGTTCATGTTTTGACTAATCAGAAGAGCTAGTTGATTAATGAAGTTTCCCACGTGTGCATCAGCATCAGCTTGTTTGAACATAGGATCAGGAATGAGTTTGTGATTACCATTACCCATAGGTATGACTTGTGAGGCTTTGGTTGTGATTCCGATGTTTGAGTAGAAAGCCGTTGAATCATTCGATGAGCTTGTCTCTCCCTGGTTGGTTTTGAACTGATTAAGAATCCTTTTTTCAAACATAACATGTCTCTCATTCTGAAGAAGGAAGGCATAGAGTTGCTCATAGTTTGTATTCTTCAATCCTTTAGTTAGCTTTACAGAAGTGACAAACTTGTGCCATTCGGGATTCATGTTGTTCACAAACTTTGAGTTCAGCTGAATGTTTGGCATGGTCATTCTGATGTTCCTCATGTCATTAACAAGCTTGTGGAATCTCACATAATACTCATAGACACTCTCATCTAGTTTCATCTTGAAGTGCTCAAATTCAGCATAGAGTTGTGATTCTCTGTCTTCCATAGTTAATTCAGAACCTGAGAGAAGCATCTTGACATTATCCTACACTGCCTTTGCTTCAGTGTTGTGAATGATCAGCTTGTAGATATCTTTTGGAAGACCTTGAAGTACGATGTTAGAAGCCCTGATATCAGCATCGAATCTCTTTTTCTCCTTATCATCGAGCTCATCATACGTCTTTGGTCTGTCTATTCCATAGATCATTGTTCCATCTTTAGCCGTATCAATTAAGTCTCTAGTAGTCTCAACCCGATACGGTCCTTCATCAATTGATTTGAGAATGTTGACTCCATTTTCCTTTCCAAGACAATACAATCTGATTCTTTGAGCCCAAGAGTCGTAGTCAGTTCTGTCAAGCATAGGTGGAAGAGTATCTGACCCTGCTGCTTGAACGTCCTCAACTACGGAAGAAACAATAGTAGGAACGATGTTTGCCATGATTACAAGTTCTACGGGATTTTACAATTCTTTGATTAAACCGGGAAATTGATTCTTTTACGGGATTTTACTAAACCAAAAGAACAACCGCAAGAATGTATCACGAAGAAGTGACAAGTCTAAAATTAGACAAGTAGTAAAACACACAACTCGCTTAGTTATCAACTTGCTAAACACCCAACTCGCTCAAGGAGACAACTCGCTTAAGGGATCAACTCGCTAAATAGCCAAGTCGCTTTAGCATCAACTCGCAACACTGTCAACACGCTTAATGAATCAAGTTGCTAAATAGCCAACTCGCTTTAGTATCAACTCGCAACACAATCAACTCGCTTGAACACCAAGTCGCTTAAATTAACTCGCTAGTTTTACAACTCGCTTAATAGCTAAGTCGCTTTAGATCTCAAGTCGCTTAAAGAAACAACTCGCGTAGAACCCAAGTCGCATAAAAATCAACTCGCTAAACAGCTAAGTCGCATGTACCAACTCGCTTCCAATAACAAAGCAACTCGCTTTGAAGAAAAAGCTATCCGAGACACAACTCGCTTCGTACAAACTTCAAAAATAACCACTTTATCAATCAAAAACAACCAAACCACAAAGATTTAAGCCTTCCAATTCAAAATATAAACACATATTATGATCCTAAACATAAAAGTACAAGCAAGATTCAAACTTTAACACTAGAATTTGTCCAAATGAATCAAACTCTCCTAAACTTTTAATACCCCAAAAACCTTATGAAATCCACCAAAACAAGAAGCATGAAAGATGAGTGATCAAACCATGGCTCTTGATACCAATTGTTAGATATAGGATTTCACAAACACATTAAACCATAACCATGTGAGGCGTTAACAATGTTTAGAGAGAGAAAGTTCTAGTGAGAGAAAGGAAGAGAGTTGGGAACTATGTGAAACAAAGAAAAATAGTATTGAAGCTCCAACCCTCTACCTTGGGAGGTAGAGGGTATTTATAGTTTCTTACAAACAAACGCCACCTACGGGCTGTGGATCAGGCATACTGTGGGTAAAGACCCGTCCGTCCTCCACGGTGTTACTTAACTAAATACTACTTAACATAAAATAACTACGACTACGAGCTTTCAAACGATTACATATACTTGAGGTGACCGACTCTTTAATACCTGGAATTTCTAATTCCTAACATTCAAAAGGCCCTCTTATAACTTTTTTTTAAACAACAGGATAATACAAACACACCTTAGGTTATCACACCAATTCCTGAGTCCTCTTCTAATGTTGGTCCCGTTAAACAAGTTGCACAAATTAATGGTCCTTTACCTTCTTTGAGTGAAATCACACCATTACACGAAAGATGTCAAATCCTTAAATATTTTGATACATTTATGTTTGACATTAATCTTTTAGAATGTGAAATTGAACTTAATTTGGAAATAAAAGTTGAAACTTTTCAATCGCCTTATGCGCGAAAACAAAGAGATATCTTTCAAAAACAACTTTTACCCCATGTTCGAAATTTACGTATGTGTGCAATATATTAGGAACGGGATCTTCAGAAAGAAATTGGACTTATGAAAACAGTTTTCAACAAAACCGAAACATCGATTTAAAATACCAAAAAGAAAAAGAAAATTTTGAGAAATCATGTTGATCGAATCTCAGAAGATGTTATCTATACTGATAGCATGTCACCTGTGTTGTATTATACTGCTGCTTCTGCTTTTGATAATTTTGCTGTTAATTCTGTTGATAATGTTGAGATTGTTGATAATGTGTCTCAAATCGAAACCTTGAAAGCTGAAAATGAGCGTTTGTTAAATGAACTTTCAATTGTAAAATGTCGTCTTCAATGGTGTCAAAAAGATTGTAATGAGAGAGAACTTGCTTTGCAAAACAAACTCAAACAGTCAAGTGATAAAGCTTTTAAACCAAAAATCGAATGACTGGATGAGGAAAACGTGTCTTTAAAGTGTCAAATTTTCAATTATGAACAAGAAATTGCCAAAGTCGAAACAGAATATGGTGTCATATTTAAATTGCTCATAAAGACTCGTGCTAAAGCGTCAAACGATCTTGATGATCATCTTGCATACACTAAAGAAGTCTTAAATGTTAATGGCAACATTCACTCTGAAAACCAAGAATTGTTACACACTATCATAGAGTTGAAAGAGGAGTTGGTGAAACTTAAGAAAGATAAGTCTAGTAACACAAATGTCCTTGCACCTGGAATGTTTAAAATTGACACTAGGATGCCTAATGAAAAACCTCAAGATACTAATATGCTTCCTTCCACTTCTACAGGAGTAGTTTCCTCTAATCCTAGCGTTAGCACTTCACAGCTTAAGAGCACAAACAAGAAGAATAGGAAGTTGCAACATAAGAGAAGATCAGTAAAGACCCCTACAGTAGAAGAACACACTAGGACTTTGAATAAAACACATGTTGTCCGAAGAGCTATGTGTGTTGGATTATTACTAAGTCTAGGTGTCACAGATTAATAATGGTTTTGATAGGGATTTAATTAATTAAACTACTAAAGCAGAATAAAATAAAAGCAACTAAATGGTAAAGGGAAAATCAATAGAGGAGAGTGGTGCTAACCTAGTTAATCCTCCTAGCTAGTTATGTCTATGTCTACTTACTTCCAATTACTTCAGGTGGGGTCAAAGTTGAGAGGACAACATTTGGTCAATTCGCCCAAACCTATCAGCAAAGATGCCACCACAGGAGAAGTCAGGTGTCCCCTCATAAGTCCTGTTGTTCCTGGTCCCCTAAGCCAATCATTAAGTACCGCTACATGCTAGATCTGTAATAGTGAGTTCCCGACCATTAGGAACTTAGACACTCACCCCCTAATTCTTAAGTTTATCCAAACGGTAGGTGATCACTTGGTCAAATCGCACAAGTAGAAAGCGTCGTCAGTTGGTCATATCTTACCCTTCCCGTCTCAGTCCGCTCACCTAGGGTCAGTTGGTCATATCTCCTAGGCAATTGGCCTCTACCACCATTCAAAACTACCGAACCAAGGGTGGCTACCAATAAACTATGCATGCATACACTTAGAAATAATTGTACGGAAGTAAAGTAAACGCAAACAAAAAAATTAAGGAATCATAACTAGGCCAGCACCAAGAGGTGCTTAGCCGCTCATATTAATCATACAAACCAATTCAATATTCAAAGGTACGAAATACATGAATTGAAAGTAAAGAAAATATAAAATGCTAAAGCTTATCGCAGGGGAGTGATTTCTCCCTTGGAGACAGCTCCGTATGCTCCTCTAGACCTGCCTTAAGCTTTTTCCCACGTTCTCTGGTTGTTGTGTGTGGAATGGGATGATTAGAAATGCTGGAATTCGTGGGGTATTTATTGGACAGATCTGGGTTACGGCGTAACTAATATAAGAGTTACGCCGTAACCTTCTATTTTATCGTATTTTGCACTAGATCTGCTGGTTACGGCGTAACCTTATGAGTGGTTACGCCGTAGTCTTCAATAAACTTGGTTACGCCGTAGTTGATGTAATAGTTACGACGTAAGTATCAGCGGCGTGGAACCTCATTTGACCTAATATAGTTACGTCGTAGCCTTTGGGAAGAGTTACGCCGTAACCTTCTGATAAGTTGGTTTTCTGAGTCACGCAATAGTTACGGCGTAATGTGAGAGACGAGTTACGCCGTAACTTCTTCAAAGTAGCATAATGTGATAAATCTTTAGATATTTCTCTAGTTCCGCGTCTCTTTAGTTCCAATGCTCGTAATTTACTTGAAAGTGGAAAACAATGGAAAACAAGCGTAAATCCATATAAAATATATAAATTACAAGCATTATTGGGGGAAATTGACACTTAATATTCAAGACTATTTGATGTTATCAAATATCCCCCCACTTGAACTCTACTTGCCCTCAAGTAGACCTTATTAGAAAGATTCCTAAAAAGATATTTCTCATAACCTGGAAAATATACGTTTACAAATCCCTTATGCTAGAATAAAACAAAGCCGAACACCTCACGAAAGGGGAACAAAACACTCAAATCTCTCAACTATTCTAAGTGTCAATTTCGGGGTGATCACTCAATCGCACAGTTATAGCATGTATTCTATCATAAGCTTGGCGGTTACACAAATCTCTACCACTAGAGTTAAGGGCTAAACAATTCTTGAAGGAAATATGGGTAGACATGACAAAGGTTAAGGGGTGACTCGTCATTACTATCATGTCACGACGAAGTTGACAAAATCAATGATACATGACAAAATCCATGGCCAAGACACCAAAGATTGCTCGCTGCATCACCTAGACACGCTTCATGACTAAAGGGTAGGATAAGACATGGGATATATAAATGGTGTAAAATAAAAAAATATGCAGGTAGTCTAAATAACCAAGTCATCACCACTTACCGTTCGCCCAAAGTTCAAGCTTTGAAGTCAAGAAACCGGATCATGAAATATAAGGTAGATGTGTCATTAGAGGACGTCGTGATGGGCACACTACCTTTTCTCCAACTGCTGGCATAACTACCAACTCCAATCTTCAAATGTGACCGAGGTGGCCTCCTCGATACTAAATCTATAAAGCTCATAATATAGTGCTTATAACATCACTCTTTACAATAACTAAATCATAACAATTTTTTTTATTTTTTTTATTTTTATTATTATTTTTTTTGTAACATAACAATAATAACTTAAACATAATATCCCCCCACTTGAGATGAACAATGGGAAGTCGGGGGTCTTCAATGATCTTCAGGAATGTTGTCGATGAAAGCGTGATTTCCGAACCTTTCTCTTTGAACCTTGAACTTAGGCAAATGATGACTTTCCAATCACAAATAAAGACTACAGGGTAGGCTAAGGTGTAAAGGTGTATCAAAACAATATATCGGGTTAACAAAATGAAAGGAATGGCTCAGATGGGTGTATCTAGGGGTATCTTGCACTAAAGGTGAGTGCAACAAAAAGGTTTCACAAGGGGGTCGAGAAGTCGAGGTGACTACTCGATAGACACACAATGGTAGGCTATTTGGGTGATAATCTTATAATATTGCCTTCTAAATCTGAAAAGTCCAAATACATCGAGATAACTCAACATACCTCGTCTATGGTCTCAAAATTATGCAAAGGCCAAGTTCTAAAGTTTACAAGCTACCGACACACTCATAATTTAGTGGATGTGGGGTAAAATATTGGAAACGGATAAGGCTAATCTCACCATATAATATCAAGGGTTGTATGTGCTCGGCTAAGGTCTAATCTAGTTAGGTTAAGAAAAACATGTCAAAATTTTTAAAATGGCATAATTTTCAAAATAAACAAGAAAAACGAGCGCAAAATAATGTTCAAGAGATAATTCTACTCCTGTCCCCCCACTTGAATTGTACAAAGTCCCTTTTGTACAAAGCATTAAATAAAGGTGAAGAGAAAAGTAGAATTAGAGCGAGAACTTCCCTCAAATTTGCTACATAAAGAAAGAAGGCCCACGGAAAAGAGACGTGCCTTCGTATAAGCATCATGAGCAAACTTCAATCCCTGAAATCACACTACCGACAAGCATAATTCTAAAAAAAAAATGAAAAATGAAAAACAAACCTAACTCACTTTCGTAGGAATCACGGTTGCATTTAGCACATGCAACAAGCCTTTTAAACCACTTGGTGTCTCAAGTGGACGAGTGAAGTCTCGTGAGGGTTTACAGGGAACAAACCCACAAAGTTCATTTAAAATACTAATACAAGGTCATTGTGTTTTACAATGAAAAAATTAAAGCAGAGGAAGGTTACGTCGTAACTCTTTTGAGGGAGTTACGCCGTAACTAGCAAAACCTGGCATAAGCTGCAAAGCGAGTGGTTACGGCATAACCATGGAGATGATATTACGCCGTAACTAGTAATGCGTCAAGAATTCTGCTTCTAAAAAGTTGGTTACGGCGTAATCACATAGATGAGTTACGCCATAACTCTGGTCAGATCAGCAAACTGCAGCAGTAATTACTTACTCGTTTCCTGCAAAAATGGTTAGAAACACAAAACCCTACAGAAATGGAAATAAAACAAAAGAAAGGGATAATTCGGGTTGTCTCCCGAAAGAGCACTTTTCTTTATTTACGAGTCTTTAAGTTAGACTCAGAGCCGCGGAGCTTTAGGCAGGTGCGAAGAACTCATCTCCCGAATGCTTGTTAACATCCTGCCCATAATAAATTTTTACGCAGTGTCCATTTACCTTGAAATATACTCCTTCCTTGTTATGAACCTCAATAGTCCCATAAGGAAACACCTTACTTACTGTGTAGGGGCCAACCCAACGCAGTGTCCATTTACCTTGAAATATACTCCTTCCTTGAGTCTTGAGTTAAAAACGAGAACCTCTTGTCCTACTTCAAATCTTTTATCCTTAATTCTCTTATCGTGCCATCTTTTGGTTCTGTCTTTGTATGCTTTGGCATGATCGTATGCTTCGTCTCGTAATTCAGCTAAATAATTTATTTGGGAAAATCGGTGTTCCTTGATTACATCAGCCTCCAAGTTAACATTCTTGAGAGCCCAATATGCTTTATGTTCCAATTCTACGGGAATATGACATGCTTTCTCGTAAACAATCTTAAAAGGGGTGCTTCCAAAAGGAGTTTTGAAAGCTGTTCTGAATGCCCATAACGCTTCGTCGAGTTTGTCGAACCAATCTTTTTGGTTACTGCTGACTGATTTCTCTAAAATTCGCTTGAGTGCCCTGTTGGTATTTTCATTTTGCCCATTGGTTTGTGGGTGATAAGGTGTAGACATTCGGTGGAGTACCTAGATCTGCCTTGAGCTTTTTCCCACGTTCTCTGGTTTTTGTGTGTGGAATGGGATGATTAGAAATGCTGGAATTCGTGGGGTATTTATAGGCCAGATCTGGGTTATGGCGTAACTAATATAAGAGTTACGCCGTAACCTTCTATTTTATCATATTTTGCACTAGATCTGCTGGTTACGGCGTAACCTTATGAGTGGTTACGCCGTAGTCTTCAATAAACTTGGTTACGCCGTAGTTGATGTAATAGTTACAGCGTAAGTATCAGCGGCGTAGAACCTCATTTGACCTAATATAGTTACGTCGTAGACTTTGGGAAGAGTTATGCCGTAACCTTCTGATAAGTTGGTTTTCTGAGTCACGCAATAGTTACGGCGTAATGTGAGAGACGAGTTACGCCGTAACTTCTTCAAAGTAGCATACTGTGATAAATCTTTAGATATTTCTCCAGTTCCGCGTCTCTTTAGCTCCAATACTCGTAATTTACCTAAAAGTGGAAAACAAGCATAAATCCATATAAATGATATAAATTACAAGCATTATTGGGGGAAATTGACACTTAATATTCAGGACTATTTGATGTTATCAACCTACTTTAGATATTGCGTTAGAAAATTGTAATAGCAAAAGTGATGTAACGAATGTTGAATCTTCAAGTACTTAGAATTTTTTGTTTGAAGCATCTTGTATTGTTTGTCGTAAAAGCATGTTTTCTGGTTGTCATGATAAATGTGTTGCTAAATCTATCCTATCTCGTAAGCGAAAACATAGAAATGGAATTACCTCTAGGCCCACTAATGCTTCTAAGTCAGTGTTAGGTAAACCGCCTTCTAGTGTTTCTGCAGATATCATTGATGCACTTATAGAACCCACGTCACCTCCTAGGAAGAGAATATCACCTAGTACATTCACTAAGACTAAAGCACAAACTAGTTGGACTTGGCAGAGATGGTTACAAAATACACCTGAATTTAAATGGATTCCCAAAATTATAAACATGCGTGTTTCATCTATAACTGTAATGGAACCCTCTAACTCTTCGGGTTCCACCTCTACTTCTATTCTACCTGTGTCATCTGTGTGTATTGTAGGTGATACAGATCATCCTTTGGATTGTTGATAGCAGATGTTCCCTGCACATGACATGGAATCTCAAACTTCTTAAAAACTTTGTTTGAAAGTTCATTGGCATTGTCAGGTTCGGGAATGATCACTTCGCAGCTATCATGGGCTACGGATACTACATCAATGGGAACATCAAAATTAGCAGGGTTTATTATGTTGAAGGTCTTGGACACAATCTTTTTGAGTCGGCCAGTTTTGTGATGGTGATTTGGAAGTTGCTTTTAAGGAGAAAACTTGCTTTATCCGTGATCTACAAGGAAACGATCTTATGTCTAGAAACCGCACTTGAAGCCTTTACATAATTTCAATGCAAGACATGATCGCTTCATCTCCCATCTGTCTACTTTCTAAGGCAACATCTACAAAATCATGGCTGTGGCATAGAAGAGTTTCACATTTAAACTTTCAAACCATAACTAATCTTGCACGACACAAACTAGTTGAAGGTCTTCCAAGGTTTAGGTATTCAAAAGATCATTTATGCTCAGCTTGTTAACAAGGGAAAAGCACTCATGCTCATTTTCCTTCAAAGGTGGAAGCCGCAACAACGATGTTAACAATGCAAAACTTCCAGATTACTTATGGGAAGAAGCCGTGTCAACTGCATGCTACACTCAGAACCGTTCTATGATTACAAAATGCCACAAAAAACACCTTATGAGCTTATCCATAACAGAAAACCGAACCTCAAACACTTTCATGTATTTGGTGCTCTCTGTTACCCAAATAATGATCGTGATGACTTTCAAAAGCTCAAGGCCAAAGCTGACATTGGAGTCTTTGTTGGATACTATGAAAACTCAAAGGGATACCAAATCTGGAATTGTCGTACAAAGGAAATTATGGAAACCATTCATGCTAATTTTGATGAGCTCATAGAAATGGCTTCTAAGCAAAACAGCTTGGAACCCGGACATAACCGTCTCAACTTCCCTCAATCATCAGCTGATCAAACCTTTCAAATTACTCGTTGTTAGATGGAAACATTTTTTGCTCCATTTTTTAGTGAAGATTTTGATCAACATGCTCCAGATGTATCAAATGTTTCCGCTGCTCAACCTGATAATAATCCTTTACCTGATACACCTAAAACAACAACAACGGTTGCTGATGCACCCCCGATTGAATCTCAAACAACAGCCGAACAAACCGCTTCTAATGACAATAACCCAGCTGATGATATTCTTAATCAAGATGTCCCTGCACCCGCAGATTATGATGGCAATGCGTTCTTTAACCCTTTTGCAACTGAAACGACAAATCCAGATGTTGCTGAATCTTCTACCAGCCATCTGAATCCACCAAATCTGCACAATGTATACCAACATCAACTCTCCACACACCGATGGACTAAAGATCAACCCCTTGTTAATATAATTGGCAACCCAAACCAACCAGTCGTAACTAGAAAAAGCCTTCAGACTGATGAAGAACATTGCATTTATGCACTCACCGTTAGTCAAACTGAACCCAAAAACATTAAAGATGCAATGACTCACGAAAACTGGATTAAATCCATGCAAGAAGAGCTGAACCAGTTTAAACGTTTAGAAGTATGGGAATTGGTTGAAAGACCAACAGGAGTCTACGTCATTGGTCTCAAATGGATTTGGAAGAATAAGTTAGATGCTGAAGGTACGGTTATCCGAAACAAGTCACGTCTGGTGGCTAAGGGTTATAGACAGGAAGAGGGAATTGACTTCGAAGAATCATTCACACCGGTTGCTAGACTTGAGGTTGTACAGATTTTTCGGGCATTCACGGCTCACTTGGACATCACCGTCTACTAAATGGATGTCAAAACGGCTTTTCTAAATGTTCAACTAAAGGAGACAGTGTATGTTAGCCATCCAGAAGGATTTGTTGATCCAGATTTCCCTAATCACGTCTACAAACTGAAAAAGGCTCTCTACGGTCTCAAACAAGCCCCTCGGGCGTGGTATGATAAGTTGTCATCCTTTCTCCTTGCTAATCATTTTATCAAAGGATCGGTCGACCCAACACTGTTTATTTAATATCATGGGGTACACATTTTAAATGTTCAGATTTATTTGGATGATATCATCTTTGGTTCTACCCACAAAAAGTACTCAAACGCTTTTTCACATCAAATGAAAACAACACTGTTTATTCAATATCATGGGGCACACATTTTAATAAACATGGAATGCAAAGTTGTGACACCTATGCAATACCAATGGCACATACCAACAAAGTGGATGCTGATTTACATGGGAAATTGGTTGACCCTACCAAATACTGAAGTGTTATTAGGTCTCTCATGTATCTAATAGCCAATAGACCTGACATAGTATTTTCTATATATCTTTGCTCCTGTTATCAGTCAAGGCCAACTGAAAGACACCTCTCTGAGGATAAAAGAATCCTCTGATACGTCAAGGGAACCATTAACTTGGGGATCTGGTATCCAAAGGATTCTGGTTTTGAACTAATATCTTTTTCAGACGCTGACCACGCAGGATGCTTAGATTCCCGGAAAAGTACTTCAGGAGGTTTACAATTCCTTGGTGATAAATTAGTGTCATGGTAATCGAAGAAACAAGATTGTACATCGCTGTCATCAGCTGAAGCAGAATATGTAGCCATGTCTGCGTGTTGTGCTCAAGTCATTTGGATGAGAACACAACTTAAAGATTATGGTTATGTGTTTGACATAATTCTGGTGTACTGCAACAACAGAAGTGCTATTGCGATCTCGTGCAACACAGTTCAACACTCAAAGTCAAAACACATCGATCTTCGATATCATTTCATCAAAGAGCATGTGGAAAAGGGTACTGTTGAATTATACTTTGTAGGTACAGAACATCAATTGGCGGATCTTCTCCCTAAAGCCTTGCCTCCCGCAAGATTCATTGATTTGATTCACCGAATTGGTATAAGGTGTTTGACTCCAGAAGAACTGGACGAACTTTTAAAACACACTTGAAAAGTCAAACACCAAACCTATTTTGTAAATATTTTTCAAAAACAAAATACAAAAATATAAAATCTTCTAAAAAATCCAAAAATATTCTTCTATCTATATTCTATCTGAAAATCAAACATCGAAGTACAAAACTTCCATCAACACAATGTTCTATCAAACATTTCTCTATTTTTCCCGAACAAGTGTTGAGGGGGAGAATGTAAATATTTTTTCAGTATCATAAAACCTTGTACTTGCATGTTACCAATAATACGTTGTTTTCTATTAAATGGTGGATATTTATCTTGTTATATACCCTCCTCGGACTGAAATGTTTACAAATTTCACTATTTCAAAAGTCGAGGGGGAGTATCGTTAAGTTTCTTGCCTAATATGTGTTTTGTCTAACCAAAACAGAAGTTAATGGGTCTTGGTTGAAAATGTTTGAGGTTGTGGGACTGAACATGTCATTTTTGGAAAATAATTTTATACAAGAACTCCCCAACTACCATATTCAATGCATTTTTTTGCATTTAATTCTCAAAACCACCAAGATCCAATGATCCATATTCATTCTGCTAATCCGTTAACGACGATCATATTCTGTAAGTTACATTATGTTTTGATCATGATTTTAAACTAGGGTTTTGAAAATCTTTTCAATCCAACGGCTAAATCTTGCATAAATTGATTTTGAAGTTTACCCGTATGCGTATGAATGGGGGATTACGCCTAAATGAGTTTGTGTTGTTATGGGTAGTGTTAAAACCTTTCTAAACCTGTTGTAAACCTATTTCAACCATTAATTTTAACCCAGAAACACCAATTGACTTATTTCGAAAATTAGGGTTCATGTTCATATTTGGGGATTTTTGTGTTTGAGTGTTCTGCTGTGATTGGATGCATAGGATAGTGTTAGAATTGGTTTAGAAACATGAATTAAACCTTTAATTTACGCCTAAGTCAGGATCTTACGCTTAGGCACCTTCTTTACGCATAATATCTCAATCTTACGCATAAGCTACCTTTTGGACTATTACGCATAAACAACTTGTTAAATGTTACGCATAAGTCACTAATAGACCAATGTTACTCATAAGCTTATAAAAGTTAAAATGTTGTATGTTTAAGTGAAATTTGGACTTTAAAACTTCAAAATTAACATATTCACGTAACTTATCACATCGACTTCAAACAATTGGACAAAAGTGACTTGGGACTTGTAACATTCATAAACATGATAACGTCATACAAGTAATTGGACAATGAATCAGACTAAAACTAACACAATGTGTTTCCATATGTTTGTTCTTTTGTCTAATAACTTTCAGATCACAAAATGGCTGTCAATCAAGAAAACGTTAATGCCCCAGTTGAGCTCACAATGGCCAACACATTCCCTGCCGGTTATGATAGGATCATCAGCAAAAACAACCTCAGAGTCGACTCCAATAATTTCACATGTTCTGAATCATCCTGTAGAACTGTTGTGGACGTCCTTCTGCATCATCCATTCAGATCCATGCTTACAAGATCAGCATCTATTCCAGACTTCTACATACACTAATTTGGGTATACCATGGAAAGGACTGTCGATGATCATGTGGTTAAAGTGATTCTAGACACAAAAGAGATCATGGTATCTGTAGATGATCTTCGTGCAGCTCTTCAACTTCAAAAACATCAACTCTGCAGCTGATTGTGTCAACATTCCGAATGAAGCTGAGATTTTGGAATTCCTGCTAAACATTGGCTATGATGAGGCTTCTGGCATCATATCTACCCACTCAAGAGTCGATGTCAAGAATATCCCTCAACCTTGGAGAACCATCTACCTAATGGTCGCCAAATCTGTTTCAGGGAGGGATAACGATCATGAACACCCAAAACTTATGCACCTGCAAATCATCTGGTGATTAGTTCATTGATAACATCAAATAGTCCTGAATATTAAGTGTCAATTTCCCCCGATAATGCTTGTAATTTATATCATTTATATAGATTTACGCTTGTTTTCCATTGTTTTCCACTTTCAGGTAAATTACGAGCATTGGAGCTAAAGAGACGCGGAACTGGAGAATTATCTAAAGATTTATCACAGTATGCTATTTTGAAGAAGTTACGGCGTAACTCGTCTCTCACATTACGCCGTAACTATTGCGTGACTCAGAAAGCTAACTTATCATAAGGTTACGGCGTAACTCTTCCCAAAGGTTACGACGTAACTACATTAGGTCAAATGAGGTTCCACGCCGCTGATACTTACGCTGTAACTACTGCATCAACTACGATGTAACCGAGTTTATTGAAGACTACGGCATAACCACTCATAAGGTTACGCTGTAACCAGCAGATCTAGTGCATTATTCGAAGAAATAGAAGGTTACGGCGTAACTCCTATATTGGTTACGCCGTAACCCAGATCTAGGCTATAAATAACCAACGAATTCCAGCATTTCTATTCATTCCATTCCACACACAACACTCTGAGAACGTGGGAAAAATCTCAAGGCAGGTCTAGAAGAGCATACGGAGCTGTCTCCAAGGGAGAAATCACTCCCCTACGAAAAGCATTAGCGTTTTATATTTATTTTACTTTCAATTCATGTATTCCGTACCTTTGAATATTGAATTTGTTTGCATGATTAATATGAGCGGCTAAGCACCTTTTGGTGCTAGCCTAGTTATGATTCCTTAATTGTTTTGTTTGTGTTTACTTTACTTTCGTACAATTATTTCTAAGTGTATGCATGTATAGTTTATTGGTAGCCACCCTTGGTTTGGTAGTTTTGAATGGCGATAGAGGCCAATTTCCTAGGAGATATGACCTACTGACCCTAGGTGAACGGACTGAGACGGGAAGGGTAAGATATGACCAACTGACGACCCTTTCTACTTGTGCGATTTGACCAACTGATCACCTATCGTTTGGATGAACTTAGGAATTAGGGGGTCCGTGTCTAAGTTCCTAACGGCCGGGCATTCACTATTATAAATCTAGCATGTAGCGGTACTTAATGACTTGGCTTAGGGGACCAGGAACAACATGACTTATGTTAGGATTTATAAAATCCAGTCATTAAAGTGTTGGTCACCTCAAGTATATGTAATAGTTAGAAAGCTCGTAGTCGTAGTTATTTAATGATAGTTATTATTAAGTTTAGTAACACCGTGGAGGACGGACAAGTCTTTACCCACTGTATGCCTGATCCACAACCCGTAGGTGGCGTATCTTGTAAGACACTATAAATACCCTCTACCTCCCAAGGTTGAGGGTTGGAGCTTCAATACCATTTTTCTTTTGTTTCACATAAGTTCCCAACTCTCTTCCCTTTCTCTCTCTAGAACTTTCTCTCTCTAAACTTGTATACGCCCCATATGATTATGGTTTGATGTGTTTTTGAAATCCTATAAGTTAAAATTGGTATCAAGAGCCATGGTTTGGTCACTCATCTTTCAGGCTCTTTGGTTTGGTGGATTTCATAAGGTTTTTGGGGTTATAAGTGTTTAGAAGAGTTTGAATCATTTGGTTAATTTATAGTGTTAAAGTTTGAATTTTGATTGTACTTTTGTGTTTAGGATCATCATATGTGTTTAGGTTTTGAATTGGAAGGCTTGAATCATCGTGGTTGGGCTGTTTTTGATTGTTAAAGTGGTTGTTTTTGAAAATTGTACAAAGCGAGTTGAGCCACGGTAATATGTTTCTTGGAAGCGAGTTGCTTTGTTATTGGAAGCGAGTTGTCTCTGAAGCGGGTTGATACTTAAGCGAGTTGTCGCCTAAGCTAGTTGCTTTGTAAGTGAGTTTTCTGTTTCTGCGAGTTGACACTTAAGCGAGTTGTTTTGGAAGCGAGTTGGTTTATGCGACTTGGCTATTAAGCGAGTTGTCTCTTTATGCGACTTGTCTTTTAAGCGAGTTGTCCACTAAGCGAGTTGATTAAGAGAGTTGTCATCAAAGCGAGTTGACTGGGGTTCGAGTTGTCTTGGGTGCGTTTTGTTGACTTTTTCCGACAAAACTTCAAATGGCCATAACTCTTGAACTGTAACTCCGTTTTCAGCATTCTACCAATCAAAAAGACCGTGAGAACGAGGAGAATGGCACACCGAATTATTTGGGTCAACTTTCGAGGCCTAAATCCGCTTAGAACAGAAGTTATTGAGGTTTTTATGTTTTTAGACCTAAAAATTCTCCGTAAAAACGTGCATCAACCAATCCAAATCTCAACCAAACAACATCAGCTTTTCCTACGAACAATCTAAAGTCCTATCACATAATCATCTATCATTGTATCGATCCATCAGTCATCTTAACACACTCTACTAGTCATTGCTTAACGGTTTCTTCTTGATTTTGTAAAATCCCGTGAAAGATTCTATTTCTCGGTTTAAATCATAGATTTGTAAAATTCCGTGCACGTCAACAACATGCCTAACGTTTCGGATTCATTTGTATCTAAGATACTCAGTTTATACGACGTGTCCAATGAACATAAGATACCCAACAATGTACTACAGACTATCGTGTTTGAGTCGGATAATGCTAAAATGGAATCTTCGTGCTCAAATTCACAAGAAAGAGAGGTGCACAAGCCACAACCTGTGCAAATTAATGCAAAGGAACGCTCCATGGAAGCTTCGGATGTACCCAAGATAGAGATGCACCAGCCACAACCTGTGCATGTTAATGTAGTGGAAAGTTGCATGGAAGTTTCTGCTGTACCTAGCTGTGCATCTTCTACTCAAAATGATGATTATGAGCTGCATGAGTACTCTGCATTTATCCCTGATGATTCCCTTACCACTGAGCTTAGCATATATAAGGATCAAGTTGCCATATATTAACAGCGTGCTAAATTTGAACTGACTATCCGTGAGCAGGAGATGGATAACCAAATACGTACAGTTATCATAAAAAGTAATTTTAGGGAGGAGGTGTTAAAACAAGAGTTAAACTCCTTACAAGATAAGCTCAATAAAACTGTTAAGCAAAAGCAAGAACTTCAAGAAAATGTGAAAGTGCTTAAACAGGAATTTATGGCTAAGGAATCAAAACTTTTAAATGACTTTTCCAACCTAAAAATTTTGAAAAACAAACTTGAAAAGAAACTGTACGTACAAGGGAACACCGTTCAGACTGCTCACATGATCACTAAGCATAGAGTATTAAGTGATAAGCATAGTATTGGCCTTGTAGAAGAACCCAATCCTGAGTATGGTAAGAAAGCAAAAGATGCTCAAAAGGTGATCTATGACGGTAATTAGATCCTCAAGCCTAGACAAAATCCTACTTGTTTAGAGTGCACTGAAGATGATAGAGAATTAGAAGATGCCTCTAGAGAGAATGGAAAAGAAACTAAAAGATCCTTGGTGTATAAATCATAATATAACGTTCAAAACTCCCAATTACACTAAGGATAATTGGATTGCCTTAAACAAGTTTAGACCTCAAACTCAGTTAACCCTGAAAAAGTGTTCTGGAAATTAGATATGGAAAAGAAAAAGGCAGATGAACTTGTTGAAAATAATCCTCCCCTTAGGAAATTGCCTCCAGCCACTGTGTATCCTCCAAATACACCAATGCATTTAGTGCCTAGAACTCTTCCCACTAAAAGCAAGACCTTAATCAGCCTATATGTTGTTTTCCAACTATTCGTTGATTTTGAGAATACATGTAAGAAGAGAATCACACCTACTGGGATAATTGAAGGGGAAAGGGGTTTTGAACAAACTAAAGAATGCTATTTAACTGAGGTCATGCCTTTCTTTAAACAACTGAAAAGTCAATTTGAGAGTCTTCAAAAGAGCATAGATACAGAGGTTAAAATTTTGGAAAAGGAATTTGATGCAATGGTAATTGAGGTCAAAGATTATGAACGTGAGCTTAAAACAAATGAAATTGAGAGGGAAAATCTGCGTATCTTAAATGATAACTTGATTTCTAGATGTGTGGCTCAGGATGTGTTTTACACTGTTACAAATTCTTCCATTACTGCTGCTCAATTTCATGAAATGTTTGTTGCATTGAAAGTATCCCAGTATCGTGTCATTGAGCTTGAGACAAAAAATTCAAAATTGCATGATAAAATCAAAAATGACGATCATGATAACTTGGTCAAACATTATTCTAAATTGGAAGTTGAACATCTTGCTTTGCAACTAAAATATCAACATCTAAAAGAAAATGTTAAAACCTCCAATATCAAGACATCCTCGGATGCTCCTGAGTTTGATACAGTTTTTAAATTAGCAAACGTGATGAACTGATTTGAGCTCATTGCAACACGATCAAAAGATTGAAATTCCAGATTTCACAATTGAAAGGTGAAAGGTATGAAGTGACTGGCTCCCGTATGCCTCCACCTTTAGATTCTCAGAATTTCCAACTTCAAAACATTATTGATAAATTGCAAAAGGAAAATGAATGTTTTAAAGCTGAAATTTCAAAAGTTAATGATCAAAACAAAGAGTTATGTGATTCATTCAAAGTTAATCATTATAATAACAGTGAAAATGTAACATCTTTGCTTAACGAAATTGAGAATCTGAAGCGTGTAGTAAAATGGAAAATGCCAATCACCACTGGTGAGAATGTTGCACCAAAGGTGCCTGCTTGTTCTAAATATGCTGTAACTGTGAAATATATTCCTCCTCATCTTCGGAACAATGAATTTGCATATGAAACATATATTTCGTACCTCAAGGATAGTCTAGAGTGCCTCCGTGAGATTGTTGAAGATGATAAGATTGAAAAACCACTTGATAATGTTGTTAGGCATGCATGCTTATATACCAAACGATCTCTGGAACTCTTAGAATGTGTGATTGCAACATGTCCTAAATCTGGTACTAGGAAAGATAGAGAAGTTATGCCTTGTTCTATGCCTAAAGTCAAGCATGTGACCTTTGATGTGCCTCTGAAAGTCTCAGAACCCAGCACTTTTAGACCAGAAAATCAAATGTCAGTAAAACAAACTAAGGCTCCCGTCATCACTTCTATAAATGTTAAGATTGACACTAAAGTTAGCGGGTCAAAACCTAAAAGCAATGCAAAGAAGGATAGGATTACGCAAACTAAAAGTGATCATGAAAAGGAAGTGAATTTACACCATAGAGACAATAAGTTTGACTTGAACAAAAAGAATCATGTTGGTTCTAGTATTTGCTCTAAGCTTACTGAAATTAATTCGAAGTCTTATGATGTCTGCAATACATGTAATGAATGTTTATTTTCTGGTAATCATGATAAATGTGGTGTGTTATTTCTGAGGTCTAAGAATCAAAACCCAGTTAAGAAAGTTTGGAAAGCGAAACAGATTAAGCAATCCTGGAAACCTACAGGGAAGGTTTTTACCAATATAGGATTTCAGTGGAAGCCCACAGGTCGAATATTCACGTATGGTAAACCTTGCTCCTTAACTAGATCCACTATGCCTAGAGTAGTGCCTGTTAAGGTTTGGAAGCCAACTGGTCGAATAATCCCATTAGGCACACGATGACCTTTAACTAAGTCTGATGATTCTACTAGTTTAGCTCCTAGTGATAATGCCATAGCAACTAGGGTTTCTGCTGATTCAAAGATTGTTTGCGCTAATCAAAAGGAACCCATTTTCACATGGGCATCCAATGTTTTCAAATTTCCACCTTTTTCTATGTTCCAATGCAGGTCATACAAATCATCTGTTGGTACTTGGATTAAGGCTGCTCTAAATAGATAAGGGGAAATGACAATGACATTTGTTCACATCAGTTCATGCCTCGTTCTTCAACACAATGGCGTCTGCAGATAACACTTCAGGCCCCGTTCCTCAAAGAAAATAAAAGTGTACGCCTCAGTGCACTTTATCTTCAGAAGAAGAGAAATCTTCATTTTTATGACCATTCTCATCGACATTCTTCATCGACAAGCTTCATGTTTTTCCATGCTCATTCAATCCTCAAGTGGATCTCCGTTCATTGGTATACATTCTTATTCACTTGATCAATCAAAAATGGCAAACTTCATTTGCAATTTTTGAGGGGGAGAAGAGGGAATATACTACATGTTGATGGATGCTTGAGTTATGGTCATACGACTCTCCAACGCCTAATGTCTTCACTCACTAAGGATAACTGGGATATACTATTTGGGATTCATTGTTTTTCATGATATGTTTGATGAGTACTTCCAACCTCCAACGAATGTTGATCATCCAGTTTCTGAAGCTCATGCTCCGGTTCCTACTGACTCAACTGGTTCTCCATCTAAGAAGTACTTCTCGAAATTCTCAAGAAACCTTATCTCTAGTTACTTTACAAGATGTGGATAATGGCTATCGTGATTTTGTAGTTGCACTATTGAATAATGATCCGCTCTTTGGTATTCCTTTGCCAAATCTTCATGGATTATTGTTCCTCTCATTGTGCACGCTATAAATCAACAACATGAACTTTAAGGAAAATGACTACCTCATCCGCTTGAAGACATTATTGGTGAATCTTCCAGATCAGTCTCTATATGTATATCTTTAGGAAGATGGCATTGATGTTGAGGAAACATTTTATCTAGTTCATTCAATGGATCGATGTACATCCGATTGTATATTTATTCACATGTTGGGCATTTGACACAAGTTGATTACTTCGGAGTTAATCATGTATCACTTATTTGAGATTGAAGTTGACTTTCACAAAGGTGTGTTCTTATTTGATAACTTGCTCGGGCTTAAAAATTTGAGTTGAAGACTTGGTTTATCTAGTTACCAGCTGCCGGGGTAGATGGTTGAAGACCTGGTTAACTATCACTATTAGGAGTTACGTTGTTTTACTCAGTGTCGCACATAGATTACGTTGTGGATAATCGCAAGAGGTGTTAATGTCTCATACTTTGATTGAGTATTGAGTACTTAGAGATTTTCTTGGAGCGTAAATTCTCGACACCGTTCTTCCAACATTAGTGCAAGATTAAGATACAAATGCACTCTTCTTCAGTTTCAAGTTTGGTATATCGGGTTTGCTTCATCAATGGTCACTTCAAATTGTCTACATCTAGGTTGATTAAGATAGCCAGTGAGAGTTTCTGTAGCAGTTGATTCTCACAGGATTCATTTGAGCTAATTTTTGTTTTTCTCTATTTCAAGAATAACTGGTATGTAAAATGTGTTGCTGATTCTGAGGTATCAAAACCAGCAAGGGGGAAGGAGACATACGTCTAAACACACAACGAGTATTCGTGATGAACTTAATACTTCTTCTCTATTGAAGTAATCCGGGGAAAGACAAATGTCATAACCGTAGAGAAACTCAGTGGTTAACTCGTAGCCTTTGGTGTGTTATTCCAACTATTTGGGGGAAGGATGTATTATTCCAAACATTTGGGGGAAGGATATATTACTCCAACTACTTGGGAGGAAGGATGTATTATTCCAACCATTTGGGGGGATGTGGTCTCTGGATACTTTTGGTATGTGTTAGCTCAACTTTCAGTAGGAAGAAATATGAGAAGAATATTTGGAGTGTGAGATGATATTGCTTATCGACATCTTCTATATAATTTATAATAAATTGCTTCAAGTTATTGCTTCATGTACACAATGTAATGATGATTTCGATGAGATCGCAACCATCAGGGGAGAGATCACAACATGATCACTTGATCGGACTTAATCAGTTATTCCGGAGTTGACATCCGCAGATATGATCAGTGACTCAACATGTTATTTGGATGTCATCGTCTCTACTCTTGTTGGGTACAAGTGTACATCTTGGGATGATCGGTTATAAGTAAGATAACTGGAATGCAATTGGTAAAATAAAGATGTTGATATATTATTCCTCTGAATTGACAACTGCTCAAACTCAAAGAGTAACGTGTACATCAGGGATGCACAACAAGTTCATGTGATCCGGGTTTGATAAACGCAGAGATGATCCGTGTTAACTTGTTACTTCGTTGTTATCGTCTTCTTCGGGTTCTTGAGCTTCATACAATTAGACTGTTTGCTTCACTTCATCTTCTGGGGGAAATGGTCTTAATTCGAAGATTGTCGGTTTGGGGGCAAGCTACCAAAGATTCACATTTATAAGGCTCATGTTCAGATGATTTTCTTAGAAGCCTCAAATGCTTTGGTGGTGAAAGTTTAAGAGATGTTGATTTCTTTCTTCTACAACGTGCTGAACGATATCCTTATCTCGGTACTCATTTATTCATCCTCTTAAACTAAATTATCTTCTTTGTATATATCTTTTCAAAAAGCAAAATACAAAATTATAAAACCAGCAAAAAGAAAATAGAAAAATATAAAATTTTCAAAATCCATAAAAATTAGAAAATCTTAAAAAATTCCAAAAATATTATTTATTTAGTCATGTTTTTCTTGGTTCGATAACATCTACGGACTTAGAATTGTCACTCAAAGAATGGCACGGGTCTTTAGATGAAGTTCGAATGCACATAAACCTTTTATAAAAAAAATAATAAAAAAATAAATAAATAAATAAATTAGGATGGAGAAAAATGGTGGTTTAGTGTCATTCCAGGCAGTAACCCGTTTTAAAAAAAAGATCAGAGCCATGCTTAATGTCATTTTTCAAATCTCATGCTCTGATTCTAAAAACAAATATTTGTCACCAAAAAGACAAATGTTTCCTTCACAAATATTTTTCCTTATATAAATTCTTCTGAAAAATATTTATCATCTTATGAAAACAAATTGCTTTGAAAATAACTTGGACTATATTTCTGAAAATCATCTGGGCTTATTCTTTGTCAAAATCTCTAACACTCAATCAACAACTCATGTCATTGATTGAGGGGGAGAATGATTTCAATTCAACCAAAAAGGTTATTTTTCAAACAATTGGCACGTAAAAGAGTAAGGTCTTCTTTTGGAAAATAAAAAAGAACAATGTTTTATACAATTGATTCAAGTCCTTGGCTAATGTTATGTTTTCAAAAGATATTTATGCATGATTGATAAATGGAGTTTAAAGTCTCAAAATCTGATCCTTATCAGTTACAATGTTTTTCAAAAGCAAGTCACTATTCTCCTCAAAAGTTCTCAAAATTTAATTTAAATCAATAGAGATCACAAATCTCAAAGGATTTGAAAATTGTGATCGGGGGAGAATTTGTGATTTAAATTGGGTTTAAACTGATAATTTGATAAATGGTTTTATACGTGATTAACATGCTCTCCTCCCTACATGTGCCAAACGATTTCAAATTCTCCATGCACATGTTAAGGGGGAGCATCTACATCAAACCAATAAGGATTGAATCGTGATTGATTTGTCTCTAATTGCAGGTTTTCCATAATATGTGCTAAACAATTTCAAAATCAGATGCACATATTGAGGGGGAGCAAATTTTTGAAAACCACATTCTTTCCCGAAAATATCTTTAACTGTATGTGAAACACTGATTTTGATCGAGAAAGTGATGTCGATATTTTTAGAAAATATTGATCAAAGAAGTGAATTCTTCCTCTTGCCTCCGTGAGCCAAAATGATTTCAAACATACGATGCACATGTTGAGGGGGGGGGGCCTTTTTCTAAAAATATCAAAAACAATTCAGGTACAAAATGCTTTGATAATATATCACAAGTACCTGGATTGATTTTCAAATGGTTTTCAATTGGTTCCAATGGCTGATGAACAATACCAAAAAGACCGACCAAATTTACTTTATGTATGGTGATATAAGGATGGTTAGGTTAGGTATTCGTTCCCACGATCCCGCCAGAGCCGGAGGGATCTACCCAGGGACAATCCACTAGATAGTGTAGAGTCCTTAGGTATGATGAAAAAAGGAGAAAAGTGAGATATGGGAAGAGTGCGGACTGAGATAGAGCTAGAAATGGAATAAACCCAACAAGGTTCTAGTAATGAAGTCTCGGTAAGCACTGAAGGGGTTGAAGAATGAAAAAGAAATAAATGTGAAAAGGGTGAAAAGAAATAGCCCTCCATTATTTCAACCTTAGGGCAGAAACCGGGTTCAATTCATATGCTACTGGCTGTTACCTAGGTAACAGCGGTATTGAAGACAAGACGTCATGGACCCAGTGACGCACTGCACTACATCTTCCCAAGCTACTCAAGTTCCTCTTAAAAGGACTTGTTCCATTCTCACGGGGAACCTACATTATCTATCGACTTTCTCTTAGAGATGGTTGATATTGAAGAAGGAGACCCTCTCCCTAGTCTCCGACATAGGAACCAAATGTGCACAATTGAGTCTAGAGCCACGAGATCATCAATAAATTTCATTAGGACACTGTCAATGAAGACTCTTTGTTTCACACAATGTGGAAAGAGAGAACATATTTTAAGAGTCCTACGTATTATCCTTGTGGTATTTCCAGAACATCTGAGTGATATGATAAC
Organism: Chrysanthemum seticuspe; assembly: GCA_019973895.1. Taxonomy (NCBI): domain Eukaryota; kingdom Viridiplantae; phylum Streptophyta; class Magnoliopsida; order Asterales; family Asteraceae; genus Chrysanthemum; species Chrysanthemum seticuspe. Next base: position 191,778,290 of record BPTQ01000008.1, read on the forward strand.
ATATTCACAATGAAGATGGAAAGCCTTCTAGAGCCAACATCAAACAAGCTCTTGGTAGGTGGCATGTGAGATCTATCCAATAGATCAACCATGTGACAACTGAACAGAAACAATGGGGCGATTCAAAATTATGAATCAATCCTGGTTCAGGTAATGGATTGACGGATACCTTTGAAAAACCGGTCGTTGTGCTTAAAATTATTTTCTCTAGCACATCGACTGTGTATTAATACTTCAAAAATAAAAAGGTGTTTATGATTGATAATTGATTTTCCTTAAAACCTTCGTTGTATTGCAAAAACACTTTCTATTGAGCAGTACACGATTGTTTTTCAAATCTCTTTTCATCAATCAGTGAATCTCAAATTCGCTGGTTCACTCACTCCGTGTTGTCTTCTTTGAGACGTTCCGGTTTGAGAACGGCTAGAGTAGCTGCGAAACCATGTCAAGGAGATTCTTTAGAATTATACCTGATCACAGGCAGTACTTGTACTGATCAACGGGGAACCGTGGGCCGTGTACCTCAATTCAACAAAAGTGATCAACGACACTTTCGTGCTCTTTATTGCTAACTGTTGTATGCAGGTACACCCGACGTTTGCAGCTGATCAGAATTGAGAGGTCAATCCATTGCCACATGCTCATACAACACATTCACTTCAAAATCATGATAAGTGCATCAACAAATCTGGTATTTACACTCCATGCTTCTGCTACGATGATGCAAATATCATGAATCAACTAAAGCTTCCACTACACTTATGAAAAGAAATCATGATCCAGAATGTGAGCATGTCGGTCCACTGTCACAACATCACATAATGTCAACACTACAAAGGAAGAGTCAGAGATTTATGGAAGCTGATGATCTCAAAGCTGGCTCAAAACTCATCATCATGTGGATCAGTTAAAGACCTCCACTTGGATTAACCAAACATGCAAAACATGAAGAATCAATGAATACGGGCTACAGAGCAAAGATCTTAAACAAGAATCCAAGAACTATCTTAAAGTAATATCTGTTTGTATTCTATGTAATATGAGGTGACCTCCCTTAGGGGGAGATTGTTAGGATTTATAAAATCCAGTCATTAAAGTTTCGGTCACCTCAAGTCTATGTAATAGTTAGAAAGGTCGTAGTCGTAGTTATTTAATGATAGTTAGTATTTAGTTTAGTAACACCGTGGAGGACGGACAGGTCTTTACCCACTGTATGCCTGATCCACAGCCCGTAGGTGGTGTATCTTGTAAGACACTATAAATACCCTCTACCTCCTAAGGTAGAGGGTTGGAGCTTCAATACCATTTTTCTTTTGTTTCACATAAGTTCCCAACTCTCTTCCCTTTCTCTCTCTAGAACTTTCTCTCTCTAAACTTTTATACGCCCCATATGATTATGGTTTGATGAGTTTGTGAAATCCTATAAGTTACAACTTATGACGGTGCGCCTGATTTCTCCTGTGGTGGCATCTTTGCTGATAGGTTAGGGCGAATTGACGAAATGCTGTCCTCTCAAATTTGACCCCACCTGAAGTAATTGGAAGTAAGTAGACGTAGACATAACTAGCTAGGAGGATTAACTAGGTTAGCACCACTCTCCTCTATTGATTTTCCTCTACCATTTATCTGCTTTATTTTATTCTGTTTTAGTAGCTTAATTAATTAAAATCCCTATCGAAACTATTATTAATCTGTGACACTTAGACTTAGTAATAATCCAACACACATAGCTCTTGGGACGACCTCGGCTTTACCGATTACTACACTACACACGACCGGGTACACTGCCTGTTAGTGCACTAGGGTAGACCATAGGTATAACGAGACACTATAAATATTAAGACCTGGTCAGTAAAACCTGCATCAAGTTTTTGGCGCCGTTGCCGGGGAGTTATATTAGGATTTATATTAAGTCTTTAATTTCGTTTTAAACTTTTCTCATGATCATATTTCAAGTTTTCAGGTACCATGGAAGTTGTTAACATTGATGACCTCACTCTTGAGGAATATTTGGCGGTGACAAGAGCAGAACAAGGGCTGGGTCTCGTAAGACCGGCAATTGGAGCGGATGTCCGTTTTGAAATCAAAGACCAATTTATGAGGGAGCTTCGCGCTAACCCTTTTTCAAGAAACAGGGACGAAGATGCATACGAGCACGTTGAAAATGTCCTATACATTGCTAGCCTTTTCAACATTCCGGGCGTGTCTCATGATGCTGTTATGCTAAGAGTATTCCCTATGACTCTTACTGGAGCTGCCAGAAGATGGATCGAAATATTGCCCGCCGGGGCAATTAATACTTGGGCGCTACTAAAGAAACACTTTATTCAGAGATATTTTCCACCATCCAAGATGACAAAATGTTGTATCAAGCCTGGGATAGATACAACGATCTCCTTTACAAGTGTCCTACACATGATCTGAACAACCAACAGAAGGTCAATATTTTCTACAAGGGAATTAATGTAACTACAAGGAAAATGCTGGACTATCAAGGACCTATCCCGAACATGACTCCTACTCTTGCAATTGAAGCCATTCAAAAAATGGCGGATCACTCTAAAAAGTGGCACGATGGAGGAAGTAAAAGAAACCAAGGCGGAAGTTTTGACGGAATTGCAGCAATCGCCAGTAAAATTGAAAATCTTAGTCGAGATATGCTGAAGGTCAGAGAAACCGTTCATGCCATCCATGTAGGTTGTGAAAACTGTGGAGGAGGACATCTCACGAAGAATTGTCCTCATGTGGATGAAGAGAATATTGAAGAAGCTAAGTATGGAGAAAATCGACCATTTTACAGAGATAATCGAAATAGTAATGGTTACTTTGGGCCTTATGGAGAAAGAAAGCCCAGTCTCGAAGAAACAATTAATAAGTTCCTGGAAAGTTCAGCCCAAAGACAGAAGGAGCAAGATGAATGGTTAAAAGAATTCCAGGAAAACACTGATAGAAACTTTTCCAAGCACGACACAACTCTGAAAAACCTAGAATCCATGGTGGAAAAGCTTAGTGAAAAAGTAAGGATGAATAAAAATAAACCTGAAGGATCTAAAACAGCTATGGAATGTAAAGTGATTTTTGCTGATGATAACTCGAAGGTTCAGGTCAATAATATGGATTCAGGGGATGATTTCGTTGACAGATCTTAGTTACGCCGTAACCTGCCTTATGAGTTACGGCGTAACTATGTTTTTGACAGCGATAACGGGGTTATGAAGAATACGGAGGAAAACGACTCCAACAAATTACGCCGTAACCAAGAATCTCAGTTACGGCGTAACTGGGATACGTGGGCAGAGAAATTCCTCGATGTAGGCGAATCAGGAAACAAATGGTCTCACGACAATGACTTGTGCCCTCTGCCCAAATCTAAGAAGAAATATCACTGGTGTAAAATGATATTGGTTGCTAAGAGGGATTGGTATGATCTTTGGGCCTCGTGTGAATGAGGTTTGCTATGGAGGGAGAAATAAGGATAGGATCAACCATAACAAATTTATGTAGCCTGCATATACTAATGATGAAAGACTCGAGAAAGTCTCCCTTGAAGATGAAGAAGAGCCACTTATCACTCACTGGTGTACTCCGGTCATCAAAACTAACGTGGAGTCCACAAGGGCATGGCCTACATGTAACCCCTTCCGCGAGTATTGCAACAGTGGGGATAGTGAAAGAGAGGAGGAGTGGACATGCCCTCATGAGCCTGAAAGACATTGTGTAACGTTCGGTGATTTGGCATTTGAAGACTGGTATGCAATACAATTCGGGGATGCCAAGATTAACCCGAATCTTCTTATGAAGCTAAAAATTGATTACGAGGAGCACATTCGAAAAAAGGAAGTGGCTAATAAAGACATCTACTGCATGGATGAGTATTTAAGTGAAACTGAAAACATGGATATACGCAGTCACTGGTGCGAAAGAGTAAAATCTCCTGGGGAAATTTTATGGGCGTCATGCAACCCGTATGACGATATGTGTAACGGGGGAAGCAAATCTAGAAGTTTAGGAAAAGTCAAATTCTTTTGGTCCTCAACCAATGATGAGGAGAGAACGAGTTTTCCTTGGCTGGACAATCTAGGATTCGATAGTTGGGTAAAGATTAAGTATGGACATGTGGATTCGTTAAATAAAGAGAAGATTTGGAAGGAGTACATGGATCGAGAAAATTCAAACAATGAAAGTCTCAACAACACGAGTGAAATAACAATTTAGAATTACAAGGAGTTGGTTAGTAATGAAAAAGAAGAGTGCAAGCGGGTACTAGTGGAGAATCTGCTCGATGAAGAATGGTTCAAAGGTACTGCTTCTGATGATGATGACATTGAAGGGATCCTAGATTACGACAAAGCTTACGAGCAAAGGAGGTGCAAACTCCTTGGGATTCCCTACAAGAGACCACCACCTATTATTGTCAAAAAAATTTGAATTCACTCGCTGCCACTTGGGACCGGAGGAGAAATTCTGTAAAATCCGGAAAGTCGAAACTAATGAATACCTCAGAACGGCTACGAAAGTCGCCTGGATGAGGCATAACTTGATGAAAGATATTGAAGAGGTCGGGGATGTCCAAAGGCCCCCATAAAAGCTCCGCGGCTCTGAGTCTAACTTAAAGACTCATAAATAAAGAAAAGTGCTCTTTCGGGAGACAACCTGAATTATCCCTTTCTTTTGTTTTATTTCCATTTATGTAGGGTTTTGTGTTTTCTAACTATTTTTGCACAAAACGAGGATCTAATTGCTGTTGTAGTTGCTAATCTGAATAGAGTTACGGCGTAACTCATCTTGGTGATTACGCCGTAACCAACCTTTTAGCAGCATAATTCTTGACGCATTACCAATTATGGCGTAATACCATCTTAGTGGTTACGCCGTAACTACTCGCTTTGCAGCTTATACCAGGTTTTGCCAGTTACGGCGTAACTCCCTAAAAAGATTCACGACGTAACTTTCCTATGCTTTAATTCTTTCATTTTAAAACACAATAACCTTGTATTAGTATTTTAAATGAACTTTGTAGGTGTGTTCCCTGTAAACCCTCACGAGACTTCACTCGGCCACTTGGGACACCAAGTGGTTCAAAAGGCTTGTTGCATTCGCTAAATGCAACCGTGATTCCTACGAAAGTAAGTTAGGTTTGTTTTTCATTTTTTACTTTTCCTTTTGTTTTTTTAGAATTATGCTTGTCGGTAGTGTGATTTCAGGGATTGAAGTTTGTTCATGATGCTTATACGAAGGCACGTCTCTTTTTCGTGAGTCTTCCTTCTTTATGGAGCAAATTTCAGGGAAGTTCTCGCTCTAATTCTACCTTTCTCTTCACCTTTATTTAATGCTTATTACAAAAGGGACTTTGTACAATTCAAGTGGGGGGACGGGAGTAGAATTATCTCTTGAACTTTATTTCGCCCTCATTTTTCTAGTTTATTTTGAAAAACTATGCCATTTTAGCCGAGCACATATAACCCTTGATATTATATGGTGAGATTAGCCTTATCCGTTTCCAATATTTTACCCCAAATCCACCAAATTATGAGTGTGCCGGTAGCTTGTAAACTTTAGAACTTGGCCTTTGCATCATTTCACGACCATAGACGAGGTATGTTGAGTTAGCTCGATGTATTTGGACTTTTCAGTTTTAGAAGGCAATATTGTAGGATTATCACCTAAACAGCCTACCTTTGTGTGTTTATCGATTAGGCTCCTCGACTTTTCGACCCCCTTGTGAAACCCTTTTGTTGCACTCATCTTTAGTGCAAGATACCCCTAGATACACCCTTCTGAGCCATTCCTTTCATTTTGTTTACCCAATATATTGTTTCGATACACCTATACACCTTAGCCTACCCTGTAGTCTTTATTTGTAATTGGGAAGTCATCATTTGCCTAAGTTCAAGGTTTGAGTGGAAAGGTTCGGAAATCACGTTTTCATCGGCAACATTTCTGAAGATCATTGAAGACCCCCCGAATTCCCTTTGTTCATCTCAAGTGGGGGGATATTATGTTATGTTATTCTTATGTTGAAAAAAAAAGTGATGATTCGAAAAAAAAAATTGTTGTTATGTTATTGTAAAGTGCGATGTTATAAGCACTGTAGTATGAGCTTTATTGATTTAGTATCGAGGAGGCCACCTCGGTCACATTTGAAGATTGGAGTTGTTAGTTATGCCAACAGTTGGAGAAAAGGTAGTGTGCCCATCACGACGTCCTCTAATGACACATCTACCTTGCATTTCATGATCCGGTTTCTTGACTTCAAAGCTTGAACTTTGGGCGGACGGTAAGTGGCGATCACTTGGTTATAGATTTAGACTACCTGCTTATTTTTTATTTTACACCAATTATATATCCCATGTCTTATTCTACCATTTAGTCATGAAGCGTGTCTAGGTGATGCAACGAGCAATCTTTGGTGTCTTGGCCATGGATTTGGTCATGCATCATTGATTTTTTCCACTTCGCCGTGACATGTTAGTAATGACGAGTCACCCCTTAACCTTTGTCGTGTCCCCCATATTGCCTTCGAGAATTGTTTAGCCTTTAACTCTAGTGGTGGTGATTTGTGTAACCACCAAGCTTATGATAGAATACATGCTATGACTGTGCGATTGAGTGATCACCCCGAAATTGACACTTAGAATAGTTGAGAGATTTGAGTGTTTTATTCCCCTTTCGTGAGGTGTTCGGCTTTGTTTTATTCTAGCATAAGGGATTTGTAAACTCATATTTTCCAGGTTATGGGAGATATCTTTTTAGGAATCTTTCTAATAAGGTCTACTTGAGGGCAAGTAGAGTTCAAGTGGGGGGATATTTGATAACATCAAATAGTCCTGAATATTAAGTGTCAATTTCCCCCGATAATGCTTGTAATTTATATCATTTATATGGATTTACGCTTGTTTTCCATTGTTTTCCACTTTCAGGTAAATTACGAGCATTGGAGCTAAAGAGACGCGGAACTGGAGAATTATCTAAAGATTTATCACAGTATGCTATTTTGAAAAAGTTACGGCATAACTCGTCTCTCACATTACGCCGTAACTATTGCGTGACTCAGAAAGCCAACTTATCATAAGGTTACGGCGTAACTCTTCCCAAAGGTTACGACGTAGCTACATTAGGTCAAATGAGGTTCCACGCCGCTGATACTTACGCCGTAACTACTGCATCAACTACGACGTAACCGAGTTTATTGAAGGCTACGGCATAACCACTCATAAGGTTACGCCGTAACCAGCAGATCTAGTGCATTATTCGAAGAAATAGAAGGTTACGGCGTAACTCCTATATTGGTTACGCCGTAACCGAGATCTGGCCTATAAATACCCCACGAATTCCAGCATTTCTATTCATTCCATTCCACACACAACACTCTGAGAACGTGGTAAAAAGCTCAAGGCAGGTCTAGAGGAGCATACGGAGGTGTCTCCAAGGGAGAAATCACTCCTATACGATAAGCATTAGCGTTTTTTATTTCTTTTACTTTCAATTCATGTATTTCGTACCCTTGAATATTGAATTGGTTTGCATGATTAATATGAGCGGCTAAGCACCTTTTGGTGCTAGCCTAGTTATGATTCCTTAATTATTTTGTTTGCGTTTACTTTACTTCTGTACAATTATTTCTAAGTGTATGCATGCATAGTTTATTGGTAGCCACCCTTGGTTCGGTAGTTTTGAATGGCGATAGAGGCCAATTGCCTAGGAGATATGACCAACTGACCCTAGGTGAACGGACTGAGAACGGAAGGGTAAGATATGACCAACTGACGACCCTTTCTACTTGTGCGATTTGACCAACTGATCACCTATCGTTTGGATGAACTTAAGAATTAGGGGGTGCGTGTCTAAGTTCCAAACGGCCGGGCATTCACTATTATAAATCTAGCATGTAGCGGTACTTAAGGACTTGGCTTAGGGGACCAGGAACAACAGGACTTATGACGGTGCGCCTGATTTCTCCTGTGGTGGCATGTTTGCTGATAGGTTAGGGCGAATTGACCAAATGCTGTCCTCTCGAATTTGACCCCACCTGAAGTAATTGGAAGTAAGTAGACGTAGACATAACTAGCTAGGAGGATTAATTAGGTTAGCACCACTCTCCTTTATTGATTTCCCTCTACCATTTATCTGCTTTATTTTATTCTGTTTTAGTAGTTTAATTAATTAAAATCCCTATCGAAACTATTATTAATCTGTGACACTTAGGCTTAGTAATAATCCAACACACATAGCTCTTGGGACGACCTCGGCTTTACCGATTACTACACTACACACGACCGGGTACACTGCCCGTTAGTGCACTAGGGTAGACCATAGGTATAACGAGACACTATAAATATTAAGACTTGGTCAGTAAAACCTGCATCATTCATGAACATCATATTGACTTCGCTAGCCTCATCTGAGAGGATATGATGCAACATCTAAAGAAGCAAAGTCCTAGGATTCCCTTAGTTCATTTCACTAAGCTGGTCTTCCACAACATCCAAGAGGAAACATGAAGACATTCACAAGCACCTTGATGACCCCAACAAACACACCATGATCAATAAGCCTACCCTTAAGGAAGTAAGGGTCAAGAAGACAACTACCCGCAAGCAAGGTGTTGTTCTTCCAGATTGCTTACTCACCGACAAGATTAAAGCAACTACTTCATACATTTATTACACTGAGGCAGTCAAGGTGAAGAAAGTCGGGTTCTTAGATGAGGTGATTGCTCCAAAACTCAAGACTAGAGCACGTAAAGCTGGAAGTACTGGAAGCACTCAGACTAAATCCAAGAAATCTTCAAGGACAGTCAAGAGAAAGGCTCCAGTTAACATTGTCAAGAAGGAGCCTTCACCTGAGCCGTCATCTCATCCAGATGATGACTCTACAACCGAGTCTGATGAGATCACAATGTACATTGAGGAGTGTACTGAAGACACAACCGTCAAACAAGGGAAATAGGACAAGCTTGATAGTCCTTCTCTTAAGGACCGCTTCCATGACATCGATGAGTACGACTCCCCAGACAATAAGACCAAGACAGACAAAGGGAAGAAACCTCTGGAAGAACAAGAATCAGATGATGACAAGTATGACTCAACGGATGAAGAAAAGCAATTTCAGAAAACACTGAAGCAGAAGAGACTTGAACACCAAGCTGCTGAATTTGCTCTCCAACAAACTAAAGGACCTGGTGGTTCCAGCGGTGGTGTTCTCTCTACATATGTTCCTGATCCGGTTAATCAAGTCGGTAAAGCAACAGATGTCATCACTAAGGAATTTGCAGATCAACAACAACAAAAGGATGAGGAAATTGTCAATTCTGGAGATGACGATCATGAGCAAGATGAAAGAATCACTGCCAAAGATCTCTTGGTAGCTGAAGAAGAGTTAAACATAAGAAAGGCTGAAGAGGAAGCAGCCAAGGCCAAAGAAGAAGAAGCTTCTAAGGCTGAAGAGGAACGCATACAAACGGAAACCGACGCCTATATTTGAGACAGCCCTGAACATAACCCTGAGCAATCTTCGAAACCACCCCTTGACACTTCCAAAGCCGAATCAACTTCACACTCTTCACCACCACCATCAAAGGAAACAACAAAATCATCTTCAAGTTCAATCAAGAAGAAAGCCGACACTTGGGCATCTCGCACAAAGGCTAAGATCCAAAAAGCATTGGTTCAGTCATGAAAACACAAACAAAGTCTTCATGAAACTGGACTGAACATGCTGGCCGACAAGGTCATCGATCTTTTCAAGCTGATGGACAAGTTTGATGGCGAAATAGAACTGATCAATGCATTTCTCACCAGGGACGTCTAAGGAGAAATGAATGAACAGATCAGGAACTATACTCATCACTTTCTTCTCAATACTGTTCCTAGAGTCACCAAAGAGATGTTCAAGAATCAGTTCTTCCCATTGATTAAAACATTTTTCCAGTAGGTGATTAAGAATACTCCAATGGTCATGCAAACCCGACCAGTCCAGCCTCCAGTTGTCACTGAAAATGACTTGATTTCAAAGTTCGTACTTAAGATGACTCGTCGAGCTTCATCTTTAACACCAGATGAAGAAAAACTTTATGAAATGCTTCTGGCACATCAACTGAAGACATCGTGCAAGGAAGTTGATGGTCAAGACAAGAGGCCAAGAGATGATGATGACAAGGATCAAGATCCAAATGCAAAACGTCAGAAGAAGACCAGCGAGTCATCATTGTCCATGCCACCACCACCTGATAGAACCTCCACGAGACCCGCAAGACAAGCTACTCAAAAATCTCCCTCATCTGATAAACCTCGGGATGCAGATTCTCCACCACCACTACAGAAAACCGGTGATCATTTCACTTATACTGGTGGTAAGGATCATGACATTCCCGAGCCCCAACATCAACCACCACCTCGACCATCACCTCAAACAGAATCATCCTCAAGAACTAAGAAGAAGAAGAAAGTCTCTGTCGTCTCATGGTTGGACGAAGACAACACTGAGGAATACGAATGGTTCAGCAATATGGTCGATGCAACACCGAGACTGCCTGAAGGCCAAGAACCGGTAGACGGTCGAATCATGGAACATGTCAAGATTATCCAGAATGAGTTAAAAGTTAAGAAGATGACGAAATGGGAGCTGCGCAGGATAAAGAACGATGCATTCAACTTGTTAAAAGATAGAGTTTGCAGCGCAGTTGAGCTCGGATACCATTTGGACAACATTGCCCGTGCAATGTCCAACAACATCGTCTGGATCGACCCCGAATCAAACATCGACATAACAAGGAAGGATAATACACCCTACTACACGGATTGGACCAAGCCTCTACCAACTATTAGCAGACCTGAGCAACAAAGGATCCCTTACCGTTTCTTTTTCAACAACGATCTCGAGTTTTTTCAACACGATAACAGCGTAAGCAAGAAATATGCTACATCGCTCACCTTTAACATCCCAGCTACAGTATCCTCCGACTACATCGCCATTAAAGAAGACGCCACTAACCTGTATATTGATAATGTGGTGGAATATGATATTTGTGAAAACGTAGAGGGGGGGGGGGTGAATACGTTTCCGTTTAAAACTTAAAACTTTTGTATCAAATATAGTATAAACCATTGCATTTGCTAATCTCGACGCGAGGATGCATTTAACGCATTACGGCATGTAAGGCCAACCCTTTAATATCACATAAGATTCCGCAAGATTAATGGTTCATTATAAATCAAGTTTCACCATTATTAGTCCGGTTGCTTTTTCTTGATTAATCGTGTCATAATATGTAAAGTGTTAAATATAGTTTATGACTATATGAAAGACCAAGTATGTATCACAAACATAGACATCAACCACATAGAAAATAAACAATGTAATGCAAGAATAAGAGTAAAGCGATAAGTAAAAGGATAGACAAACCAACACGAGGATTTATAGTGGTTCGGCTACAAGGGCACCTTCCTTTCCCTACTCCACTCCCCGAGTCACCTACTCGAGAGTTCGTAAACACTACACGACACCAACTCCTTATGGCGAAGAAGCCTTCACAACGTCGCCTACCCTTTTTCCGGTAATAGGCTAACCACCGGGTTATTTCACACCAAGGTGAACCACACCTACCATAACGTCGCCTACCCTTTATCCGGTACTAGGCTATGTACCGAGTTCCATTACAATGGAGGAACTACTACCCAACACTACACAACACCTATACCCCTAAGGAGACCAACTTCTTATTACAACACCATCAAGGATATCAATATCCTTGGATCCAATACTACTCTATCTTGTACATCGAAACACACCATATCGAATGTACACCTTAGGAACCTTTCACTAATGCCCTTGGTTAGATTACTCGACACCCTTCACGAATGCCTTCATCTTGACTCTTTTAGCATTCTTCACTAATGCCTTTGACACATCTATGACACCTGTTATGTTTTCTGGCCCAACATAACAAACCTTGTGTTTTATGGCACGGACAATTAAACCATCTAGTATAGTCATAGATGTACGACACATCCATGATACCCGTTATGTTTTGTGGCCCAACATAACAAACCTTGTGTTTTATGGCACAAACACATAAACCATCTAGTCTAGTCATAGATACAAGAATATGATACTAGACAATATCCAAGACAATGTGTCTAATGGATATGAAGTCCTAACTAAACATCAAGAACACAAAGCATAATGTAGTTTGTCTTCTATGAATGAAGATGACAAGTTTCCCAAGCTTGTTGTAGAAGATCTTCATGTGCTTGTATCTTGTGATGGGCGATTACTTCAGTAGGTAAGGAAGCAAGATCTCTAAGCTTGCTTTGGAGGATCACTTCGGGAGTATGCTTACAACAAATGAGAGTTAGAAGCATTATGATCATATGAGATGAGGGTGGTTTACATGTTTCCTAATGATCTAAATATCCTAGAAATGGTGGAGAGAAACTATGTGTGAAGGTGTGTTCAACAATGAAGAAATGGCTCACTATTTATAGAAGAAAACTAGCCACTATTCCCTGGATCCCACGGATCCCTCCCTTGAGGGATCCGTCCATTGTATTACTGGGGATCCGTGGGACGCTCCCTTTTACCCATGGGTTTTGGGTCATGGGTTATGGGTTATGGCTACCAAGTAGATTCAATGTATCTACAAGATGCAATGAATCTAGTCCATGGTTTTGAGGGCCCACCAAGGGTACAATGTATCTAGACATTGGGTATGGGTCATGGGTTATGTTACCAAGTAGATTCAATGTATCTACAAGATGCAATGCATCTAGTCCATGGTTTTGAGTGCTCACCAAGGTACAATGTATCTAGACATTGGGTATGGGTTATGGACTTTGGGTTTTACGCAACTACATTCAATGTATTTGGTCAATGGGTCAAATACTTAAGTTTCTACCCATTTATATTACCCATTATAATACATACTAGTTATGTATATATTTACCCAATATGTAAACACTAGTTGTTATACATAAAATATTTAACTAAACATGTTTTAATGGTTTGTTGGGGGTTTGATCATAACGCAACATAACAGATATGTACGAACCTGTGTTGTAGCATACAAGGACTTGAGTCGTCGAGAGGTGTTGAGAGTATGTTGAGACAAAATATAATTACAAGTAACTTATACATTTTACGTTATGTATTACAAGTTACATGTTTGTCATCAACAAAACAAATGAGAATGTATAGATTAAATATCGTAATATTTGCACTAACAATCTCCCCCTTTTGGATGATGATAAAATATATGTAAACGTAATAGATAGGTAAAATGTCAAAGTTACTTGTGTCCGTACTTCCTATACATTACCTTCTCCGTTTACACTCTTCTCCCCCTTTTGTCGAAACAAAAAGGGTGTGTCCTTTAAACTTAATTTCTCCCAAGAATGGCGAGTTTGCATCATCCCTAGTGAAGTTAAAATAAAAACACCTTATTGCTCCAATTGGCACACCACATCAATACCTTCAACACGAAACACTAATGACGAAGCTTAGCAACTCATGACGTTGAGCTTGCATGTCTTCAAGAGGTGGTGATATCGCCTTTAAGAGAAACCTAGAGAATCACAAAAAAAAAAAAAAAATAGAAAGATCCTTTGAATTATAACCATTGTTGCCAACGGATTAATGGATCAAATTTTTGAGGCTTAACCTACATCAAGGTTAGTGTTAAGAAAAAAATAATAATAAATGATGAGAAAGAAATCTCCCTTTTGTTGAAACATAAAGGAATTTTGAAGAATGAATGTGTGCATGCTTCCCCTTGACGGTTGCTCCCCCTTGTTAAGGGCGTCAAGTAAAAAATAAGCCTCGTCCGAAGACAAGTGTGTCATATACAAACCCATGTATATGAGTGAACCTACAAAAAAAATAGTGTAAAATTTCGTCCATAAATATACGAGAATCCCATACACATCAAAGTGTATATATATGAACCTACAAAAAAAAAAAGGATTTGTGTCAAAAAGAGAATAATCCTACTACTTGCATCATCATGGTTGGTTTAGAGGTTGTAAGGTTTGTTCAAGGTAAAAAAAAAATGTGCTTAGGGATGAGACGCATTTAATTATGAAATTCACTTGGCTTTTGACAACATAGATGTTTGTGGAGAACGGTTGAGCGACCATGAATTGTAGTGGTAGTAGGACACTTGTAGGATGTGGTTGACACAAGTAGCTTGTGGTTTGAGGTTGTGGTTGACACAAGTAGGATGTGGTAGAACATGAGACATACTTCATCACGTAGTTCATGAACTAGACCTTGGACACGGTGATAATGATATAAATCATCATTATAACTTAGAGGTATGGAAGTTGTGGTAGAGGTTATGAAAGGTATCAAGGTTAATCTTTGACTTGGTTGATGACTCACTATAGGTGGTAGACATGATGACTTTGTGAGTAGTGATAACAGTGGAGTAAGATGGTTAGGATGATGCAAGATTAGGAATAAAAGAAAATGTGCGAATGAGCACAACTTGACTTGATGATGAAATCAACCATTGTCATCCTACAAGAATCCAAAAGAGATAGTACAAAAGGAAAACATTTATACAAATGGATAAATTTTTCACATAAAATCATGAAACGAAAAGAACACGTAAAGGATCATATAAATGTAACTCATTTATAAACATATAAGAAAATGATAATCCTAAGTGTTGAAAAAGTGCTTGTGTGGAAAAAGGAAATTTGAAATGATTATCTAAAGAGATAATGTACCTATTGTTCCACGGTTCCACCGGTTCCCTCACTAGAGGGATCCGGCTAGCTTAAGTCTAGGGATCCGGCTAACAGATGAGGTGAAAAAGAGGTGATTGGGTTCTATCAAGGTCTAGCACCTACATATCCTAAGTTACTTAGTCTATTAAGTGTCTTACATGAAGATGGACTTAGATGATCAAGAGAAAATGATTAATGGTAGCTAATGATTGCCTTTTATGGAAAGAGATGGGGCTTTATGAGCACCAGTGGATGATCAAAGATGACACTAAGAAATTTGAGACTGTCAAGTGGTGTTAAATGATCCTAGAGATCAGATGATGACTTAAGAGAGATTTGGAAAATTCCTTAAAAATCATAAGAAATTAAAAGCTAGTTTTTGGCTTATTTTGAGGTAAGGACAACTAAAATCAATTTGCTAAAATTGAGAGAAATATCAAACTAGGTATTTTGATATGAGAGGAACAATGTGTAAACATTGGAGCGGAAAGATGGTGAGTTTTGAACTAATGAAAAATCAAAAAATACTTCGAATGTGATCCTAAGTCATCCATGCGTGAATGTGAGATCAACTGAGCCTAAGGAAAGTTTAAGTGATCCTAATGTAGCATGTTTAACTAGTCCAATAAGGTCTAGAATGTTGGATTGATGCAAGGAGGCTACAAAGGAACTTCTGTCTACCCGGATCCCACGGATCCTTCACTTGAGGGATCCGTCTAGTTACATCTAAGGGATCCGGCGTCTAAGACAGATTTTCTTAACAGAATAGTTGCAGAATTTTGCTCTATGTTTCAAATTATGAAACAAATTGTTTCTATAGCAAGCATACATGTATACACGTTAAGCAAAGCAAGGAGAGCATGTAGAGATCACATATAGGCAATCAAATGAGATCGAGCTCACAAATAAAACAAAGGTTTAGCAAACTTAAAGAACTATTCAAGAAGCCCAAAACAAATTTACGGTCTAGATTAGTAAATCAATTACACTAACAATGACACGCAAGGTATGTGTCTAGAAAGAAAAGAGCACATGATGGTGTTCAAGACAAAAGAGTTGTGGGGTGCTAGTTTAGGAGAATCTAGTCATTACGGATGGTGATTAGCATACAATGGGCTTCGTCCATGAAGTCATGTAGCTCTTCTCGATCAAAGCAAGATAATCGCTTGATGATGCAAGTGGTTGTGATTAACTAACAGAAAAATTAATTTTACAACTTGTTTGATTAGTAATCCTAAGACAATGCAAAGTATTTCCATTGTAAACTTACTTTAGGAAAACATAGGAGTATAAATTTCTCAAGTGAGAGAATGAATATGAGACTATTACTAGCGGTGCTTAATTACGGCTAAACATGACCATTTTTACGGGCAATTCCACATACCCAACTTCTATCAAGGAAGCAATTCAACCGTTAGGTCAAATTGAGTTTCTAGTGCAATAAGTTCTCCAGTATTCATTCTCAAGTTACGAAAATTGATATTCCTAAAATGGCCTATCGAAGAGTAACAATGATGATAATTTGCTTCGTTTTTATTAATATAACACTTGATATGGTGAACAAAAAAATGGTTGGATGAGCTAGTTCAACATATGTTGTTGGAGAGCTCGAGTTTGGACTTTCGGATATGAACAATTATATTTGCGTTGCAAAATAATTTTCTTGAGTATATCGGATGAAATAATCAAGTTCTCAATCCTACTATGAAGCTTGGAGAGCGATCATGAAAAGGAAAACGGGAGAGTACATCATCAACACAAGTGTAGGTTATGATCCGATGTACATTCTTGTTGTTTTTAGAAAACGATACAAGAAAATATGAAATCAAGAAATCATATAAGCACATAAAACATTTATGTTGCACACATGACAAACTCAATCAAAAAACCATTTAGTGTGTTATATGTTTTAAACATTTTTCAACTTATAAAACTAACATTTTCGACACAACCAGATGTTATCTCAAACACTCCTTCAAGTAGCACATTGATTAGTAGAAAATTACTAAGTCAACAAGAAAGAGAATGAATAACAAGGTAAGCAAACCACATATGTTATTCAATCAAACGAGCACAAAAGCTATTTGAGATAAGAAAATAATCAAGTAATGCAAGGAACGACAATTTATCATTTATCATAGCATACGAAAGTTCTTTTCATCGCTTTGTGTTAAATATAAACATGTATACCAAGCTTGATTAGTTTCTTTTATAAATATGATCAAAACCTTAATTTCAAAAGAGGACACATTGTTATTCAAAAGATGAAAACATCCGTCTCCAATTAGATCAAAAGTTTGTGCAAAAGTTATGACCAAAAAATGACTTTCTATTATAAATCAATGATTATGTAATTTTTTTTGAATCAGTTTATGAAATCATTTTTAAATGAAAGTAGACTCAAATACCTTTAAAACGATAGGTGGCACGACTTCTAACGACTTACGGTTAATTAGTTATGAATTTTTGAAATTTAGAAAAAAACTTTCTTCTGTACCACGGATCCCACTGATCACTTGTCTAAGAGATCCATCCAGTGTAACCTGAGGGATCCACGGATCTGACAATAAATTACAAAATTGCATGTTTTGACTCAAAGAAAAGGTTTAACCTTTGTAGACTTTTTAGTGAAGTTATATTATCCATTTTTACCTTTATTCAAGCTTGATTAACAAGATATCTAACAACAAAACTTCAAAGAGGAAAAAAATCAACAAAACACTTTTCATAGTATGCTTGACTTCACCAAAAATTTGATACAAGGATCTTACTCGTTTTGAAAACCATTTTTTTAAAAAACTAGAGCCAACCCGCTCTGATACCAATTGTGAAAACATAGAGGGGGGTGAATACATTTCCGTTTAAAACTTAAAACTTTTTTTATCAAATATAGTATAAACCATTGCATTTGCTAATCTCGACGCGAGGATGCATTTAACGCATTACGGCATGTAAGGCCAACCCCTTAATATCACATAAGATTCCGCAAGATTAATGGTTCATTATAAATCAAGTTTCACCATTATTAGTCCGGTTGCTTTTTCTTGATCAAGCGTGTCATAATATGTAAAGTGTTAAATATAGTTTATGACTATATGAAAGACCAAGTATGTATCACAAACATAGACATCAACCACATAGAAAATAAACAATGTAATGCAAGAATAAGAGTAAAGCGTAAGTAAAAGGATAGACAAACCAACACGAGGATTTATAGTGGTTCGGCTACAAGGATACCTTCCTTGCCCTACTCCACTCCCCGAGTCACCTACTCGAGAGTTCGTAAACACTACACGACACAAACTCCTTATGGCGGAGAATCCTTCACAACGTCGCCTACTCTTTTTCCGGTACTAGGCTAACCACCAGATTCTTTCACACCAAGGTGAACCACACCTACCACAACGTCGCCTACCCTTTATCCGGTACTAGGCTAAGTACCGAGTTCCATTACAATGGAGGAACTACTACCCAACACTACACAACACCTATACCCCTAAGGAGACCAACTCCTTATTACAACACCATCAAGGATATCAATATCCTTGGATCCAATACTACTCTATCTTGTACATCGAAACACACCATATCGAATGTACACCTTAGGCACCTTTCACAAATACCCTTGGTTAGATTACTCGACACCCTTCACGAATGCCTTCATCTTGACTCTTTTAGCTTTCTTTACTAATGCCTTTGACACATCTATGACACCTGTTATATTTTGTGGCCCAACATAACAAACCTTGTGTTTTATGGCACGAACACTTAAACCATCTAGTCTAGTCATAGATGTACGACACATCCATGATACCCGTTATGTTTTGTGGCCCAACATAGCAAAACTTGTGTTTTATGGCACAAACACATAAACCATCTAGTCTAGTCATGGATACAAGAATATGATACTAGACAATATCCAAGACAATGTGTCTAATGGATATGAAGTCCTAACTAAACATCAAGAACACAAAGCATGATGTAGTTTGTCTTCTATGAATGAAGATGACAAGTTTCCCAAGCTTGTTGTAGAAGATCTTCATGTGCTTGTATCTTGTGATGGGTGATCACTTCAGTAGGTAAGGAAGCAAGATCTCTAAGCTTGCTTTGGAGGATCACTTCGGGAGTATGCTTACAACAAATGAGAGTTAGAAGCATTATGATTATATGAGATGAGGGTGGTTTACATGTTTCCTAATGATCTAAATATCCTAGAAATGGTGGAGAGAAACTATGTGTGAAGGTGTGTTCAACAATGAAGAAATGGCTCACTATTTATAGAAGAAAACTAGCCACTGTTCCCCGGATCCCACGGATCCCTCCCTTGAGGGATTCGTCCATTGTATTACTGGGGATCCGTGGGACGCTCCCTTTTACCCATGGGTTTTGGGTCATGGGTTATGGGTTATGGGTACCAAGTAGATTCAATGTATCTACAAGATTCAATGAATCTAGTCCATGGTTTTGAGTGCCCACCAAGGGTAATGTATCTAGACATTGGGTATGGGTCATGGGTTATGGGTACCAAGTAGATTCAATGTATCTACAAGATGCAATGCATCTAGTCCATGGTTTTGAGTGCTCACCAAGGTACAATGTATCTAGACATTGGGTATGGGTTATGGACTTTGGGTTTTACGCAACTACATTTAATGTTATTGGTCAATGGGTCAAATACTTAAGTTTCTACCCATTTATATTACCCATTATAATACATACTAGTTATGTATATATTTACCCAATATGTAAACACTAGTTGTTATACATAAACTATTTAACTAAACATGTTTTAATGGTTTGTTGGGGGTTTGATCATAACGCAACATAACACACATGTACGAACCTGTGTTGTAGCATATACAAGGACTTGAGTCGTCGAGAGGTGTTGAGAGTATGTTGAGACAAAATATAATTACAAGTAACTTATACATTTTACGTTATGTATTACAAGTTACATGTTTGTCATCAACAAAACAAATGAGAATGTATAGATTAAATATCGTAATATTTGCACTAACAATATTGATGCTAAATATGGCATTCATCATTGGCTAGAGAGCAGGAGACTGTACTACAGGAGCTGCCAAGTACGAAAGTCAAACAAGAAGGTGCAGAATGAAAAACGAATAGTTGCTGTGATGGGGGTAACACTGGAAACAAAGTGGGGCTACTCATTCTTGTCCAAGATCAAGGTCAAAATACAAGATGAACAAGAGTATGATTTCACTGAAGCTGATTTCTCAGAATTGTCACTGAACGACATCGAAGACATGTATCTTACAAAGGTACAAGGAAGGATGCGATAGTTCTCAACATAAATTCAACTCCAGTTCATCACTGCCCTACTAGTCTTCATCCGTAGCAAAGTCAAGAACGTGTTGAAGATCTACAACTCAGAGTTGAGTCATACCAAATGGAAATTAATCTCACCAAACCGCTGTTGCACTTTCCTGAACTTAATCAACAACCTCAATACACCATCATGCATAAACCGAAGTTTGGAATCTTCTACCGCAATGAGCATCATCACACATGTTTCATGGCATTTGACGAGATCCATAAGTTCTGTGATGCAACTTTGAAGATGGTTCGTGATGGGTTAGCTTATCGGTTAAAGGATATTGAAGCTGGTATTGTTCAGAAGAAGAGATGGAATTTAAATGATCGTAAAGAAGTTTGCAGGTTTATCACCAGGCTGGATGAAAGGTTGTTCCACAGGGATCATATGAGATGTTTGGAAAGCTTTGTGGGCGGAAGACAAAGCTTCTCTATCTTGACATTCCAACGTGAAGATAAAGTTCCTGGTCATGTGTAATCGATTGGGTACTCTTTAAAAACACTCTTGATTGTATTTTGATATTTGATTTATTTATTCATTATGGTTTGTGCATAAATAGCAGTGTACGACCCGATCTGGTATTGAAAAGACCCTGTGGTACGCTTCAGTGCCACAATCCTTATAAAAGGAGCGAAGGCTTCTTAATTTTAAGTAAAATTAATCAAATCTCTTCATATTTTCAAAATTTTGCTCAAAAGAACAACTATTCCCTCTCGTGTTTTCTAAACCTCAAAAGTTAATATCACTTGTTGAGGGGGATTTTTTGAAAACAAAAATTGTTCTTATCAACGTTCTTTGTGGAAATCTTCCCGCAAAACTCAAAATGGTCATATTCGATATCAAAATTTCATCAAAAATAACATTAATATGCCATTTTTGAGGGGGATAAATATTGTGTGATATAAATATGTTGGATTGTGATTGAATCTAAGTGTGCTAAGACTTAACTCTTGAATTGACGAACTCTAAAATGTCATAATCGAAAAGATTTGTCTTCCAAGAATTATCTTAGTAGATTGTACCAATTCGAGAAACTCTTGATAGACATGAACTTTGACGGGTTTGACAACCTTTGCAAGGTTTGTTCACATCTTCAAGGTAGTTATTAGAGCTAGTTGTCACCTAAAAGCTAAGAATGTATTTCTTTAACTAAGCAACGTAACCGTGTCTCACGGGGAATTGTCTTTCTTGAGTCGATCAATTCAAAAGTGCGCTCTCTACCCTCACTGTGCAGATTTCAGTCAAAACTCGTAAGCACATGTAGAGGGGGAGTTTTTATGAAAATGCAAAACTCTCGAAGTGTTACAAACATGCTTTCACTCATAAACACTTTGAGAGATTTTCAAGAAAATGGTTTTATGGTAACATAGGATAGTCATGGAGTTATAAGGTGACTAAGTTTAGGAATAAATGTCCTATGATCCGCCAGAGCCAGAGGGATCTACTCAAGGACATCACCAATAGTTAGTATTTAGAAGTCCTTAGGTATGATTGAAAAAGGATAAATGAGAATCGGAGAAAGAAAGAGTTGAAGAATTAAAAAGAAAAATTAAAGAAAAGGGTGAAAATAAATAACTCTCCAAATTATTCAACTTAGGACAGACACCAATTTCAATTCATATGCTATTGGTTGTCACAAGATGACACCGGTATTGAAGAAAAAGCCGTCATGGACCCAGTGACGCAATGCACTAAACCTTCTTAACCAATCAAGTTCTCTCTAAAGAGCTTGTTTCATTCTCACAGGGAACCCTACGTAATCTATCGACTTTCTCTTAGATATTGTTTGTATTGAAGAAGGAGGCCCTCTCCCTAGTCTTCGCTTAGGAAAACCAAAGCGCACTATTGAGTCTAGAGCCACGAGATTCATCAAAAGATCTCTTAGGAACACTTGACTTTTCATCACTTGTCGTTCAACAATAAGAACGCAAGTGAATCATTCTAGAGTCCTTCGTAGATCTTAGCAATCTGCCGAGAACATTTATGAGGGGATTCACAAATGTGATCCTTAGTTATTGAATAGAAACTCCTGCCAGGGTCAACATTAAACAGCCCTGACAGCAGGTCACTTCGATAATCCATTGTGGGTTACGCTTGGTGTTTACAGTGGTTTCAAACGGTCTACAGTCGTGGAGTGATACTTCGGTATACTCCAGCGACTCACAAGGACAGAGTAACGATATTAAGTACAGGGACATGCGAATGACCATCCAGTTTGAGATTCGTCTAAAACCGTGACAGCGAATTGGGATATGCCTGTACAAAATGTATGAAATCTTACGTCGGGAACTTTATTGCTAACTGTCTACATGCAGGATTGGAGATCCAAAGTTCCAGGAGAGATCGTGCCATTCTCTACATGCTCATACCAACAACATCACAAATGAAGTTCTCTCAAAATGAAAAGCAACTCAAAAGTCAAAATGATTCTTCTTCAATGCCAAAGAATCAACAAAGTTTAAAGACTCGAGAACTACACCACAAGTGGAATCAAAGTCAAAAGACGTGTGGAGAAAGACGTAGAGACAACTGAGCAACGAAGCTAAAAAAAGCAGACAACAACATACTATCACAACATCCACAAAAGAACAAAGAACAAAAAATACAATGACGTCAAAGCTGATAAAGTTAAAAGAAACAAAGCATATTTATTCACAAGAATGAAGAATGCTAGAAGACGTAAAGCAACCGCTATTACATCATTACTATCACTTAGGGGGAGATTGTTGGAATCACTCCTAAACAGTATTATCAAGTGTTAGTCATTTACAAGTAATAGCTTGCTTAATTATGGCTTTTATGTATGTATTACGGGCTAGGATTATGTAGAAAGCCTAAGAGCCTATGCAAAGGCCCAAAAGGCCAAGGCAAGGGATGCCCTAATCCCTTTGCCTATAAATACTATGTAACCTCTCATTTGAGAGGTGTTGTTCACTTTTATATATTACACATAACGTTTCTTATTCATACGTGTGTTTGTGTTCAACCTTCTCTTCTCATCTTTTGTTTCTATCATCTACATACTTGTGTTCATTTATGGTGACCTAACAACTCCTGGTAGTCAAACGAACCATCTTAATAATTCTAACACTTTCAGTTAACACAAATCATTCACCCTCCTTATATCTCCATAAGAAACACAACAATACTCCATCTTACACCATCCTTATTACTCCTATAAGAACCATACGTATCATTTATCCTTCCTTATATCTCCTTAAGACACGTAACAAACACAACCCTTTCAGATCACAGTCACACACAATAACCCAACCTTATAACTCCAATATCAAACGCATAACCACATATCATGGCTAGTCATATAAAATCATTTATCATCCTTCTTTATTATTCCATAACACACCCCTAAACACAAATAAGAAAAACAAGAACCATAGCAAAGTGATCTCTTCAAGATCTTTCTAAGGAGTTTGCGAGTAGGTTTTACTTGTTTATCTTTTGTTAAAATTGTTAAGATCTATGATGTATTTGTTTTCAATTTGTATAGATCTGAAAAGATCATTATACTTCATGAAAGACAAACCACACTAGGATCTTTTGGTTTATTTTTATTCATCAACACGAATACACGATGAAAGCAAATACCAAGTGTAACGATATTTGATAAGGATTTAAAACACAGGCTTTTAAGGGGTCATTTAAGCCTTATATCGTCATATTTTATATTCGTTACTGCTTAAAATCATTCCTTTTCACTTTTTAGGTCTTTTGGAAGCAAAATGTTGGAATGAAGCATATTTGGACGAAAAAGATCAAAAACATGAAGAAAATGGCAAAGTCAAGATCGAAGGCTGTTGGGAATTGCTGAGTTGATGATTACAAAACCACAAGCAAGAAAGAAGAACGAAGAAACAATGAGGGATGATTATGTAATATTTAGATAGCTTTTCTAGTAAGCTATTATTAGGGTTTTATGTAACTTCCCTCTCCTATATAAAGAGGGTAGGGCGTCTAGGTTTAATGATCCCTTCCATCCCTTTTCATTTTATTTCATAGTAGACATCTCCAATGAGAGTCTAATTAACGCATAGAGCGTATAGTAGTTGTAGTAGTAATAGTTTTATTTTCAATAAAGAAAACCTTATTAGTGATGTTGATTGTTAATTATGATTCCGTTGTTCATTCAATCAATATTTCTTATACCCTAGTTGAGTCCGGATCTTGATTTCAACAAGTGGTATCAGAGCCTCGGGAGAGTCTCTACGATACTAAGAACAGTCTTTTCTTTACACCCATACAACCAAAACAACCTTCACCATGCCTGGATCAGATGATGACATTGAAGTTACCAACAACCATAACAACACATCTCTGCAACAACTCAGTCTCTCAAACAGCAATGCAAAGTTCCCATACCTTAAGAAGGAGGAGTATGATTTGTGGGCTATGAAGATGCAGAATTGGATCTCCAACATTGATTGGAATCTTTGGGAAATTGTGTAGAAGGGGAACAGTTTGAAGAGGCATGTCACAGATCCTGATGGTAATGTTACCATCGTTCCTCCCAAATCTGCTGAAGAGATACTGGCTGTTCAGAGAGAGAACAAAGTTAGAACTATTCTCCTTCAGGCTATACCTGAGGATCACTTGGGTGACTTTCACTACATGCAGGATGCTAAGGACATATGGATGGCAATCAAGGCTAGGTTTGGTGGGAATGAGGAGTCAAGGAGAATGAGGAAATCAATGCTGAAAAAACAGTTTCAAGAATTCCAAATCTCTGAAGAGGAAGGTATCCATAAGGGGTATGACAGGTTCCATAAGATATTGAGTCAGTTGAATCAGCTGAAGACAAAGCCAGATAATGATGACTGCAATTCAAAGTTCTTGCGATCTTTACCTTCATCTTGGTTGCAAGTAAGCATTGCCCTCAAAGCTAAAGGTGGGCTGGATATGCTCACTTTTGATGAACTATACAACAGACTTAAGTCTCTTGAGCCTGATTTCAGAAGTCCCTTTCGTTCATCCACTCCTAGTCACACAGCATTTGTTGGGGCCTCCTCAAATAAGATGACCTATGCTCCAAGCCCAACTTACTCAGCATCATCATCCTACACCACCACTACATCAAACTCTCAACCAAAATCCAGTGGTGTATTGGAAGATGTGATTCACTCTTTTGTTGCTGATTATGACACTCAGCAGCAACTAGCCTTTGAGGACTTTGAACAGGTGGATCCATTTGACATGGAAGAGATGAACTTGAAGTGGCAACTGGCCATGCTCTCAATGAACATCAAGAAGTTTGAGAGTAAGTCTGGGAGAAAGTTTGGTTTCCAGGGAAGAGATCCAGTAAGATTTGACAGAAGGAAAGTGAAGTGCTATACTTGTTGAAACAAACAAAGACCTTGATAGATCTTGAGCTCGTGGATCGTTATGTATGCCTATGTAATCACAAGCAAAATAAAAGACAATCTCTACTACTAATGTTTATCAGCGGAATATAAACACAAGTAACAAATAACTAAGAACTTCTTGATCCTCTATGGATCTTTTTATAAACTAAAACTGAGTTTTCCAATCGGTACATAACTCTTTCTAATGTGTTCCTTTTATAGACAAGGAACCCTAAACAATATCGCTAAACCGTTTCCCAAGAAACGTATAACCATAAAAATAAATAAGATATACACAATCACTTCCTAATAAAGCTCATGTATATCCACACTAAATAAACTAAACACGGAATAAACACTTCCGCAGAATCAAACTAATAACTATTATACTTCAGTAGATTATGTCTTCGGCAGAATACACTTCACTTCAGTAGAAACACTTCGGCATTAATATCAGCATAATCCAAACTTCACATAATTCCCAACAATCCTCCCCTAAACTGGAATTTGACTTTGTTAAGTTCCAGTTTCTTGATAGATCTTACAGCACCAGAGGATTGAGCACAAACAACAGCAACAAAGAATCCAAAGAACATCTCTATGATGAAGAAACTCTGAAACTCCATATCTTTGCAGCAACAAATGACAAGAGGTACATCAAAACAGATTAGTTTCATACTATTCTCATCACATCCAGGTGTGTTAACTCCTATGAGAGGTGAATCATTGAAAATAAATGGATTTGATGTCTCTTTACCAATAGCCATCACTACTGGAGTAGCCATATGTTTAAGTTCGTAAACTATGGTACACTGATAACCATCTGATTTATTGGCAAACCAGCAACCATATAAACGGATTTGAAATGTCTTTACCTGTAGCCGTTTGCTCAGGACTAGTCAATTCTTAGAATTGGTGAATTGAGAACCAAATATGGAATGCCACTGCCTTTACCACAAGCCATACATGTGGGCTAGCCAATTCTTGGATTCCAAATAGGAATAAACCATGGTGAATTGAAAACCATACAACACTCAGCAATAAAGCATAGGTGGTTGCATACCCTATGATTTTTAGCAAATCATTACAGCTATCAACAGATTTGATGTGTCTTTACCAAAGCTGTACCCTTTGGACTAGCTAACTCTTTGACATACACAAAGTATATCAGGTGAGTCAATAACCAAGAAAAATATACAACAAACCTGCAAGAAAAGTTAGATAAAATCAAAAACATTTTTTTTTTTTTTTTTTTTTTTTTTTTTTTTTTTTTTTAACTAAGAAATAAACAAAACAAATATTACAAACTAACCATAGAATTACAAACAAGATGAACCTTGATGTGACATAAGCTGATTTTTAATCAAACCAACACATTGAGTAGCATGAAGTTCATCATTGCCAACTGGATTAGGAGACACTTCCAACTTGTGTCTCAGCGACCTTTCCATAAAAGTATCAGATAAAGGATAAAGCTTATCTGAGAGCATACACAAAATCATCCCACATGTGGTCTGAACCACATGAACACAAGGCAAAGGATAAAACCTCCAACTCTCAATCTCCCACTTATGAGAATTCTTCCAAATAGAATACCCTTTACCATTTGGAGAATGAGAATCAAACATAACCTGAAGATCACCCAACAGATATAAACCAGAACCAGTTGCTGAATGAAACTTATAATACTGAATGACATGATCATACAGCATTTTCAAATCATGTCTATTCACTAAATGATGAATGTCCTTCAAGAAGTTGAACTCAAGAATAGTTGAACTCAAGAATAGTATTATCCAGCCTGTAAACATGATCATACAGCTTCCAATCAACCAATACCACATGAGTTCCTTCAGGAAAAACTTCAACAGATCCAGCTTCAATAAAGGTAGATTCATCAGCCTTAAGATCTAAATCATTATTCCTTGAAGAATGTTTCTTAGCCAATCTGTCAGAACTTATTGTAACCAAGCTCTGCTGCTCCATATTAACAATGTTATCAGTATCAAGCTGTAGATCAGTGTCCTGACTCATAGAATCACACAACTCCACACTAGACAACATATCAGAAGAAATCAAAGAAGTTTCAGCAGAAACAATCACATCAGAAGAAGGAGGAGATACCACCGAAGGCAAAACAATATCAAAATTATCCACAATTTCAACTGTTTTCTGTCTCTTGGCTGTAGGAGCATCAGTCATTGAACCAAAATTTTCCAATTGAGAAGAAGAAGTAGAACCAGAAGAAGAAAACTTCATAACCAGACTATATTGTCCAATCAATGCATCATCAGACAAAGTATTGATTTGCTTCATTGACATACCAGAATTATACATAGTAGAATTCTTCACAACTCTCCGCATATAATTCCTCTTCTGAGCAACAGTCATAGGTTTTTCTCTTTTGGCTTTATTTCTTTGATCAATAAGAGCTCTTCTCTTTGTAGCAGATTCTTGCTTCCTTTGATTACCAAGTGCCACCATTTTATCCACAAAATTATCATCATCAAAAGATTCTCCTAAGATAAGTTTTGCAAGATGTGGATCAGATGCACCTTGAGAAATATAACCATCCCATTGATCATCAGTGATCGTAGGAAGTAATGCATCAAGCTCTAATTTCCTTTCAGGAGACAAATCAGAAGCATACTGATCTTGAAGAAATTTAGCCACAATACGACTCTTCTGCATATTCTCATAATCAGCAAACAATCTAGCCTGTGCTTGATTTTGTTCTTCAGTCACTATTCCTGAATTCAGCATATCATCAATCACAGGGTCTTGTACTTTATCAGAAGATGTCTCAGTAGAATCAATTTCAGCAGAACCAATGTGAGCTTCAGAAGAAACAACCAAACCCACATCAGAGGAAATAGGTTGATACAATTCCTCAACAGGTGTAGAGAAAACTTCAGATGAAGCATTCAACTTATACATTCTCCCAGCAATAAAAAACTCTTCATCATCTACTGAAGGTGAAACATTTGGTTGTTCTTGTATAGACAAAGTTAGACCATGATCAGAAGCAACCTCCTCAACTAGATCATCAGCAGATGCATCAACCATATGTGGCTCCTTTGAAGTGTCAGCAGATACCTTATCCAAATATTGTCTTCTTCTTTTACTAGTATATAGAATAGGCTCCTTGCGCCTTGAAGATTTAGCAACAGGAGAAGAAACATCAGATGTAAGTGCTACATCAGCCAATATGCCAAGGGATGCATGAATATTCTCTTCGTCCTCCTCCTCAGAAGAAACCAAACTTCTCTTTTTACCTTTCTGACTCAGCAATTCCTCCAAGTTCTCAACTTTAGTCTCCAATTCCACAATCTTATTACCAAGAATAGACTTGGTTTCTGCAAGTTCCTTCGTAAGACCAGTCACCTCACCTGTAAGCTTGTGCATCAGAGCATATAATGAGGTAAGTGAAATAGAATCCTCATCAGCATCAGGTGATTGCTCAGTTGAAATTGGAACTTCATTAGACTGTTCAGGAGCAACATTAACCTGATCAACATTAGAACATCCTTTACCAAATGGAGTCCTAACAGGACTTGGTGTAGGCAATCTATCAGTATCAACCTGAACTTCATCAATTTGATCCTGAACTTCATCAATGTGATCCTGAACTTCATCAATAGGAACTTGTATAATTGCTGGACTAGGACATGGTCTAGGTGAAGGTATAGATGCCTCAGCAACAACAGAAGGACCCTCATCACCATCTACTGAAAGATTTCCATCAGTAGGATTGGAAGAAGGTAAAACAACATTAACCTCCTCAGTAGATTCATTCTCCTGAGACAACATAGCATCTAACAAAGGAAAATGTGTTCCCTCAAATTTAGTCCTCATTGTAGCAAATAACTTAGGAGTCAAAACACTTACGAGATGAAAAGCTTGGGTTTGTGTAGAAACATTCAATATCATCTGTAAGAACCTAGGGTACATCAAAAACTTACCCTTTTTCCTAGTTATATTTTCTACCATATTATCAAAGATAAACTTAGAGAAATTATAAGTCAAACCCTTAGATAAACAAAGAATACCACATCCCATTTGTGTTGAAAACTGATCCCATCCTCCAGACTTATTGCTCATACACTGTAGCAACGTATGAACCAAGAACCTCCACATAGGACAAAGCTTATTTTTCAACCACATATCTGTCCTCGTACTTTGATATCCAATTGCTCTAAGCCCTTCAAGTACCATCGTAGAATCAGAATGATAAACTCCATTCTCATCATCCAAGCGAAGTTGTCTTCTGATCAGTTCCTCTGTCACCACATACTCTTGTCCATCAACACTTGCAACTATTTCAGTATCACTTCTTCTTTCTGCCGATGCCCAGAATTGAGTAATCAAGGATTCATATATAGCATTTGGAGAATGAGTTAATGCATACTGAATCTTTGATCTTTGTAAGAATGAAATCATCGGCCTATACATCTCATCTCCTCGAGCAGTTCCAAGAAAAGCAATCTTATTATGATCATGTTTAAATTGAAGCGCCATTAGAGATTTTGAAGATTAGGGTTACGATTTTGCACAAAAGGAAGTGTTTTTAATGAGAGTAATAATCGAATCACTTAATGTGGAGCGAAAATATGCCGGTAGAGAATAAATAGAAATTTCCCAATTTTGGTCAAAGTTGACCAAAGATGACGTGGATTTCTACTTTTACTCAAATTCACTTATAACTTCGGTAGAAACGGAAACCATTCTGCTGAAGTAGAACGATCAGCAGAAACAGAATACTTCTTCAAGAAGTTTCAGTAAATATCTTTTTACTGTTTCACCCACACACATTAATTCTCTTACCACTTGAACCCGTCTATAAAACAATCCCAATGCACACTGACTTCTTCATCAAAAATCCCCAAATATTATTTCAAACCCTAATTTCATCAAAAACCCAAAATTAGCCATCATTCATCATGAGTACCAAACCTGAGATCATAGATCTCACAACAACATCCTCATCATCATCTAGTGAAGATACCAATTCATGGTTTCACTATTTTCCAAAACCATATCCACTACCAAAGAAGTCACCCTTTCTCTCCTCATCAGAAGATAAAAGTGTTGAGACACCAAGTGTATCTGCTGAAGATTCTGATGATTCCTATAAGGAGGGAACATCTTACTCCCAACCTCCAGCACCTCAGCCTCAATGTAGGCCTCGAGCTAGGAATCCACCACTTCCTATGGGTAGAAAGGTGGTTCTTGGTCTTTCTGCATCAGGTTTTGGTGCATCATCACATATCGTATCGAGGAACGGAAAAAGGAAAATGATGTAAGTTGTTGTATGATGGAAAGAGTAGATGATGCACAAATGAAAATCTTTCCTTCTCATCTCTCTACCACAATCAGCTTCAGCTTCTTCGTTTTCATCAATCCATCCTCTCCATTTTGATCCTTAGCATCTGTTAGGGTTGGTTATGCTCATCACAAAGGCATAGCCAGCATTTAGTGCCAAAAGATGTAAGCAGTCATACTCATCGTGCTCATCTTCACTGCAATTTAGATGTTGGAATGGATGATATGTAATAGATTAGGACTATTAGATCATGTAGATGCTTTTGATGTTGCCAGTACTCTGTAATCTGTAAGCTGTAAACTGTTTCTTGAATGAATGAATGATCTATTTGCTTCTGTACTTCTTTAGAATGAATCATATAATTTCAGTACTTCAACTTCAGAGAAAACAAATAACACACTTCAGCACAATGAATTCAGTAGAAACAAGCTTAAGCTTTCTTGACCATATCTCAACTGATCAGGGACAACCATTCTGCAAAACAAACACAGAAACATACACAAACCAACAAAGAAACACACTAAAATTACATTAGCAGGTTAGAGTTAGTTAAAATCAACCAAATATACAAAATTACATAGCAAAATGCAAAGTTATACACAAATCCTCCCCTGAGGCATATGCCTCCCCTTAAACTTTGCAGTTAAGGGTTAAGCATGCCAATATGGACCACAAGGTGTTGAAACCTTGGTCCTTCAAAAGCCTTTGTTAACAAATCTGCCACATTATCATCAGTATGAATTTTGACCACATTTATCAAATTTTTATCATATGCATCTCTTATAAAGTGGTGCCTGATTTCAATATGTTTTGTTCGACTGTGAAAAACTGGATTTTTAACAATGCATATGGTACTTTGATTATCAATAAAAATTGTTGTGTTCATGAAATTATACCCATAATCCAACAACTGATTTTGAATCCAAAGAACCTGTCCACAGCAATTTGCAGCAGCAACATACTCTGCTTCAGTAGATGAGGTAGCCACAATAGTTTGTTTCTTGCATTGCCAAGAAATCAATCTCTTTCCAAGGAATTGGCAACCTCCAGTGGTGGACCTCCTATCCAGATTAGCACCAGCATAGTCACTATCACTATATGCTTCCAACTTAAAAGGAGACTCTTTTGGATACCAAAGACCTAGAAAAGGTTGGCCTTTAAGGTACTTAAACATCTTCTTAACAACATTGAGATGAGAAGTCAGTGGAGTAACTTGATGTCACGAACAAACACTCACAGCAAAAGTAATATCAGGCCTGGAAGCTGTTAAATACATCAAAGACCCAATCATAGACCTGTACAAATGAACATTCACAGGTGGATCAGCTTCATTGTTGGTCTTTGTTTTTGGAGCTTCATAAGGTGTAGTGGCAGTCCTTACACCCTCCATACCAAACTTCTTCAAGATGTCCCTCACATATTTGTCCTGACTGATAAAGATACCATCAGGTTTCTGCTGAACTTGAAGACCCAAAAAGAAAGTCATCTCTCCCATTGCACTCATCTGAAACTCTCCCTTCATAAGCTCCTCAAACTCCCTGCACCAAGCTTCCTTTGTGGATCCAAAAATAATGTCATCCACATACACTTGCACAAGAATAATGTCAGTGGAATTCTTCTTTAGGAAAAGAGTCTTATCAATTGCACCTCTTCTGTATCCGTGTTTCAGCAGAAATGTAGAGAGCCTAGCATACCAGGCCCTAGGTGCCTGATGTAGTCCATAGAGAGCTTTGACTACCTT
This sequence comes from Chrysanthemum seticuspe, assembly GCA_019973895.1. Classification (NCBI taxonomy): domain Eukaryota; kingdom Viridiplantae; phylum Streptophyta; class Magnoliopsida; order Asterales; family Asteraceae; genus Chrysanthemum; species Chrysanthemum seticuspe. Next base: position 191,810,775 of record BPTQ01000008.1, read on the forward strand.
ATAAACATGATTAGGATGATCTGGATCTTCAAATCCTTTATGTTGAGTGACATACACCTCCTCTTCAATTTCACCATACAAGAATGCTCCTTTAACATCCATTTGATAGACCATAAAGCCCATATAGGATGCATAAGCTAAGAAAATCCGTATAGCCTCAACTCTTGCTACTGGTGCAAACACTTCATCATAATCGATTCCCTCCTCTTGTCTATACCCCTGTGCAACTAATCTAGCTTTGTTCTTAATGACAACACCCCGAGCATCTCTCTTATTCTTCAGAATCCATTTAGTCCCAATAGCATACTTACCATCAGGTAGTGGTACCAATATCCAAACCTGCTAATTTTGAAATTGTTGCATCTCATCCTGCATTGCTTCAAGCCAACTTGAGTCTTCAAGAGCCTGAGTAACACTGGTTGGTTCCACTTGTGAGAGAAAACAAGCAAACAGACAATGTTGATAGTCTGTGTGATTGTCTCTCTGCTGATTGGAGACATAAGAGATAAAAGCCACCTGACCATATTTAGAACGCGCCACAGTACCTCTTGTTCTAACAGGTGCATTAGGATCACCAATTATATTAGACTGTGGATGAACGTTGTTGATCCTTGTAGTAGTGGTGGTGTTGACATCAATTGAGGAATCAAGATTAGTCACAGTAGGTTCAAAGTCAGTATCATAGGAAGGTGTGTTGAAGATGCCTGCTTTAGGTTGATGATGACCAAGATCTGAAGGTTTTGGAAACCTTGTAAAAGGTTATCCAAGGTCTGTTGACACTTTAGTAGACATAGGAGTAGAGTCAACATGTCTTTCAGCCGAATTGGAGAGGTGAGGAGAAACAGATTCCCTTTCAGCAGAATTGGAGTTTCTGCCGAGTGCTTCATTTGAATTTTCTGCAACATTCCTCTCAGCATCTAAATTGGCTGCATACTCTTGTTTCTTCAGTCTGGCAAGGTCCTCAGCATAATAGAATTCATCTTCACCTACATCAGTATAATCTTTAGAAGTGTCACCTACAAAATTGTAAGGAGAGAAGGAAGGCACTACAATGGGTTGTTCATCATCATCAGACCCACTGTCAGAATGAGCTTCCAAAGTTTCTGCACTAGTAGTTGGAGATGCTTCAGAATCTGCATTTTGGTTAGCCATATGTCTTGCATAACCTAAGTAATCAGTCAAGTAATCAAGATCAAATGACCAAACATGACCCTGTCCTTGAACATTAGGCTTGTCTTCAAGATACCTCAGATTCATGTCTCCTCAATCTTCTTAGCAGATACATTGTAAACCCTGTATGCCTTACTATGAGCAGAATACCCCACAATGTAACCATCATCAGCTTTCTCATCAAATTTGCCCAAAGGATCACTGGTATTCAAAATTGTCACTTGGCAGCCAAACGGTTTAAGGTAATGAATAACAGGAACTTTCCCAAAAAGAAGTTCATATGGTGTTTTAAGATGTGGTCTAGTAATGGACACTCTATTGAGTACATAACAAGCTGTACCAACAGCCTCAGTCCAAAACATGGTAGGAAGTTTAGAGTCTGCTAGCATTGATCTTGCAGCCTCTATTAAGGTTCTATTTTTTCTTTCTGCCACCCCATTTTGTTGAGGGGTTCTTGGAGTGCTATAGTCCCTTTTGATTCCCTTTAACCTGCAGAGTTCTATTAGAATGGCATTTTTGAACTCTGTACCATTATCACACCTAATTCCTTTCACCTTTTTGTTCAACTGATTCTCAATAAGGGTAATGAAGTCTTTCAATACTTCAGATGTTTCATCTTTGGTCCTTAGAAAGAATACCCAACAAAATTTGCTAAATCCATCAGTGATCACCAGACAAAAATATTTATGATCAATGCTTCTCACTTTAGTTGGACCAAACAGATCCATATGAAGCAGCTGAAGAGGTTCAGAAATAATGGTTACTGCTGTAACAGGAACACCTTTGTATGAGGCTCTGTGCTGCTTTCCTTTGTTGCATGCAACACAGTTATGATCATTGGTGAATACTTTGGCAGGAAGACCTTGAACGAGGCCCAGCTTAGAGAGCTGGTTGATGGTCTTGAAATTGACATGGGCCATCCTTCTGTGCCATTTGGTGGACTCATCCACAGATGCTTTAGCCACCAAACATGTTAAGTCACCTGCTGGTTGAACATTAGTTAAGTTGAATGTATAAAGATTATGACTTCGAGGAACCTTCAGTAGAATTGAAGCATCTTCTGGGAGTTTGAAGTCTTTAGACAGCACAAGACATTCATCTTCTGTGAAGAGTACTTTGTTCTTAGTGTCACAGATTTGTGAGACTGAAAACAAATTGAAGTGTTGAAGTTCCTTGACATAGTAAACATTCTCAAAGTCCAGCTGAGGTGTTTTGATGGTCCCTTTTCCAGTAATTCGTCCATCACTTCCTCCAAAGGTTACATTGCCTCCTCCTTCAATGGGTACAAAGTTATGCATCATGTCCCTGTTTCCTGACATACTTCTAGAACAACCACTGTCAACAATTCCAACATCTTTATGCTTAAGGGGATGATCCTACAACAACAACAAAAAATATATAGAGAATTAGTACACTATGGAGGCTCAAGTCATTGCTGACTTGAACCTGCCTTGTGGATCATATGAGTTGTGCCATGTAGAAGTATAAGATCCACTATTGTTCTTGGGTTTCCAATGAAACTTAGGTCCCTGTTTATTACAAGAACAACCTGCTGAGGTCTTGACAGCAGTATCCCAGTACCCTCTCCCATCAGTCATTGGGTTAACATATCTAGGCCAAAAACCATTTTTAAAATATTCACTGGTTGGTTGAACATATGGTTTTACAACTGGTTTCCTCCAAGAAAAAGGAGTATTATAATTTGTATTTTGTGGAACATAAGGTGGTATTTCATTCACATTTGTCCACATAGGTCTAGATTTCCTAGAATCACCACACCTACTCATCCTTTGCTCATGATAATCACAATCCTTAATTAAATGAGATTTACTTCCACACAAAAAACATTTCTTCTGATTAGAAGATTTATTTAAACCAAAAGAAGTATTCTTACAAGCAGAAGTATTCAAACCAAAACCATGAAAAGAATTGTTTTTAACAGTACTATTATGCAAAGAATTAAAATGCAAGTCTTCAGAGGCAACTGTCTTGGAAGTGGATTCCTTGGCAGCAACTCTGACATGCTTATTGGTAGTCTTGGGTGCAGGCAAGGGTGAAGACTTGGGAAGGGCAGGCTTGGGAAGGTCAGACTTGGGAAGGTCAGACTTGTCATTTGAATCACACTCTGTAGACCCTTGCTTGGAGGACTTGTCACTGTTAACACAAGAGACAAAGTCATTAGTAGAAGTATTAGGGTCTGGCAAGTCTCTTGACTTTTTGCCATACAGATGGTGTGAGCCATCAAAGTCTTTAAGAGTGGAAAGGTCAATGGGCATATGCTCACCTCTAATTGGTCCACGTACAGCATGTAGGTCACCTTCTTTCACAAAATTAGCTAGGCCTGCTGGTGTAGATTTACGTGTGTCATCCCTAGCTTCTAAGCCTACATATTTCTTAAAACCTAAAGCCACAGTAGAATTGGGAGCTTGACTACTATAAATGAGACTAGCCAACTTATTACCATTCATCATCCATTCATTATTCCTAGCAATTTCCTCCTTAACTTTCTCCTTAAGCTCTAGATTTTCTGACTCTACATCTGCTCTTAACTTCTCAGACCATTTTAATTCATTTTTAGCACATTCGAGATCCCTTTCTAATACACCTATCTTTTCATCATAAGCTATTTGATTCTTCTGAAACCAAACCTTTTGTCTTTCTAGTGTTTTTAAAGCCTGTTTATAAGCTTCAACTTCCACATAGCATTCATTATATTTAGGTTCCAAAATATCATAAGCTTCTTTGAGTTCATTATATTTTTCATTACAACCAAACACACAATTTTGTTTTTGTACCTGAGAGATGCCCATGAATGCAAAGTGTGGACTGGCAAGTTCTTCAGCATAACCTGAAGCATCAGCTTCCTTGCTCATCTTCTTGAATTCAGTCTTTCCACCATACCTTTCTTTGAGTGCATTCCATATACGACTTGCATCATCCATATAATGAAAATCTGCTACATGATCAGCAGGAATAGATTTAAGCAAGGTAGTTCTGGCCTTTGACTCTCTTTGTACAGCAATGTGTTCATCTGCAGTCGTTGGAGGATGAAAAAAGAGATTTCCATCGCGATCACATCCAGTCCTTTTCAAGCTGTTGCCATTTTGGATCACCTTCCAGATATTCATATCATTATTCATGATCCAATGTTCCATCTTCTTAGCCCAAACATCGTACTCATAATCCATCAAATAAGGAAACACATCATCACTATTATTATCAAATTCTCCCATTATAAAGGTGTAAAATGATTGACTCTTACTGTACCACTATCGGGACCAGCGTGTAATTCACGAATCAAAAAAATTTGATCAGCAAACAAACAATATGTATCCACGTGACCTCTTCAGCAGAAATGAGATCAAAGTACACAATAATATCCCAAGCAAATGCAATCTCACTGGTCCATTTCAGCAGCAACAAGAATCAACCAATATCACAAACTTCACGTGACCAATCAAAAATTCATCCCCATGTGATCAAATAATATTCGAAGGTCCAATATTATCACCGAGTGGGGACAGCAACAGTGAAGCCAATCAAATAATATTCACTTGATGTGTGACACGTGAATACAAATGATGCAACAGCCAATCAAAAACCCTCTGAGATGTGCGTACTACTGGCCCACACAGAATGCCACAGTTGTACTAGTAACCCACGCTAACAAGGATAGTGACCCCTCCAGCCGAATATCAAGATAACTAGCCCTTTTACTGATCCATTCACGTTTGCAGGTCAACGAATGGGGACCCAAGAATTAATATACAAATGACAACATCACTCACTTGACCAATCAGCAGCAATATAATAGTACGGAGTAATTAGTAAAAACAAACAAGAGTCCCGCTTGAGCCAATCAGCAGTAACAAGCCAAACAATAAGAATCAATATAGCCACGTATCCACTTGAATTATTAACCGAGTGGGGGACCATCCATGTGACAGCTAATCAACCAACCAGTGATAATCTTGGACCAATTAAAACCACAGCCCCACGTCTTCAATTCACTCTCACGTGACTACCAATTCTCAAATGAATGAATACAAAAATAATAGCCACCATATATGATAATACGTGTGACAGCCTAGAAAACAAAATCAGTAGACACGCAATATCCGCCGCAATTCTGACCTCAAGAAAAATTCAAACTTGATTGACCAATTGAATTAATGTAAGCCTACACGTGATATCAATGATATGGCTTATTGATTATTGTTGACTTTTTATCGAGAACCAATCAGCCCCAAATGAATATGAAATACTCTCACGTGATCACACACACGTGACAACCAATTAGAATGCAAAATCAGTATACTGTATCTGCCTAAGTGATAACCAATCAAAGAAATCGGACTTTGATAGCCACCCACGACAAGAATGATAGAAAAACACAAGCACAAGCCCACGTGGTCTTTTATGATAATCGCCACAAGAATCAAATAAACAGATCCACAAAAATAACGTTTACCTCATGAAAGATTTTTCTTCGAAGCTGCTTCAATTCGACAACAAGAAGAACCTTATGAACCCTAGATCGAGAGCCACCCGCTCTGATACCACTTGTTGATTATACATAATTCCCAACAATACTTGTAATCAGATGGGTCACTTCTCAAGAGAATGCAAGGATAGGAAGGCTGGTGATGATGTGAGATATTCTTCCTATCAGAAGATTCAAAAGGAAGCTGGAACTTCGAAGGCTGGACCATCCACAGCTCTTGTCACTATGGATGACCATGTCAACTGGCAACTGCATGAGCCTGAGAATGATGAAGGTCCTGGTTCTGAGAATATTAGATTGCTGGCAAGCTGTACTTCAGAGGATAGGCATGATCAAGTTGCCTTGATGGGCATCTCTCAGGTGCATAATTGTGTTTTTGGTTGTAGTGAAAGATATAATGATCTCAAGGAAGCCTATGATGTATTGAAACCTAAATATAATGAATGTTATGTCGAAGTTGAGGCTTATAAACAGGCTTTAAAAACAATAGAAAGACAAAAAGTTTGGTTTCAAAAGAATCAACTGGTTATGATGAAAAGATAAGGGTGTTAGAAAGTGATCTAGAATGTACTAAAATTGATTTAAAACGCACTAAAATTGATCTAGAATGTACTAAAATTGATTTAAAACGCACCAAGTGTTAAAGAGAAACTAGATGTGGAAATAGCTAGACATAAAGAATGGTTAATATCAGGTGACAATCTAGCTAGACATATCTATGGTAGTTAATCTGAGACCTCTGGGATAGGTTTAGGTTTTCAAAAGTATGTAGGATTAGAAGCTAGGAATGATGGGCGTAAAACTACACCAGCAGGTTTAGCTAATTATGTCAAAGAAGGAAAATTACATGTTGTCCCTGGACCTATTAGAGGTGAACATATGCCCATTGACCTTTCCATCACAGTTGACTTCGATGGATCACACCATCTTTATGGCAATAAGTCAAAAGACTTGCCAGTCCCTGATTCTTCATCTAATGACTTTGTCTCTTGTTCTAACAGTGACAAGTCCTCTGACCAAGGGTCTACTTCATATACCAGTTGTAATTCAAGTGAAAAGTCAGACCTTCCCAAGACCTCACCCAAGCCTACACCCAAGACTACCTACAAGCCTTTTAGGGTTGCTGCTGAGGAATCAACTTCCAAGACAGTTTCCTCTGAAGACTTTTCTTTTAATTCTTTGCAAAATAATTCTGTTAGAAACAATTATGTTAATGTTTATGGGTTGAATGCTTTTGCATGTAATAGAGCATCTTTCACTTTGAATAAATCTTCTAAAAAGAAGACATGTTTTGTTTGTGGAAGTAAATTTCATTTGATTAAGGATTGTGATTTTCATGAGCAAAGAAGGGGTGTATGTGCTAGTCAAAAGAAACCTAGACCAATATGGAAAAATGTTAATGATATACCATCTTTTGTTCCACAAGCAACTCATAAACCTTCTCCATTTGCTTGGAGAAGATCTGTTGCTAGACCATATGTGAGACCAACTAGTTCATATTTTCAAAATGGTTATCGGCCTGGATGTGTTGACTCAATGTATGATGGGAAGGGATATAGGGATACTGCTGTGAAGCCCTCAGCAGGTTGTTCTTGGACTAAAAAGGGACCTAATTTTCGATGGAGGACCAAGAACAATGGTGGATCTTATACAACTGCATGGCCTAACTCTAATGATCCACAAGGCAGGCTCAAGTCAGTGATGACTTGAGCCTCCATAGTGTACTAATATTTTGTATATTTTTTGGTGTTGTTGTAGGATCATCCTCTTAAGCATAAGGATGTTGGCATTGTTGACAGTGGTTGTTCCAGAAGCATGTAAGGAAACAGAGATATTATGCATAATTTCGTACCCATAGAAGGAGGAGGCAATGTGACTTTTGGTGGAAGTGATGGTAGAATAACTGGGAAAGGCACCATCAAAACACCTCAACTGGATTTTGAGAATGTATACTATGTAAAGGAACTGCAACACTTCAACTTGTTCTCAGTTGTAACACCCCCAATTTCGTGATACGCAGCGGAAATCAAACTGGGTGTTACTTCATGGCTCAATAGTTACAATAACAGAAAACGAACTCTAATTGTATCATTTTAAAAGATTTATCATTCGATTTATATAAATATCAGAGTTTACAAAATGAGGTCCCAGTGGTTTTACAGTTTATTAAATAAGTTTTCGAATGATAATATAGCCTTCTTGAGTATCCGTGTCCTTCCGTGCCATCCTCGTAAATTATGAACCTGAGATAAACATGCTAAAAAGTCAACACAAAGGTTGAGTGAATCCATAGTGTTTGAATAATAATCAGTTGAACACATGATAAGCATTAGTAAAATCAGTAATATTGCAGTACAGTATATTGCCCTAAGTCTCATGACACGCAAACCTTAACAGTACGGCGTCATAATAATGACGTAAGTTACAAACATCATAGTGATGATGTGAGCAACAATGCCCTCCAGTAGGAGTTTTCCATTCTCCTAGTATTCTCAAATAACGTGCATTTGGTTACCTATCCGGCTAACCAAATGGGGCGTCAACTGCCAATAGATCTATTCACGATATTCGCGTTCACTCGCAAGTGATTAATGGTTCATGATATGAGGGGCTTTTAGTGGCAACAGTAGGTACTTAGGCAATATCAATCAGGATAGCACACAGAAAAATACTTGTGTTCGGTTTTTGTAGCATGTATCTCCCCACAAGTTTTGAAAACAAATAAGTAAGAGTGGGACTATGAACTCACCTCGGTGTTATTGTATTCTGGAAGGAAAACAAATTAGATAATATGAACAAACTGCTCCGACCCTCGACCTGAGTTGGTATATCATGTATTTAGTATTTGTATTCAAGTTTATGCGACGGAAATGTTCTGTAGATAACATGAAGTCTCTACAAAAATTAAATATGCTTATCATACTTATTGTTATGACTCAAATGATTAATAATAAGTTTTTATCAAAACCAAAGTTGTTAAATAATTTATGTTTCCAAAATATTATAATTTACAATTTTAAGTATTTACAGTTTTTACCCTTGTACTTTCAAAAATGACACTTTAAACCCTCAACTATGGATTATTGACAAAATCAGCCCTTATATGACTAACTTCACAAAATTTACATTATTAGTCCAAAGGAACTTTATTTTACAAAAATTACAATTTTTATGCTTAAGATTTTATAAGAGAAATTTACTAGTTTTTGGCCAAAGTGGATAAAAGTACGGGTGAATAAAAGCGAGGCCCTAATAGGTTTTTATTACGTTCTTGATCATTTCAAGAGTTTTTCTGGTGGTCTTTCTAATGGCTCAAACTAGAGGTCTTAAGCTCTTACGGTTTGGTCACAATGATTTTCCAAAGTAGGGGGTTATGTGCTTTTTGTTGTTTTTGGGCGATAACGGGGCTAAAAGAGGGCAGATTTTACACAAGACCAGCTAGGGTTTCTACAGCGCATTTGACCCTTCAAACACTTTGCTCTAAGTGCTTCTAAATGGTATAAGTCTCATGTCCTAGTTCTGTTTGATTAGAAAGATACAAGTCCACGAACATGGCTACTTGGCCACGACGCGTTTTATGAAAATTTCAGTTTTAACCCATTAACCTTTACGGGGTCACCTAGAGATGTTGTAATATGTTTATTAACTCTTTTTAAGTCATTTCCCATCATCCTATAACTCACACGACTCAATTTTTGAAAAGTGTACACAAGGCCTTTTTATGAAAATGTCCGTGAGTCACCCTCTTTGTGGTTAATTATAAAATAGATTATAAGTTCTTTTAAAGACGTTATTGAGGCGTTAAAAACTTTGCAGCAAGCCCTTTAAGACGGTGTAAATCTCATGCTTTGAAACCCTTTAATTAGCAAAATATTAACAACGGAAAAGGGCTACTTAGGCTATTCTTGCCAAATTGCAATTTTCGTTTTTAAACCATAAAACTCCATATCTTTTGCATGCGACCTTGTGAAATGTTGTTTTACCCATTCCTAATGTTTCTAAGATAGTTCCTAACCAAATTTATCAAAAATCCCATGTTTCCCAAATATTTGTTGTAAAAAGCTTTTTGGCGTTTATGACGTTTGGCCATAATGAAGAACTGTTTTTAAGCATGACGACTAGGCTTCTCGACCTGGTTATGGGGGCGTTCTAGAGTGTCCTAGGTGGTGTTTACAACGGTGCTTTGGTTGGCCGTAATACCTTTAACATGATGTAAATAAATGAGGCGCAAGTAGGGGGTTTAGGTTGCTTTTATAACATATAGTTAACAGCTGTTGGAAATTTTATTAAATTCTGGCTTCGTTATGCGTTTTCTAGACCGGTGCTCCTGAGTTTTTGAAGAAAACGTCGTTCCGGACAACTTTCGTGTTTTAACTTTTTCATGAAACGGACCAGAAATGCCTCGTTTTGCGTGCCCGAGTGTTCTGTCCACAGAAAATTCGGACAGATTTATTGGCAACTTGTTTAGACCATAACTTTTGACTCGTGTACTCGTTTTAGGTGATTCAAATTGCTACGTTTTCCTTATAAAATCCTTTTTAACTTGTCCAATTTCGATAGCTTAGGTCTAGTCTCGTTTACACAATATGGGGCGCTTGGTTTCTGCTTATTAACTTCGGAAAGAAACTAATATGGGACTTATGACTTTACTCTTTCTTTATAACATGTTTGTGTTCATGAGATAAGTAAAAGAGTTAAAGAAATTTAGAAAGGTTAAGAGACTTACAATAAGCTAGTCCTCGAGATGGAGTGTACTATAGGCAAGTGACTCCTAATGTGGCAAAGTTCTATCCCTCCTTCTATTAGTCTCCTATTACTTCCTTATAGGCTGGAAATCAGAATTTTGGTATATGTGTGGGTGGTGTTATGTGTGTCGTATGATAATGGGTAGAGAAAAGAATGTGTGTTGCTTTATATAGGGGAAGAATATAGATTCTTAAGTTAGTTTATGTCACCATTTTGATAGGTGTAAGAAGTTGGATGGTTTGAGGGCAACAAGGATGTTGTGTAACATTTTCTCACCTCACACTTGTTTCTTTCTTGACCATGGCTGAAAATGGTGAGGTGGTATGAAGGTGGGGCGTGAGGTGTTTAGGGCTCAACCTAGCATAGCATACAAGGGTGAGAACATGGTGATGTGGTGCAAAGGTGAGCCAAGAATGCTTCCCACAATGTTTGACCTAGGTAAAGTTCTTAAGGGAACAAGGTGATGTGTTTATTTTTGGTGTAAATAAATATTGGTGGTTAAGGTAGTTACAAGTAGTGCTAGGTAACTAAAGTGTAATTAGTTTAGTTCATTTTTAACCATGGTAAATGGGGGGGGGGGCGTAGGCTTTAGTGGGTAGTACTTAAGGGGTTTTAGTTTGTACCTATTGTAGAAATGGTAAAAGTACTTAGTTAAGTAGTTAATTTATTTTAGGTAAAAACTAGTTTAGGTCAATATACATGTAATTAATAAAAATAAAGACTTAAGTTTAGTGCACTATGGTGTATACCTTTGCATTGTTTTATTGTACTTTACTAAAAATGAAATATATATTTAAGACTTGTGCTTGAAAAGTTTGTACAATGTGCTTAAAATTAAGTACACCAAGGTTTATAGTGAATTTTATATTAAATGAATACTCTTATGCATTAATGACTTGTACATATGCTTGAAAGACTTGTACTTTAATATTTTGAAAATATATCATGTACATAAAATCATAGAGTTGTATATTAGGGCTTGTAACGAAAATTAAAGTATATCAAGGTTCCGTGCTTTAATGACTTGTACTCTAGGTATAGAATGTTGTACTTTAGGAATTATGATTTAGTTGTGTAAAATCATAGTTAAAATAAATTAGGGCTTCGTGAAATCTCTAATAAATGGCTAACGTTTAGTTCGAAAGTTTAATAATTGTATGTTAACGAAATAACGTAAAATGGTAAATAAACGTTGAGAACCTTTATAGTTTTACATATAAAGATGTTTATGTTTATTAAAGATGTGAGTTCATCACATTGGCTAGTTTTTGTGATCAAATGAAAGAATATCGTTTCTTAAAAAAATTTGGACGTAGAAAATGGACATGTATTCTTTCGTTAGAATATTATATTAGTTTAATATGAGGTGAAATTTCCCGGTGGTTACAGTCTCACCCCCTTAAATTGAATCGCGTCCCGTGATTCAGTCCGTTTTAAATGTTGAAGTACTGAGGATGAAATGTGGTTTCACTTGTGAAAGCTTATAAGTTAGAATTTATTGTTTTTACATGTGAGCAACATTATTCTAAAGGTCATATAAACTTAAGAAAAAATTAATTTTGAATGAAGATTGTTATAAAGGTCATCATGTTTTAGTAATAAATTTTGAAAATAACATGGTTCATAATGATTTGTGAAAATCAAATTATTAACATCGAAAACTGTCTTTTAATAAGTAAAATTTCCGGTGAGAAATTGTTGAATGTAGAAAAAGTTGTTGAACTTCAGCTTTTGTATATGATGAATTAGTTTGTTCCTTAGTAAGGTGAACAATAATTTTTAATGGTCATGAAAAGTATCCCCTAACGGTCAGGAATAGTACCCCCAACGGTCAGGAACAGTACTCCCAACGGTCACTTTTCTTTTTATAAATACCCCATTTTAATCCTCATTCCTTCATACTAAATTTTCCACCTACATTCCTCATATCATACTTTCAAAATGCCGCACTTTATTACCATTATAGCACTCGTTTATGTCGTTGTCGCGGCTATCTATTTAGCCAACGTTACGGATGAAGATTACGTCTTCTTGGCCGTGATCTTAGTGATTCTCGTACCACTAGTGATCCTAGCTATTGGCGTGGATAAATTATGGGGGTAATTATGTTAGGAATGAATCTTTATTATTGTGTAATCTTTATCTCTTTTTGAGGGTAATAAACGTATGTGTTAGCACTCATTGAGTTGCGTCTAGTCTTGGTTGTTGGGTTGAAACCCAATACGCTTAATGGTGTGTTTGTTTATGTAATCTAGGCCGAGGCCCGTTTTAATCTAAATGTGGGTTGTGTTTGTTTGTTTTGCTAATGGGTTGAAGCCCACTTTTCGTTATAAAAAGGAAGCGTTTTATATATTGAGCTACGTCTCTTGTTATTTCATTCACCATGCTTAATAACTCATTTATATTTGTTATACAGAATAATCAAGATACTGCATCCAGTCATGATTCTTGCTCTCATAGGTGTAATCATGTTTTTCATTAGCTTGGCGGATCAACCATTTGGCGATACCATACCTTATTTGGTGATTTTTGTAACATTAGCACTACCGATGCTAATTATATCATTATGTATAAATATTTATGGATTCTGATGTAATAAAAATTTACGTTATTCGTGTTTGCCATATATCTTTGTGAATTTTTGTGATCCTCGAGTTTGTACTTATATCATTTCAGATACAAATAAGCCCACTTATTTATAATTCATTATTTACATAGAGAGGCGTCCCAAACAATGTAAATAAAGAAATATAAACTTATGGTTCGGCGATTCACAATTTCTTTATTTAAATAGAAAAGCGTCCCAATCCATTCAAATAAAGACATTGTAAGTCATCCTACTTAAGAATTTCTGAATTAACCTTCGTACTTAACTGTTGAGTTACAAGGAGATTTAGGTATTTTAGGAGTACAGAAAGAGTGTTTTCACTCATCCTTTAGGCATGGAAGTAAGAATATCAAGGAAAGTTGCCAAAATAGTTGGTGAGTATATATGTTTAGTGTAAATAAGATAAGTAGGAGAGACCATTGTAATTGGTTACAATGTCTTGAGAAGGTTTCATAAATTTGAAAAATATAAAAGTAGGCACATGCTTGGGGAAATGTGATTAAGTCATAATGCCTTAGAATAGACTCATGCAAGTATGTTTATTTTGTATAAAGTGATCAGAAGTATATATCAGTATACTAAAGTGTTTGTGTAGCATAAATTGTCTAAAAGTCACATAATTACCTGGAGGATGGAAGGCACGGAGAGCGAAAGGCTATAAAATGTTTTCTTTGTAAAAATAGTTATAGTTCGGACCTCAACTAGATCCGTTTCTCTATAACTGCAGCTCTGATACCAATCTGTAACACCCCCAATTTCGTGATACGCAGCGGAAATCAAACTGGGTGTTACTTCATGGCTCAATAGTTACAATAACAGAAAACGAACTCTAATTGTATCATTTTAAAAGATTTATCATTCGATTTATATAAATATCATAGTTTACAAAATGAGGTCCCAGTGGTTTTACAGTTTATTAAATAAGTTTTCGAATGATAATATAGCCTTCTTGAGTATCCGTGTCCTTCCGTGCCATCCTCGTAAATTATGAACCTGAGATAAACATGCTAAAAAGTCAACACAAAGGTTGAGTGAATCCATAGTGTTTGAATAATAATCAGTTGAACACAAGATAAGCATTAGGAAAATCAGTAATATTGCAGTACAGTATATTGCCCTAAGTCTCATGACACGCAAACCTTAACAGTACGGCGTCATAATAATGACGTAAGTTACAAACATCATAGTGATGATGTGAGCAACAATGCCCTCCAGTAGGAGTTTGCCATTCTCCTAGTATTCTCAAATAACGTGCATTTGGTTACCTATCCGGCTAACCAAATGGGGCGTCAACTGCCAATAGATCTATTCACGATATTCGCGTTCACTCGCAAGTGATTAATGGTTCATGATATGAGGGGCTTTTAGTGGCAACAGTAGGTACTTAGGCAATATCAATCAGGATAGCATACAGAAAAATACTTGTGTTCGGTTTTTGTAGCATGTATCTCCCCACAAGTTTTGAAAACAAATAAGTAAGAGTGGGACTATGAACTCACCTCGGTGTTATTGTATTCTGGATGGAAAACAAATTAGATAATATGAACAAACTGCTCCGACCCTCGACCTGAGTTGGTATATCATGTATTTAGTATTTGTATTCAAGTTTATAGGACGGAAATGTTCTGTAGATAACATGAAGTCTCTACAAAAATTAAATATGCTTATCATACTTATTGTTATGACTCAAATGATTAATAATAAGTTTTTATCAAAACCAAAGTTGTTAAATAATTTATGTTTCCAAAATATTATAATTTACAATTTTAAGTATTTACAGTTTTTACCCTTGTACTTTCAAAAATGACACTTTAAACCCTCAACTATGGATTATTGACAAAATCAGCCCTTATATGACTAACTTCACAAAATTTACATTATTAGTCCAAAGGAACTTTATTTTACAAAAATTACAATTTTTATGCTTAAGATTTTATAAGAGAAATTTACTAGTTTTTGGCCAAAGTGGATAAAAGTACGGGTGAATAAAAGCGAGGCCCTAATAGGTTTTTATTACGTTCTTGATCATTTCAAGAGTTTTTCTGGTGGTCTTTCTAATGGCTCAAACTAGAGGTCTTAAGCTCTTACGGTTTGGTCACAATGATTTTCCAAAGTAGGGGGTTATGTGCTTTTTGTTGTTTTTGGGCGATAACGGGGCTAAAAGAGGGCAGATTTTACACAAGACCAGCTAGGGTTTCTACAGCGCATTTGACCCTTCAAACACTTTGCTCTAAGTGCTTCTAAATGGTATAAGTCTCATGTCCTAGTTCTGTTTGATTAGAAAGATACAAGTCCACGAACATGGCTACTTGGCCACGACGCGTTTTATGAAAATTTCAGTTTTAACCCATTAACCTTTACGGGGTCACCTAGAGATGTTGTAATATGTTTATTAACTCTTTTTAAGTCATTTCCCATCATCCTATAACTCACACGACTCAATTTTTGAAAAGTGTACACAAGGCCTTTTTATGAAAATGTCCGTGAGTCACCCTCTTTGTGGTTAATTATAAAATAGATTATAAGTTCTTTTAAAGACGTTATTGAGGCGTTAAAAACTTTGCAGCAAGCCCTTTAAGACGGTGTAAATCTCATGCTTTGAAACCCTTTAATTAGCAAAATATTAACAACGGAAAAGGGCTACTTAGGCTATTCTTGCCAAATTGCAATTTTCGTTTTTAAACCATAAAACTCCATATCTTTTGCATGCGACCTTGTGAAATGTTGTTTTACCCATTCCTAATGTTTCTAAGATAGTTCCTAACCAAATTTATCAAAAATCCCATGTTTCCCAAATATTTGTTGTAAAAAGCTTTTTGGCGTTTATGACGTTTGGCCATAATGAAGAACTGTTTTTAAGCATGACGACTAGGCTTCTCGACCTGGTTATGGGGGCGTTCTAGAGTTTCCTAGGTGGTGTTTACAACGGTGCTTTGGTTGGCCGTAATACCTTTAACATGATGTAAATAAATGAGGCGCAAATAGGGGGTTTAGGTTGCTTTTATAACATATAGTTAACAGCTGTTGGAAATTTTATTAAATTCTGGCTTCGTTATGCGTTTTCTAGACCGGTGCTCCTGAGTTTTTGAAGAAAACGTCGTTCCGGACAACTTTCGTGTTTTAACTTTTTCATGAAACGGACCAGAAATGCCTCGTTTTGCGTGCCCGAGTGTTCTGTCCACAGAAAATTCGGACAGATTTATTGGCAACTTGTTTAGACCATAACTTTTGACTCGTGTACTCGTTTTAGGTGATTCAAATTGCTACGTTTTCCTTATAAAATCCTTTTTAACTTGTCCAATTTCGATAGCTTAGGTCTAGTCTCGTTTACACAATATGGGGCGCTTGGTTTCTGCTTATTAACTTCGGAAAGAAACTAATATGGGACTTATGACTTTACTCTTTCTTTATAACATGTTTGTGTTCATGAGATAAGTAAAAGAGTTAAAGAAATTTAGAAAGGTTAAGAGACTTACAATAAGCTAGTCCTCGAGATGGAGTGTACTATAGGCAAGTGACTCCTAATGTGGCAAAGTTCTATCCCTCCTTCTATTAGTCTCCTATTACTTCCTTATAGGCTGGAAATCAGAATTTTGGTATATGTGTGGGTGGTGTTATGTGTGTCGTATGATAATGGGTAGAGAAAAGAATGTGTGTTGCTTTATATAGGGGAAGAATATAGATTCTTAAGTTAGTTTATGTCACCATTTTGATAGGTGTAAGAAGTTGGATGGTTTGAGGGCAACAAGGATGTTGTGTAACATTTTCTCACCTCACACTTGTTTCTTTCTTGACCATGGCTGAAAATGGTGAGGTGGTATGAAGGTGGGGCGTGAGGTGTTTAGGGCTCAACCTAGCATAGCATACAAGGGTGAGAACATGGTGATGTGGTGCAAAGGTGAGCCAAGAATGCTTCCCACAATGTTTGACCTAGGTAAAGTTCTTAAGGGAACAAGGTGATGTGTTTATTTTTGGTGTAAATAAATATTGGTGGTTAAGGTAGTTACAAGTAGTTCTAGGTAACTAAAGTGTAATTAGTTTAGTTCATTTTTAACCATGGTAAATGGGGGGGGGGGGGGGGGCGTAGGCTTTAGTGGGTAGTACTTAAGGGGTTTTAGTTTGTACCTATTGTAGAAATGGTAAAAGTACTTAGTTAAGTAGTTAATTTATTTTAGGTAAAAACTAGTTTAGGTCAATATACATGTAATTAATAAAAATAAAGACTTAAGTTTAGTGCACTATGGTGTATACCTTTGCATTGTTTTATTGTACTTTACTAAAAATGAAATATATATTTAAGACTTGTGCTTGAAAAGTTTGTACAATGTGCTTAAAATTAAGTACACCAAGGTTTATAGTGAATTTTATATTAAATGAATACTCTTATGCATTAATGACTTGTACATATGCTTGAAAGACTTGTACTTTAATATTTTGAAAATATATCATGTACATAAAATCATAGAGTTGTATATTAGGGCTTGTAACGAAAATTAAAGTATATCAAGGTTCCGTGCTTTAATGACTTGTACTCTAGGTATAGAATGTTGTACTTTAGGAATTATGATTTAGTTGTGTAAAATCATAGTTAAAATAAATTAGGGCTTCGTGAAATCTCTAATAAATGGCTAACGTTTAGTTCGAAAGTTTAATAATTGTATGTTAACAAAATAACGTAAAATGGTAAATAAACGTTGAGAACCGTTATAGTTTTACATATAAAGATGTTTATGTTTATTAAAGATGTGAGTTCATCACATTGGCTAGTTTTTGTGATCAAATGAAAGAATATCGTTTCTTAAAAAAATTTGGACGTAGAAAATGGACATGTATTCTTTCGTTAGAATATTATATTAGTTTAATATGAGGTGAAATTTCCCGGTGGTTACATCAGTCTCACAAATTTGTGACACCAAGAACAAAGTATTCTTCTCTGCGGATGAATGTCTTGTGCTATCTAAAGACTTCAAACTACCAGAAGATACATCAATTCTGCTGCGAGTTCCTAGAAATCACAATCTATACACATTCAACTTGAATAATGTTCAACCAGAAGGTGACCTAACTTGTTTGGTGGCTAAAGCATCCCTGGATGAGTCTACAAAATGGCATAGAAGGATGGCTCATGTGAACTTCAACACCATCAACAAACTTTCTAAACTTGGTCTTGTTGAAGGACTTCCTTCCAAAGTTTTTACCAATGAACACAACTGTGTTGCATGCAACAAAGTAAAGCAACACAGAGCCTCATACAAAGCCATTACAGCTGTGAGCACTATTTCAGAACCTCTTCAATTGATGCATTTGGATCTCTTTGGTCCAACCCAAGTCAGAAGTATTGATCACAAGTATTTTTGTCTAGTAATCACTGATGGCTATAGCAGGTTTTGTTGGGTATTCTTTCTGAGGACTAAAGATGAAACATCTCAAGTGTTGAAAGAGTTCATTACCCTTGTTGAAAACCAGTTGAACAAAAAGGTTAAAGGAATTCGGTGTGATAATGGGACAGAGTTTAAGAATGCTGTATTAATAGAACTCTGTAAGTCTAAAGGGATACAAAGGGACTATAGCACTCCAAGAACCCCACAACAAAATGGGGTAGCTGAAAGAAAGAATAGGACCTTAATAGAGGCAGCAAGATCCATGCTTGCAGACTCTAAATTACCCACTATGTTTTGGACTGAAGCAGTTAGCACAGCTTGTTATGTATTGAATAGGGTATCTATTACTAGACCTCATTTCAAGACACCTTATGAACTTCTCACTGGGAAAGTTCTTGCTATTCATTACCTCAAACCTTTTGGATGTCAAGTGACCATTTTGAACACCAGTGATCCACTGGGTAAGTTTGATGAGAAAGCTGATGAGGGGTATATTGTGGGTTATTCAGCTCATAGTAAGGCTTATAGGGTATACAATTTAACTGCTAAGAAGATTGAGGAGACTTTGAACCTGAGATTTCTGGAAGATAAACCTAATGTTCAAGGACAAGGTCATGTTTGGTCTTTTGACGTGGATTACTTAACTGATTACTTGGGTTATTCTAGACATGTGGCTAACCAAAATGCAGGTACACCAGAGTCTCCCACTGACAATGCAGGTACCATGGATGCTGACTCAGATAGTGAGTTTGAGGATGACGAACAACCTATTATTGTACCTTCCTTCTCCCCTAACCATTTTGCAGGTGATAATTATAAAGTTACTTCTGATGAGAGTGAAGATGAGTCACACTATTCAGAGGACCTTGCTAGGCTTAAGAAACAAGAACATGCAGCTAATCTAGAAGCTGAGAGGCTTGGTGGGGAGGTTGCAAGAGAAGCAGTCAGTGGAAACCATGATTCTTCTGACGCTGATCCTGTTTCTCCCACAATCACCAAATCTGCTGATAGCCCTGCTGTTTCTACTCCCATTTCTGCTCGTGTGTCCACAGACCTTGGAGAACCATATACGCGATTTCCAAGTCCTTCAGATCTTGGTAACCATCAACCCAAAGCTGGAATCTTCACCTCACCTTCCTATGATAGTGATTTTGATCCAACTGTGACTAATCTTGATACATCCATTGAAGTCAACCCCACTGCTACTAAAAGGATCAACATTACTCATCCTCAATCCAATGTTATTGGTGATCCTCTAGCACCTGTTAGAACTAGAAGTACTGTGACAAGTTCTAAATATGGACAAGTTGCTTTTCTTTCTTATGTCTCAAACCAGCAAAGGGACAATCACACAGACTTTAAGCACTGTCTGTTTGCTTGTTTTCTATCTCAAGTGGAACCAACCAGTGTTACTCAAGCTCTTGAAGATTCAAGTTAGCTTGAAGCAATGCAAGATGAGATGCAACAATTCAAGAATCAACAGGTTTGGATATTGGTACCACTACCCAATGGGAAGTTTGCAATTGGGACCAAATGGATTTTGAAGAATAAAAGAGATGCAGGGGGTATTGTGGTTAAAAATAAAGCAAGATTAGTGGCTCAGGGGTTCAGGAAAGAGGAAAGAATTGATTATGATGAAGTATTTGCACCTGTAGCTAGAGTAGAGGCCATTCGCATCTTCTTGGCCTATGCATCTTACATGGGGTTCATGGTATATCAAATGGATGTCAAAGGTGCTTTTCTGTATGGTGAAATAGAAGAGGAGGTATATGTCACTCAACCCAAAGGCTTTGAAGACCCAGATCATCCAAAACATGTTTACCAGGTTGTAAAAGCTCTCTATGGACTACATCAGGCACCCAGAGCATGGTATGCTAGGCTTTCAGCATTTTTGCTGAAGCATGGTTATAGAAGAGGTGCTATTGACAAAACACTCTTCCTTAAGAAGAATTCCACAGACATCATTCTTGTGCAAGTTTATGTGGATGGTCCCCATTATTATTGTACTGATTTAGTATATGATGGTCCCCATTTTTGTGTACTACCATTACTGCTGAGCGTATGATGTTCCCACTTATATTGTATTGGACGTGAATTTCATTGGTCAAATTAGAGATGTGGGCATGGGACGTTTTGATTGGCTCGTTTATTACAGAACACGTGGGGGTTGTTGTGTGTTTTAATTCATGTGGCGCTGGTCATATTTTTGTGTTTGTTGGTGACAGTATTGGCTTTATTTTATACAAGGTAGGGATATTTGTCTTGGCTAATGATGTCATGTTGATCTCGTGGGTCCCTTATCTTACTTTCCTCTATTTGGTTCACGTGACTTATTTGATGCTGATATTCAACATGGATTCTACTGATTATGATTGGTTGCTACTGAAGTTATTCTAATTGATCTGACATAGGGCTTGAATTAAATGTGGTAATATGAGCGTTTTTATTTAAAACGCAATACATGTGGGCTCCATTATGGGATTTGTGGCATTATTTGTACGGGTTGAATTGGTTTTTCTTGTCACATGATGGGTCTGCACATGAGACAGCATGAGAGGAATCCGATTGGTCCATTCACACGAGTTACTATTTCTGCTGATTCATTGTTTCATTCCTACTGATTGGGTACTGTTTGATGATGGTTTATTATGACAGCGTGGGAACTTAATTCTGGTCGGATAACATTTATACTGTTAATGATCGGTTGTTGTATATGTTAATTTCGGTCTTGACAGTTGGTCTTCTAAATGTTTTACTAGTCTTGGCGAGTTGAATTTTTATTCAACGATGAACCCTAGTAATTAACATATTTTCGACTTAATTTGGTGTTGCTACTGGATGCATATTTTGATTTGTTTCTACTGAAAGGTTTCTGCTGAAGGTATTGGTTTCTGCTGATCGTTTCCTGCTGATTGTTACTGCTGATCTGTTTTTGCTGATAGTCTTGGAGTTCCTTCTGGTTGATCAGGTGCGTGTCTTATCATATCTCAAAGTGAGTTGGGCACTTTTGAGACAACTTGTTCGTACATTAATGATGTGACAAAGACTTGATGATTCTAGTGAAGGGGTGAGATCTACAAAAGGTACTTAATGCTCGTATTTGCTATCACTTTAAGGAGTTACATTGTAGTGCTCAGTGTTAGTGAAGGGGCGAGATCTATAGAAAAGGTGCTTAATGCTCATATTTGCTAGTATCTCATCTAAGTTTGGAGTCACATGGATAGTGCAAGATATAAGACGCCTACGTTGGTGTTTCTACTGGTGGATTATTTTGCTGCTGATTTGTCGTTTATGCTGTTGCATTTTATTTCTTTTGTTTAGTTGTAAAAAAAAAAAAAAAAAAAATTGTATTATTTCTTTTTCTTAGTGATAAAAAAAATTGAGATGGTTAGTATATTTTAAGGGGAAGCTTATTTACTTACCATTTACATGCATCACTTGAGGGGAAGCGTCTACAAGCTGCACAAGACCCCTATTAGATGAAGAGGAAGAAGATTAGTTGATGTGCAGCGGATTATTATTGTGATGACATGTTTTTAGCATTGTTTCTTCATACAGGTTGTTTTGTACTACCAAGAAACCGGAACTTAACCTAGTCAAATTCCAGTTTAGGGGAAGATTGTTGGGAATTGCTGAGTTGATGATTACAAAACTACAAGCAAGAAAGAAGAACGAAGAAACAATGAGGGATGATTATGTAATATTTAGATAGCTTTTCTAGTAAGCTATTATTAGGGTTTTATGTAACCTCCCTCTCCTATATAAAGAGGGTAGGGCATCTAGGTTTAATGATCCCTTCCATCCCATTTCATTTTATTTCATAGTAGACATCTCCAATGAGAGTCTAATTAACGCATAGAGCGTATAGTAGTTGATAAGGTTTTAAAAGGTACCTTTTTGAGGGGTCGTTTAAGCCCTTATTTGATCACTTTTGTATCCGTTATTGCTTAATATCGTTCCTTTTCACTTTTTAGGTCTCTTGAAGGCAAAATGCTGGAATGGCACTTATTTGGACGAAAAGGCGCGAATATACGAAGAAAATGGCCAAAGTCAGAATCGAGACACTCAAAGCTGCTGAAAACATAAGGTGACGGCGTCACAACTTATACGCGACGCCGTCGGAGGATTTTGTGACGGGACAAAAGCAAAAACTCCTATTTTCAAGTGACGACGTCAAGTTATAAAAGAGTAGGCCGTCGCAACTCAGACGGCCTAGATGCAATCCAGACGGCGTCAGAAGCTGAAGAGGACGGCGTCACAAGCATAAGGTGACGCCGTCACATGTCTAACGTGGTCAAGACGAAACCCTAATGACGGCGACACGACGACATCACAAAACATAAGGTGACGCCGTCGCATGTGTAATCTTATATATAGAATCCGAATTTTTTCAGTATTAGTGTGTAGTCTTTTGGAGTAAAAACCTAAACCGAACCAAGGCTGTCTTGTGCAGTATTTTAGGGTTCCAAACCCTATCTTACACCAAGATAAGTGTTTTACTTCATTAATACAATTATGTCTTTGATTATTTGTGTGTATTCTTGCATGTTTTCCATGTCCGGCTAATTTACTTGTGTGTTTGCTTAGGGAATATGAAACTTAATTATTGAATATTGATTGGTTGTCTCTTATCTTAGTTGATTAATGATCTAGTAATGCGATAGGTCATTCGTTGTGTACTTAATGCTTGATTAAATCTTTGTGAACCTTAGAATATAACTCCTTGAGTAGTTGTAAGCTAAACCATCCAAAGAGTGCCTTAGAGTAAGAGTTTATTATCCCTAGTGGGTTTTGTAGACGAGACCCTTTGGTAAGTTCAAAGAGTTAGGGAGAAACGCATACCCTACAACCTTAGACACACAACGCAACTAAGAATAAGGACGTGACAATTCAACCACCAATAGGAGATAACTAAGGAGTAGTAAAACCTAAGTAAACACATCTTTAAACTATCATACGAACACACAAGAATTAGATATAGACTACATACACCTTAGATTAGATAATTAGATAAGTAGAGTAATCGGTAGCAATACCAACCCCCCAAATCCAAACCCCGAGATTCGTACCTTTCCTTTTCTTAAAAAATATAAAAAGATAAAAAATAATCTTCCTCAACGCCAACCTTAGCGTAGTAACTTCTCACTAGCATTCTTATTCCCCTAGAGAACGATATCAATACCCGTGGCTTACCCTAATACTACACTACAACGATTAGGTTCATTGCCTAGGGTGTTGAAAAACTTTCTCGATGAAAAGGAAGTTCCTTTGACCCCGAACGACGCGTGTAGCGTTATCAAGTT
This sequence comes from Chrysanthemum seticuspe, assembly GCA_019973895.1. Classification (NCBI taxonomy): domain Eukaryota; kingdom Viridiplantae; phylum Streptophyta; class Magnoliopsida; order Asterales; family Asteraceae; genus Chrysanthemum; species Chrysanthemum seticuspe. The sequence continues at coordinate 191,834,487 of BPTQ01000008.1, forward strand.
TTTGGCGCCGCTGCCGGGGAATAGAATAGCTAGTTAGTAGTCCACCACATTTAGGTTTCTTTGCTTGATTCCTATCAAGTAAATTTTTATCATTTTTAGCTTTCTCTTAGTCTATCCCCCTTCTTCGTGACTTTTGTTCGAAATCCCATCACTCTTCATCATGGAAGGTGATAACCAACCACCACTCATCAACCCACCACCAAATGACCCGCCAAGAGCCCGTACTCTTGGTGAATACTCGAGACCAAGCCACTTAGGCTATAGGAACACCATTGAGCTTCCCGACCAAGCCCAAACTATGGCCCTGCGATCCGACACCATCCGGTTGGTGCAAAACGGATGTTCATTCCATGGACTTCGTTCCGAAGATCCAAATCAGCATCTTAGGGAGTTCCTTAAAATTGTCGATTCCATCGACCTTGATGCTACTACTCGGGAGACCACGCACCTGCGTCTCTTCCAATTCTCTCTACGGGACCAAGCTAGTAATTGGCTTGAGCGACTTCCCGCCGGCTCCATCTCAAGTTAGGATGATCTTACCTCTCGCTTCCTTGCTCAATTTTTCCCACCGGGGAGAACCACTAAGCTTAGGAATGACATCTTGATGTTCCAACAATGTCAGGGTGAATCTCTCTACGAAGCATGGACTCGATTCAAGGACTTACTTCACAAAGTCCCTCATCACGGCATTGATCTTTGGCTCCAAGTCCAAATCTTCTATGATCATGTCAACTTCCCCACCAAGCGATCCATTGACCAATCGGCCGGTGGAAAACTTAGTGATCTCACTGCGGAAGAATCATGGGGTATAATAGAGGACCTTTCCCTTTATGACAACGAAAGCTGGGATGACCCCCGTGAGCTGCCCAAAACCGTTAAGGCAATCTCCTTGCCTCCCATTGACTCACAACCTTCCGACCGTAGGATGATCGAACTTGAAGATCAAGTAAAATTCTTAATGAGTTCCTACGAAAATCCTAAGTCTTCACACCTTGTGAACAAAGTTTCTTCCTCGTGTGAGCCGTTTTGTGATCCTCATAACACGCGCACTGGCACCCGATCCACCGAACATGCTTTCGTTGACTACGCATCCTCGCGTATTAATGGAACGGGAGGAAGATTCCCTACAATACCCGAACCTAGGAATTTCAATGAAACCCGAGAGGCATGGAAAGGCAAGCCCGACTTCTACTGGGGACAAACCAAAGAATTCACTTCCAATGATTTTTCATGGCCCCCACCTAATGGTCCTAACCAACAAAACATCGAAGGGATGTTGCAGAACCTAGTTGCATCCCAAGAAGCCCAAATAGCTAAGCTCTCGGACCGCTTTAACCAACAACAAGCCGAAATGGATAGGAAGATAGACAACCTTTTGAAAGCCATAACCAATAGTGATAGGAAGGTTAGTGCTATCTCAACTCCCGAGCCTTCCGGTGTAGAGATTAAGGACCCAAGTAAGCTAGCTAAGCACGTTCAATTCGTCAATACCATCGCCTTAGTGAAACCTAATGACGAAGAGGACCATACACTTGAGAATAATGAAAAAACCGAGGAAGTAGATGAAGTAGACAATGACTATTTCAATAAGTTTCCTATGAAAGAAGAACTATCTCGCCACCCTCACTTAGTGCGTGACCTCCGTCACATGTATGTTAGGAAAAGCCCTAGAATCAAGTTTGGGAACCCTTGGAATCTTAACATACCATGTTGCATAGGACACCTTTTTGTGGCAAAGGCCTACATTGATCGCAAATCCCCAATCAACATAATGACAAGCACCTACTACAATTGGGTAATGATGAAGCCTATTCCAACTAGGCAAGACCCCGATAACCCTAGGGTTAAGTGCAATTTTCTTGGTAGAGTTAAGGGATTGCCCGTTTATGTAGGTAGTTTCACGTTTCCTACGGACTTCATAATTGTGGATGATATTAGCACGGCCATAGACCTTAGCTTGTCCCACGTTATTCTAGGAAAACCTTTCATAGAAAGCACCGGGATGACCTATGATCCCTCGTTAGGAGTAGTGCGATTCAAGGATGAGACCGATGACATAGCTTACCAAATGCCGTTTAAGATTGAGAAGTTTTCATCACTCTCTAATGATGAAAAGGAACTTAAACTGTCGGTCTATTATAGGAATGATGAGGATAGGGAAAAAGGAGTAGATTATGTTATGGCTAAGATTTTCGGATTCTATTAGGATTGCTTGAACTTAGGACCGAAATATAGGACCGAGTGGGGAGAGAACGAACTCTTAGAGAGGTGCTTCATAGGGCACTTCTACAACATGGAATCCCCCATTAGAGACCGTCAAGGTGGAGGTAATGAAGTCACGTAGGAGCACGACTACGAGTCTAGCTACAAGACTCTTAAATAAAGAAAAGCGCTTTGTGGGAGGCAACCCATGCTTAATTGTTTGCTTGTTAGTGTCATATGCCTTTTATTGATTGTTTATTCTCATGTTTAAATTTGTAAAAATTCTTTATTTTCTTTTTAACCTCGTCTTAATTGCATATAAAGATATTTTACATAAGGGATAAGTGTAGGGAGGATTACACACGTTTTCAAAAGAAACGTGAACATGAGAATAACAATTAACTAAAAGATATATATGTGTGTTTGTTCGAGTCAAATGCTTGTATCGAGTCATAATGGATGTTTTGCAGAAATTTTTCCAGATTCTAAAGATGTAAATTTTCCAGAATTTTTTCTAGAAAATCGCAGACTAGTTTTTGTCAGGATAACCTAACGGCTTTAGGATCGCAACCTGACGACGTCAGGAAGGAGTAAAAACAACAGATTATTTTTTTCTCGTTTTCTGAGCTACTTATAAATTTTTGGATATTTCCAGGTCTTAATTTTCCAGAAATTCTATAAACATCCATTCCACAAGCATTATATCCTAGTTTAAATAGAGTCTTATATATATTATTACCGCCGATTTTACGCGAAGGTTTCGTTTGTTTTCTTCAAGTGTGCAGGTTTAATTTATCAAGAAGAAGTTACATAAGATTGGAAGGAGCTTTTCATGCATAAATTCTTCTTGGAAAGGATTTAACCACTACTTCACACACGGATCCTACCGAGCTAATCAGGGGAGTACTAGTTTCTTTCGTTTTTAATTACCTTCCATTATCATAACTTTGATACTTTCGGGGAACATTGGGGACAATGTTCAGTTTAAGTGTAGGGAGGGAAAACAAAACGGGAACTTTGAAACTATGCTTATCCTTGAATATTTGTCTTGTCCAATTGTATTTGTGTAATAAACCATGAGAAAATGTCGGTTAGGGTAATTTTGGCACCAAATTTAAAATTTTTCATGACAGATAGGAGCGGGCCTTTAGTTTTAACAAAAGCGTCTCATGGATAGGAAATTGCATGACTAGCACAAAAACCCTTTACCACCTAAATTCCACCCAAAATGTGAGGATCGCCCTTAGATTAGTAGGAATTAAAGCATTCATCTTTAATGCTTAGAGTGTGTGTTGGAATCACTCCTAAACCATAATCAAGTGTTTGTAATTAATATGTAATAGTTAGCTTTATTATGGCCTTTATGTTTGTTATTAGCCTTAAGCTTATGTAGAAGGCCCATGAGCTTAGGCCCAAGCCCATAAAAGAAAGGATGGAAACTAGGAGTGTTGCCCTAGCTTTCCTCCTATAAATACTCTTGTAAACCCTCATTTGAGGGTTGGTTGTTCAAGTTTTCTTTCATTCATACTCTACGCGTAAACCGTATTACTTATATCGTGTGTGTGTGTTTGTTTACATGTTCAATCGCCTTATCTCTTTCTTATAAGCTTGTGTTTGTAAAACTAGTGACCTAACAGTGGTATCAGAGCCAACTAGTTGGGTGAATCGTGTTTGTTTTTGAAGTGGGTTTCGGTCCTACGCCTAAAACGCACATTTGATACTTTGGTCTGCTTAAAAACTTGTTTTTTTACACTTTTTAATCCAAGATTCTCGTACTTTCAACGTTTTAAGGTGTTAAAATACTTGTTTTTGGCAAAAAGTTTCAAACTTTATGCGTGGATAGTTGTTTTTGATCGAGTTTTTGAACGAGGGTTCTATCCTACTCGTAACTGTTTTAAAGGTTTTGGTTCATCAAGTTTCACACTTTTGTGTATTTTGGTGTTATTGAAGCTATTTTATCACACAAAAACTGGTTTAGAAACACTTTTGGACAGAATCAAAGTTTCGAGCATTTCTACGCGTAGTAAAACCCTAAAACTACGCGTAAGTGCTTCCTTGGTTTGATCTTCATTTTCGTGGTTTATTCCGTGTTTTCTTACTTGGAAAAGTCTGAAAATACGTCGACTTTGGATATCTCTTGCACTGTGATAGTGTAAAAGATCATTTGGGCAAAAAACCCTAAAATTACGCATAAGCATAAGCTTACGCGTAGAAATCCTACGCCTAAGATTTTTCTTACGCCTAAGCCTGGTCTTACGCATAAGAAAATCCTACGCCTAACTTTCTACGCCTAACTTTTGTCTACGCCTAACTTTAGTGCTTTTCCCTACTTACGCGTAAGCTAAATCCTACGCGTAACTTCTCTTTGTTACGCGTAACTTTGGTGTTTTTACGCATAAGTGCTACTTGGTTTCTTGTCTTTTCTACGCCTAAGGACACTTCATCAACAAAGGTTCATTCGACTACAAAGATCCATTTTTACTACACAAGTTTATCAACATGTCTCAACCACCATACTCTAACTATTTCCCTCACACTTATAATCATCAACAACAACAACAATTAACTCCACAACATCAACAATGGAATCAACAACAAGCAATTTATCAACAACAATTTAATCAACAACATAATCCACAAATTGGTGCAATTCCACTACCACAAATGGTTCAAACACTACCAAGCCTTCAAGTTCAACCATACACAAACAATCTCAATCAACATCCATCAAGGAACACCATGAAGGAACCCACTTGGTTTGCAAAGATGTGTGAAGCTTTAAGCAGCCAACAATCAATTCATGAGGCTGGATCACTTGATAGACCTCCAATGTTAACTCCAGGAAACTATGATCAATGGGTGATAAGGTTCTTTAGGTTTTGTGATCTGAAGAAGCCACATGGAAAGTTTTTAAAGAAGGTGATCTTGGAAGGTCCATTTGAGATGCCTACTGTCATTGTACCCGGAGATCCAACTGCAGTTTCACCAAGAGATGAACAAACGAACATTGCTACTGTTGCAGACTTGAATCCTCAAGAACTTCTACACTATGAAGCAGATGAACTTGCAATGGAATACATCCTCTTAGGATTACCAAACCCAATTCTTCGTAGTGTTGATGCTCAAAAGACTGCACAGAAAATGTGGGATCATATTCGTCTTCTTATGGAAGGATCTGTACTCAATCAGGAGGATTTGGAATCCAAAATTTACTTGGCTTATGAACACTTCATGATTGAACCTGGAGAGACACTAGAGTCCTATCATCATCGATTTTCAGACATCATCAATGATTTGGATAAACACAACATCATCATGCCAAGAATTGCAGTGAATACTAAGTTCCTGAGTAGTCTTGGTCCTGAATGGGAGAAGTATGTCATTTTTCTCCGTCAAGCGAAGAATATGCATCATTCTACTTATGGATTGTTGTACGATTACTTGAAGCCTCATGAAAAGGAAGTTGATCGGGAAAGGATTCTCCGTGCTCAAATTGCTACACAGTCACATCCGGAAAATCAACAACTTGCCTTGTATGCTCAACAGAATTATCCCTCTCAACCAGCAACTCAACCAAATGCTTCAACCACACCTTCACAGCAACAACCTCAATAAAATCAATTGGTTCCATACAACAACAACAATGCTCAAGCATATTTCAGTGAAGCAACTGAGGAAATCGATCCGTTCGAAGCATTGCAACAAGGATTTGTTATGATTGCTAATGCTTTTGGTCGTTACACCAACAAATCCAACAATCGTATTTGTTCCTCATCTAACACACGGACTCAAGCTGTTGTGAACAATGGACGTGTTGAAGTTCAGAATCATGATTATGGTCGTCAGATGGGCGGCGGTCAAGGTTTTAATGCTGTGGGTAGGAATAACAACAGAGCTCAAGTGGTGGAACAGGGAAATGCTCAAAATCGGTTAAATGGTCTTAGATGCTACAACTGCAATGAGAAGAGACACCTGGCTAATGCATGCCCAAAGCCGAGGACTAGGGGCAGTGCTTATTTCAAAGAGGCTTTACTTTTGGCTCTTAAGGATGAAGCTGGTGGATCTCTCACAGACAAAGAACAGAGCTTTATGGCAGATGCAGACTCAGATGATGATATGGAGGACTTGCAGGCCAATGCAGCTGTTATGTTGATGGCTAATATGCAAGAGTTACACATGAGTGAAACAGGCCCAGTGTATGACACTGATGGCTTGTCTCAGGTACCCGAACAAACCATCATCATATCTGAACTAGTATCTCCGCCAATATCTGAATTCGGCACGGCTCAGATTGTTCAACATGAGTCATCTACATCTCATTCTGACGATTTTCAAATAAACCCCGTAGTCACATTTGACGATCCAGATGACCTTATGGTTTCCCTTGATAATCAAATTGACTCTGTGGTTATACTTGAGGATCTAAATAATGATCATGTTGTGACTCACGTTGAACACACTGAACCTTTGCCTCATCCAGATCTTGTTCTGTTACTTAAAGACCAACAATCCCAAATTGCTGAATGTGTTGCATTAAATCAGACCTTAAAAAGTAAAAATGCACTGTTAACCAAGGATTTTGAATGCTTACAAATGCAACTCAACTTTTTCAAAACTCAAGAAAAACGTGAAAAAGGTTTTGAAGCCGCTTTTGCAAAATCTCATCAAAACGAAAAATATTTAGAGAGACAGATGCGTGATCTAGCCGCTTCGAAAAATGCTTTGTTGTCTGAAATAGAACAACTGAAACATGAACATAAAAAGCAAATTAACACTCTCACCTTGGAAAATCAAAAAGCTAAGGCTGAGTTGTTAACTTGTCAAAATCAGTTCTCCGCATACAAAAAGCATTCAACGAATCGGGTAGATGACCTTCTTGAAGAAATTATCGGCTTGCAAAACAAACTTAAAGAGTTTAAAACTGTTGTTTACAAACATGGTGAATCAGTAACAGCTATTGAAAAGTTTACCTTAAAACCCAATCCAAAAGGATATGGAAAAAATCTAGCTGATTACAAACCAAAGCTTTCACTAAAAACATTCAAATCAACTCCTGAAGTTTCCAGTGCAGAATACAAAATTGATAATACGGTTATGAGTGTTGTTGAATATCATCGTCAAGAGGAATTAGATGCAGAAGAAGAGAGTCGATCAAAATTAAAAAAAGTTGTTTACAACAAACCTTTTAATTATAAAAACGCGGTCACTTTCGTCACACCAACGGATTCTTCTAACACACCAAGGGTTATCATTAAAACACCTGAGTCTTCTTATGTTAATCCCAAAACAGATTATGCACAAACTTATGGTCCTTTACCTTCAATTAGTGAAGTAAACTCAAAACCTGAATATCGAAATATTCTTAGATATTTTGACATTTTCATGGCTGACCTCAAAATTTTACAACATGAGATAGAATATCGTTCTGAAATCAAAATTGAACATTTTCAATCGCCTCTGGCGCGAGAACAAAGAGATATTTTTCAGAAAAATCTTTTACCTAATGTTAAAAACTTGAAAAGTTGTGCATTATCCTGGGAACGGGATTTTCATAAGGAACTTGGAACTATGAAGGTCGTTTTCGAGAAAACAGAAACATCTATTTCTAATACTAAACGCAAAAAGAAACTTTTGAGAAAAGATGTTGATCGACTATTGGAAGACCTTATCTGTGCTGATGTCCATAATGCTGTGTTGTTTCATTCTTTGCCATATGCATCTGATTATATCTCTGCTGATATTGTTGAAAATGTTGTAACTGTTGAGAACACCGATAATGTGCTTCAGATCGAGTCTTTAAAAGCTGAAAATAAACGATTACTCAACGACATTTACAATGCAAAACGTCGCCTTCATTGGTGTGAAAAAGATATTCACAATCATCAACTTAGTTTTCAAAAGAAAATCGCTCAGTTGAGTGCCAAATCTTCTGATCCTAAAATTGAGCATCTGGATGATCAAAACGTGTCTTTGAAAAGTCAAATTTCTAAATATGAACAAGAACTTGTAAAAGTTAAACAGGAATATGGTGTCATATTTGATTTACTCAATAAGACTCGTCATGAAGCATCAAACGAACTTGATCACTATCTTGCTCACACTAGAGAAGTCATGAATTTTGCTGGTAATATTCGTTCTGAAAATCAAGATTTGATTCACACTATCTCTAAGTTAAGAGAAATGTTAGGAAAGTATGAACAACTTCCGCCTACCGTGATTAAGAGAATAGCACCAGTCACACTTAGTAATCGTGAACTAAGAATCCCTACTGCCAAATCACAAATTGCTAACGTGTTTCCCTCTACTGAAACAGGAATAGTTGCGTCTTTTCCAAACATCCGCACTTCACAGCCTAGGAGCACTAAATCGAAGAATAGGAAGTTGCGACCTAAGAAAAAATCAATAAGGAATGCTAAAGTAGAAGAACACCCTAGGACTATGAATAAGACTCACGTTGCTTCCACTATAGACGTTGCGTCTGGCAAATGTAATAGACATAGTGATGTAACGAATGCTAAACCTTTGAGCACTTTTGATATTCAGTCTGATGCACCTTGTGTTATTTGTCGTAAAAGTATGAATTCTGATTGTCATGACAAATGTGTTGCTAAAGCTATAATCTCTCATTTACGGAATCCTAAGAATCGGAATACCTCTAGGCCCACTAATCATTCTAAGTCTGTGCTTGGTAGACCGCCTTCTTTAGATTCTAAGGCAAGCATTACTGTCCCTGTAGCTCCAGTTTCACCTCCTAAGAATGTAGTACCACCTAGTGCATTCACTAAGACTAAAGCAAAGAGTAGTTACAGATGGCAGAATAGGATATATAACACACTAGGATTTAAATGGATGCCTAAAATTATTAATGTGTGTATGTCTAATAAACCTGCTTCGGAACCCTCTAACATTTCGGGTTCCACATCTACTTCTATTCCATCTGTGTCGTCTGTGTGTAATGCAGGTGATACAGATCATTCTCTGGATTGTTGATAGCGGATGTTCCCGACACATGACAGGCAACCTTAAACTGTTATCAAACTTTATTGCAAAGTTCATTGGCACTGTCAGGTTCGGGAATGATCACTTAGCAGCTATCATGGGCTACGGAGACTATATCAATGGGAACATCAAAATCAGCAGGGTTTACTATGTGGAAGGCCTCGGTCACAATCTGTTTTTAGTAGGTCAATTTTGTGATGGACATTTGGAGGTTGCTTTCAGGGAGAAAACTTGTTTCATTCGTGATCTACAAGGAAATGACCTTATGTCTGGCTCGCGTAATTCTAGTCTCTACACTATCTCTATGCAAGACATGGTTGCTTCCTCTCCTATCTGCTTACTTTCAAAGGCAACATCTACAAAATCCTGGCTATGGCACCGTCGTCTCTCACATCTAAACTTTCAAACCATCACCAACCTTGCTCGACACAAACTAGTTGAAGGACTCCCACGATTCCGGTATTCTAAAGATCACCTGTGTTCAGCTTGTGAACAAGGGAAAAGCACTCGTGCTCACTTTCCTTCAAAGGTGGAACACAGCTCTCAGCATGTGCTTCATCTTCTTCACATGGATTTGTGTGGCCCGATGCGCGTGCAAACGATCAATGGCAAACGCTACATCTTAGTAATTGTTGATGACTACTCACGATGGACTTGGGTATACTTTCTTCGAAGCAAAGACCAAGCTCCGCAAATGATCATCACCTTGCTCACAAAAATACAGGTTCAGCTCCGCAACACCGTCAGGATAATCAGAACAGACAAAGGAACTGAATTTGTTAACAAAACCCTTCGCGAATTCTATGAGAAAGTGGGAATTCAGCATCAAACATCTATTGCACGTACACCTGAACAAAACGGAGTTGTTGAAAGACGAAACCGAACGTTAGTGGAAGCTGCAAGAACAATGTTAATCAATGCTAAACTTCCTGATTACTTATGGGCAGAAGCTGTATCTACTGCATGCTATACTCAAAACCGTTCTATGATCACAAAACGCCACAACAAAACACCTTTCGAGCTTATCCACAACCATAAACCGAATCTCAAACACTTTCTTGTATTTGGATCCCTGTGCTATCCGAATAATGATCGTGATGACTTTGGAAAGCTCAAAGCCAAAGCTGATATTGGAGTCTTTATTGGATACTGTGATAATTCTAAAGGTTTCCGAATATGGAATCGTCGAACTAAGGAGGTAATGGAAACGATTCATGCTCATTTTGATGAACTCACGGAAATGGCTTCTGAGTATAACAACTTAGAACCCGGTCACAACCGCTTAAACTTCCCTCAACCCCCATCATCAGCTGAACAAAGCCCCCAGCTCACTCGTCAACAAATGGAAAGGTTATTTGCTCCTCTGTTCAGTGACGATATTGATGAACGTGCTCCAGGTGTATCCGCTGTTTCCGCTGCACAACCTGATAATATTCCTATACCTGATACACCTGCTACAACAACTACTGTTGAAGATGCACCTACACCAGTTGACTCCAACACAACAGTTGAACATACCGCTTCCAACAATGATGAACCGGCTGATGATATTCTGAATGAAGTACCCCCACCTGCTGACTTTGATCCAAATGCGTTCTTCAACCCGTTTGCTAATGAGACTGCTGCACCAGATGTCGCGGAATCTTCAACAAACCATTTGAATCCTCAGAATCTGCACAATGTATACCAACATCAACCCTCTACACACAGATGGACAAAAGAACATCCTCTGGCTAACATTATTGGCAACCCCAATCAACCAGTCGTTACTAGACAACGTCTTCACACAGATGGTGAACATTGCATTTATGCACTCACTGTCTGCCAATCTGAGCCTAAAAACATTAAAGACGCAATGACAAAAGACAACTGGATTGAATCCATGCAGGAAGAACTCAACCAATTCAAACGTCTTGAAGTATGGGAACTGGTTGAAAGACCAACAGGGGTCTACGTCATTGGTCTAAAATGGATTTGGAAAAACAAATTGGATGCTGAAGGGAACGTCATCCGAAACAAGTCACGTCTAGTTGCTAAGGGTTATCGTCAGGAAGAGGGAATAGACTTTGAAGAATCTTTTGCTCCGGTTGCTCGTCTTGAGGCTGTTCGGATATTTCTCGCGTTCGCGGCTCACATGAATATGACGGTCTTTCAAATGGATGTCAAAACTGCGTTTCTCAACGGACAACTGAAAGAAACGGTTTATGTCAGCCAACCCGAAGGATTCGTTGATCCAGAGTGCCCGAACCATGTCTACAAACTGAACAAAGCTCTTTATGGTCTCAAACAAGCCCCTCGGGCATGGTACGATAAGCTATCATCTTTCCTCATTGCTAATAATTTCACCAAAGGTTCGGTTGACCCAACTCTTTTTATACAATATCACGGGGCACATATCTTAATTGTTCAAATTTACGTGGATGACATCATTTTTGGGTCTACACATAAAAAGTTTTCAATCGCTTTTGCAAAACTAATGAAGAAAAATTTTGAAATGTCCATGATGGGTGAACTTACATTCTTTCTAGGATTGCAAGTTCATCAATCACCCCGTGGTATTTTCTTGAGTCAGTCCAAATATGCCCTTGAACTGTTAAACAAATTTGGAATGACAACCTGTGACACTTATGCCACACCAATGGCTCATACCAAGAAGCTAGATGCTGATTTACATGGGAAATTAGTTGACCCTACAAAATACCGAAGTATTATTGGGTCTCTCATGTATCTAACAGCTAGCAGACCTGATATTGTCTCTGCCGTTTATCTATGGTCCCGTTATCAGTCGCGACCAACTGAAACCCACCTCTCCGAGGCTAAAAGAGTCCTCCGATACATCAAGGGAACCATTAACTTGGGGATCTAGTATCCGAAGGATTCTGGTTTTGAACTAATCGCTTTTTCAGACGCTGATCACGCAGGATGCTTAGACTCAAGGAAAAGTACTTCAGGAGCTCTACAATTTCTCGGTGATAAACTGGTGTCTTGGCAATCAAAGAAGCAGGATTGTACATCACTGTCATCAACCGAAGCAGAATATGTAGCCATGTCCGCATGTTGTGCTCAAGTCATCTGGATGAGAACACAACTCAAAGACTATGGTTACGTATTTGACAGAATCCCGATGTACTGCGACAATCGGAGTGCCATTGCGATCTCGTGCAACTCAGTTCAGCACTCGAAATCAAAGCACATCGATCTTCGCTATCATTTCATCAAGGACCACGTGGAACAGGGTACCGTTGAATTATACTTTGTGGGTACTGAATATCAATTGGCAGATTTGCTCACCAAAGCCTTGCCTCCCGCTAGGTTTAATGAGTTGGTCCACCGGATTGGTATGAGGTGTTTGACTCAAGAGGAATTGGATGACCTCCTAAAACAGTCTTAAAAACCTGTCAAACACCAAAACTCTCTTTTGTAAATAAATTTTTCAAAAACAAAATACAAAAATATAAAACCTGATAAAATCAAAAATATTCTTCTAATCTATTTTTTTCTTTCAACATGGCAAGTACATTTCTTCCGTCAACACTTTTATCTTTCAAAATTCTGTATTTTTCCGATCAAGTGTTGAGGGGGAGAAAACAAAACTTTAACTGTTTCAAAACATCTGTGTACTTGCATGTTATCATATCTCGGTTGTTTCTTTTAACAAATGGTGGTAAATTTTCTGGTACAATGACACTCCTCGGACTAAAACTAATAACCTTTCATTATTTTCTAGAGTCGAGGGGGAGTGTCGTCAAAGTTTCTTTCCTAAAAATTTTGTTTGGTAACCAAAATGGAAGTTAAATGGATTTGTTTGAAAAAGGAAAAGGTGGAGGGACTAAAACTGTCAAAATGTTAAAGTAACTTTTAATAAAAACACCTCCCACCTACTTTTTACTTCACATTTAATACACACAACCATATTCATCCTACGCCTAAGATTGAACCAAGAAATCCGTTGTTTTGATCATCATTTTGTAAGTGTTTTAATGATCTTAACATGTTTTTAAGCTAAGGTTTTTAATCTCATGCAAATCCAACGGCTAAAAAAAATGTGTTAAACGTGATTATGTGTTCTACGCATATGTGTATGAACACGTAATCATTGTGTGTGTGTTTTTGGTTATATGGATTGTGTCAAAACGTTTCTTATACATCAAGGATACCATTTTAACCATCAAAACCCACCCAGAAACACGTATTAATGATTTTTGAAAATTAGGGTTTATGAGTCAATTTGGGTTTTTAAAAATGTGAAGTGTTTTGGTCTAAAAGATTGTTGGGTTATGGTCATATGAGGTTGAATTGATGATTTCCATTGTTGTTAACCACCCAGAAACACTAATTGTTTGACAATTTGAAGTTAGGGTTTAATGTTCATACTTTTGGGTAATTTCGATTCACAGCGAATTAGATGTTAATACTTGGCCTAAAGACTCTAACAACACTCTAGACTTACCTGAATTTGTTTGGTGCAAATCCCATGGTTAAATTTCATACGCGTAAATCTTAACCCTTAGGGTTTTGACCTACGCGTATGACTTTCTACGCGTAACTGTGTTATGAATGTTCATGCCATAACTTGTTGATAAAATAATGTTTTGTGTTAACTTTGATGATTTGATGAACTTATTTCAGGCTTTGCTACGCTTAAAATTCAGAATCAAGGTCATTTGCAACTCTACGCATAAGGATTACCCTACGCGTAGTCAAGTTATGCGTAAGAATAATTCTACGCATAACCATTACGCGTAAGGTTCTACAATGGGACTACGCGTATCCTGTGAAGGATATGCGTAAACAGTGACCTCTACGCATAAGGTCTACTCTTACGAGTAAGCCTTACGCGTAAGGTCCTTATACGCCTACGCGTAAGCTCTACGCATAAGGTCCCCTTTTTCCTACGCGTAACATTTTTTACGCGTAAGTTAGGATCCTACGCGTAAGCTTTCGTCTACGCATATGTCATTACTGTTTACGCTTAACTTTGCCAAAACTACGCTTAACCCTGGATTGACCTTCATAATGAATTGTTACGTGTACAAACTTGTAAATAAACTAATCATAACATCACGAATCCAATAATGTCACTAATAACTTAATCGTTTGATATGTTGTGAACAATAAGTGATAACATAAACTTTAAAACTTAAAGTTAACTAACTCACAAAACATTTCACGACGTCATTAGACTATTGGACAAACAAGTGACTTAGGACTCGTAACAATCATTATCACTGTACATTCAATAACTAGACAATAAGACCTTCTGTTGACTAACATTATGTCTTTCGATATGTTGGTTCTTTTGGCTAATGTTATTTCAGATCACGACATGGCTGACATCTTTCCAGAGGGTTATCCGAGAAAGCTTGGAAAGAACAACCTTAGGGTTGACTTTGACACCCTCACATGCTCAGAATCTTCTTGTCTCATTGTAGTGGATATTCTCAGGAATCATCCCTACCAGAACATGCTCTCACACTCTGCCACAGTTCCAGATGTCTACATTCAACAATTCTGGGATTCTATGCAGAGGATCACTGGTCAAAATGCTGTGAATGTGACATTTAATCACAAACAAGTCACTATCACTCCTGATGACTTACGAGCTGTTCTCATCATTCCAGAAATCGCTCCAACCGACTTCTTTGCCACCCCTACTGAAAAGACTGTCCTGCAATTCTTGATAGATATTGGTTATGATGAAGCTGCAGGAATCATTACTAAGCACTCTCACGTGGAGCTGAAGAATATTCCTCAACCATGGAGGACACTCTATATGATCATCACGAAATCAGTCTCTGGTCGTGACAGTGGCTATGAGCATCCCAAGCTCATGGAACTGCAAATTTTCTGGTCATTGATCAACAAGAAGGACATTATAACTGAAGCACTGCTATGGGAAGACATGATGCTGTTTCATAAGAAGCTTGGCTCCAAAATTCTCTATGTCAGATACACCAAACTGTTGATCCAGAGAGCTCTCGGACTTCATCTTGATATCCCAGGAGACTCAATGACCCAGATAATCATGACATATTGACTGAGCACATACTATCTGTCAGAATCAAAGAATCGTCTACGAAGAAACAGGGTGCTGAGTTGCCCGATCACCTTCTTACAGAGGAAATCAAAAAGCTGGAAACGTACAAAAGGTATCGGGTAGCCGTTAAAGAAGGTAAAGTTGGCCATCTTGATGAAAAGGCTTCTGGGACACCTACTCGGAGAACCAGAAGAGGCAGTGCTGAAAGTGCATTAAGCATAGAGAGTCATAGGAAGTTCCCCAAGAGGAACCCTCCTTCAAAGAGGATTGTTCCATCTAAGGAAGCTACTCCCATCCCAATCCCCAAGCCCGAACCGCAAAGACAACTTTTGGACGAAAGCTCTGAAGGAACTGACACAGATGAAGAGATCATCTACTCTGAAACTGCAAAGGATGACAATCCTTCAGTACCAAAACCTCCAGGTCCTCAAGCTGATATAGGAAAAGGGAAGACTCCTGCACTTGCGCCCTATGATGAGAGCTCTGAAGAAGAAGAAGAGCAACTGGATCAATCCTACAGGAAGAAGTTTAAATTTGTTAGTCACCTTCAAAAGGCTGAAGAATTTGCAAAAGACCAAATGGGTGGCCCCGGAGGATCAAGTGGTGCTGCCCACTCCTCACCAGATCCTGATGCGGTTAATCGACCCGATAAGGGATCTGGTGCCACCACTCTTCTGCAACAACAAAAGCTTGTGGAGGATACTATCGAATATGAGTTTGAGAACCCTGAAACTGAGAAGTCTGAGAAAGATAAAGATGATGATTATGACAAGTTGCTTCTGGAAAGTCCCACACATTCACAGAAGGAAACTTCTGAACCGCCTAAGGACCCCGAGCCTCCTCATGTCTCCTCATCATCAGACTCTTCATCTCACTCCTCACCACCACCATCAAAGAAGTCAACCAAATCAACATCCAAATCTGTGAAGAAACCACCTCGATCTTGGATTTCTCAGACTCATGAAAGAATTGTGAAAGCTGTCCAACAAGTCAGAAAGAAAGACATTCTCCAAAAGAAGTTGAATTTCTATGCTGATCACATACAGCATCTGTTTGACGAGCATGAAAAGATGAAAGAAGAAAGGAAGTTTATTCAGGAATTCATGAAAAGTCATCGTCAAGAGGAACTGAACGAAATGATCGAAGGTTACACTAACAACTACCTTCAGAATATCGTTCCTAAAGTCACAAAGGAGCTGTTTACCAGACAACTATATCCGAATCTTATGCAGATAGCCAAGCAAACTATAAGATCAACACCTTTAACCGTCACAATCAATCCATCTGATCCTGTAGTTTTCTCGGATAATGAATTGGTGGCCAAGCTTGTCACACAAATGTCCACACGATCAGGGACATTTACTTCTGAGGAAGGAAAGCTGTTTCAAGCATTACTGGACTTCCAACTCAAAGAGGCTTGTAGATTCGAAGAAGAAAAGTCTAAACGTCCTAGAGACGATGAAGACAAGGATCAGGATAAGCATGATAAAGCTAAACGTCAGAAGAAGTCTGGTGAATCATCTTCTATACAACCCCCTCCTCAACGAACTCCTGCTCAACAAAGAACTCCTGCTCAACAAAGGGCCCCTCCTCGTTCTTCAACTGAAAAACCTCAGGACGATTCCGAGTTACCACCCTGACTCAAAAAACCGGTGATCACTTTGAGTATACGGGTGGTGACGATGAAGAGGTCCTTGAGCCCCTACAACAACCCACCTCACCCAAACAAGTGCAGAAACCAGAATCATCATCAAGGCCTTCCAAAAAGAAGAAGAAGAAGACTCAGCCTGAAGTCGTATCATGGCTAGATGACGATAAAACCGAAGAATTTGAATGGTTCTCCACACTTGTCAATCAAACTCCCTACCCTGAAGAAGGTCAGAATTTGGTAGACGGTTCTACATTGGAGCACGCAAAACTTTTGCAAGAAAAGTTCCATGTGAAGAAAATGACGAAATCTGAGTTGAAGCGAATCAAGAATGAAGTGTTTCAACTCCTAAAAGACAGCTCTGAAAGTGCCCTCGAGGTCGAATATCACCTTGACAACATTGCTCGAGCTATGTCTAATAACATGGATTGGCTCAACCCGGAAGCAAACATTGACTTCACAAAAAGGGACAACCCTCCATACTACACCGATTGGACCAAACCTCTACCGACCATTGGCCAACCAGATGAACCACGGATTCCCTTCCGATATTTCTTCAACAGAGACCTGGAATTTCTTCTCCATGGTGGCGATGGTTCAAGGAAATATGCTACATCCTTGACACTTCCATTCCCTGCAGCTATCTACTCAAACTGCATTGCCATTGAGGAACGTGCCAATCACTTGTTCTCCAACACAGTGGCAGCATACGACCGAGATGCATTGTATGGGATTCATCACTGGCCAGAACGCCGACGAATCTACTACAGAAGCTGTCAGGTTCAGAAGTCACAACATGCAGTGTTTAGTACTAAAGACATCGTTGCCATCCAACATGTTGGTCTTTCAACCAAATGGGACTACACCTTTCTCAAGAAGATTGTGGTCAAAAGACAGGATGAAAGGGATTATGCATTCCGTGAAGCTGACTTTGAGAATTTGTTTCTCAACGATATTGAAGACATGTACCTTGCCAAAGTACAGGGTCGCATGAGACAATTTTCAACCGAAATACAACGTGAATTCATCAAGTCACTGCTCATTTTCATCAGACGCATAGTCATAAAAGAACGTGTTGAAGATCTCCAGCTTGCCGTTGAATCATATCAGACACGTGTCAACTTCACTCTACCACAGCTTGATCTTCCCGATATCAACCAGCTATCACAATTAACGCTCATCAGCAAACCGTTTGGTGTCGTTTATCGCAGTGAACTTCATCGCAATTGCTTGATGGCGTGTAATGAGCTTCACAAATTTGGAGATCATACTCTGAAGATGGTTAGGGACGGATTAGCTTATCGATTGAAGGACATACGTGAAAACATTGGGAACCCTAAGCGATGGAAGTCTCAGGATCGGAGGAATGTGAGAAGGATCATCACCATGATTGATGAACGGTTGTTCAGAAGGGATCAGTTCAGACGATTGGAGAGCTATGTTGGTGGTCGACCCAGGATTAACATAACCGGCTTTCAACGCCCTGTGTGCACTCTTGGGAACATCACTGCACTTCCTGGTACCCCTTGAATTGGTTCTTTCATTACAAATTTGGATGTATGCTTATATATGTCAATGGCTTGTGCACACATAACAGTGTACAACCCGTAATTGTCAAGAAAGGACCCTGTGGTACGCTTCAGTGCCACAATCCTTATAAAAGGAGCGAAAGCTTCTTACTTTTGAGTAAAACCTATCAAACCTTTCATTTTTCAAGGTTTTGCTCAAAAGGACAAGTACTTCCCCGTATGTTTTTTCAAAACCTCAACCGTTTATATCAATTGTTGAGGGGGAGTATTTGAATTAAAACTTTGTTCACAAATTGTTCACAGTGGTCACTCTTCCCGCAACACTCGAAATGGTCATATTTATTCTCAACCATTCAAAAACAACATTTGATATGCCATTTTTAAGGGGGAGAAAAATGTGTGATAAGAAATATGTTGTGCAAAAATGCAAATGAATCTGTGTACTTCAGACTTAACCAATGAATTGACGGTACTAAACTGTTAGTAACTCGAAAAGAACTGTCCTGGACGGGTAATAATTTCAAGCTAGTTCGCTAGTAATATAAACGTGTCTCGCAAAGGACTTGTCCAAGTAGAAAGTACCATTCGAGACACTCTTGGTAGACATGAACTCTGACGGGTATGACAACCTTTCGAGGTTTGTCTACACCTTCAAGGTAGTTATTAGAGCTAGTTGTCACCTAAAAGCTGACAATGTAACTCTTTAACTATGCAACGTAACCGTGTCTCGCGGGGGATTGTCTATCTCTAGTGGATCAATTCAAAATGTGCGCGCTCTTTCCTCACTGTGCATTTAAACCATTAAAACTCTTAAGCTCATGTGGAGGGGGAGTATTTATGCAAAATCCTATCTCTCACAGTAGTTCAAACATATTTTTCATTTACAAACCCTTTGAGAGATGTTTCACAAACAGTGGTTTTAATGGCAACATAGGTTAGTCATGGAGTTATAAGGTGACTAAGGTTAGGAATAACCGTCCTATGATCCGCCAGAGCCGGAGCGATCTACCCAAGCACATCACAAATAGTTAGTACTTAGAAGTCCTTAGGTACGATTATAAAAAGGAGAAAATGAGAATCAGAGAAAGAAGGAGTTGAAGAATCAAAAAGAAATGCAAAGAAAAGGGTGAAAAGAAACAGCCCTCCAGATTATTCAACTTAGGGCAGACACCGGGTTCAATTCATATGCACCTGGCTGTCACTTAGTGACACCGGTATTGAAGATTAAAAGTCGTCATGGACCCAGTGACGCATGCACTAAACCTTCTTAGCCACTCAAGTTTCTCTCAACAGAAGCTTGTTTCATTCTCACACGGAACCCTACGTAAACTATTGGATTTCTCTTAGAGATCGCTGGTATTGAAGAAGGAGACCCTCTCCCTAGTCTCCGCTCAGGAAAACCAAAACGCACTATTGAGTCTAGAGCCACGAGATTCATCAAAAGATCTCTTAGGAACACTTGACATTTTATTAATTGACGATCACCAAATAAGATTATCAGTGGTTCATATCGAGTCCTTCACAGATCTTAGCAATCTGTCGAGAACATTTATGAGAGGTTCACAACTGTGATCCTCAGTGATTAAATGGAAACTCCTGTCAGGGTCAACATCAAACAGCCCTGACAGCAGGTCACTTCGGTAACTCCCCGTGGATTACGCGGAGTGTGTCTCAAACGGTCTACAGTCGTGAGGTGATGCTACGGTGTACCTCAGCGACTCATCTGAACTGTAGATGTACTTCGGTACATCGTGTTATCTCACTTGTGGGACTCCAGTTCAGGAACGGCCTTTGTAAGAATTAGAGTTGTGTTTTCACACTATGCTGTTAACACTCTCGAAGTTCAAACTTGTAAGTGCCAGAACCTGCTTATTACTAACCGTTTGAAATGTTTTCTTCTTATGGAAGCTCCGGAGCAGGATGATCGTGCTGATTCCTCTCATGCTCACGCCAACATCATCACTAATGGAAGTTCTATTCAAAAGCAACACAACCATCAGAATGATTCTTCGTCAAACCAAAGAATCTACAAAGTTAAATACTTAAAGAACTTCATCAGTATTGAATTCCAACGTCAAAGAGCGTGTGAGCATGTTGAAGAATGACGTGGAGACACTGGAGCAGCGAAGCAGACCTGAGGCAGATTTGATGCAGAGGCATTAGGATAACCCTTGTTTGATACCTGTAATATAATTACTTCTTCCACATCGGTTGAGTAATTCCCCCACACCCTTTGCGTTGTACTCATCTTTAGTACACGATACCCCTAGTTAACCCCTCAGAGCCTATCCTTTTCGCGGTTCTCGTGATGTTTCAGTTTTTCCGGAATATCAATGAAGAGCATTGTTTACACCCCACCCCCAAATATACACCCAAATCGCCTTAGCCTACCATGTATGCACTCACTTTTAGTGCATTATTGTTATCACCCTAAACCCTTAGTTCAATTATCTGGTTGCTTGCATGAGTTGCTAAGTCGAGTCATATCCTTTGTATACAGTTTTGGGACGATTGGGATTCATGGGAAAAGTTAAAGTTTATGAAATGACGGGAAGGGAACGTTAAATTCAAATTCCCTTTGTTTGCGTAATAATGTACCCCCAAGTGTTTTGATCTTTTCAATTCGGGTCAAGTTAGTGTTAGAGTAATAAAAACTCAAGTGTAGGGATGTGCCTATAAATCCCTATCATTTTGATGTTACCGTAGAGGATGGTAGAGTAAAAATGTATGAAAAAAAAAATCGAAAAAAATAAGAAAAAGAGAAAAGAAAAAAAAATAGAGTGATTTAAAAAAAAAAACAACAACATACGGGCTACCATCCTACATCTATCCTTTAAATTTATGTTTGTTTATTTCAGTTAGCTAGAGTCTAGAGTGTCGAGTCTTGGCTTAGCAACGCCATTCTTCGTATGCATTTAACATAGAGATTTTTGACTTGCCACCACTATATAGCCTATCCCACCAAACCCTTTGTTTCCCTACCGTAAGCCTAACGTTACAACCCTTTAAAGACCTCTTTGATAGTCTTTCCTAGGTGCTTACGCCAAAGCGATGGAGGTTTGATCTATTCTCAAGCCTATGGTAATCTATGTACTAGGACCGGATAATGAGTGTTTATCTTCCATTTCCAATTTGTTATATTTCATATACATCCGAGAGAGAT
This sequence comes from Chrysanthemum seticuspe, assembly GCA_019973895.1. Classification (NCBI taxonomy): domain Eukaryota; kingdom Viridiplantae; phylum Streptophyta; class Magnoliopsida; order Asterales; family Asteraceae; genus Chrysanthemum; species Chrysanthemum seticuspe. The sequence continues at coordinate 191,856,065 of BPTQ01000008.1, forward strand.
GTGAGTATCCAAACACCCCATGTGAGGTGCTAGTATGTAATTTCCGTGCTTGTTATGACTTTTGCGGGGCTTATATGTGTTGTGGATTGTTTTAAACCAATGCTTCATGACCCCTAACTTATAAATTAATTGGCTAAAAGCACATTTGCTTGAGGACACGCAAATACCAAGTGTAGGGATATTTGATAAGGTTTTAAAAGGTTCCTTTTTGAGGGGTCGTTTAAGCCCTTATTTGATCACTTTTGTATCCGTTATTCCTTAATATCGTTCCTTTTCACTTTTTAGGTCTCTTGAAGGCAAAATGCTGGAATGGCACTTATTTGGACGAAAAGGCGCGAATATACGAAGAAAATGGCCAAAGTCAGAATCGAGACACTCAAAGTTGCTGAAAACATAAGGTGACGGATTCACAACTTATACGCGACGCCGTCAGAGGATTTTATGACGGGACAGAAGCCAAAACTCCTATTTTCAAGTGACGACGTCAAGTTATAAAAGAGTAGGCCGTCGCAACTCAGACGGCCTAGATGCAATCCAAACGGCGTCAGAAGCTGAAGAGGACGGCGTCACAAGCATAAGGTGACGCCGTCGCATGTCTAACGTGGCAAAGACGAAACCCTAATGACGGCGACACGACGGCGTCACAAAACATAAGGTGACGCCGTCGCATGTGTAATCTTATATATAGAATCCGAATTTTTCAGTATTAGTGTGTAGTCTTTTGGAGTAAAAACCTAAACCGAACCAAGGCTGTCTTGTGCAGTATTTTAGGGTTCCAAACCGTATCTTACACCAAGATAAGTGTTTTACTTCATTAATACAATTATGTCTTTGATTATTTGTGTGTATGCTTGCATGTTTTCCATGTCCGGCTAATTTACTTGTGTGTTTGCTTAGGGAATATGAAACTTAATTATTGAATATTGATTGGTTGTCTCTTATCTTAGTTGATTAATGATCTAGTAATGCGATAGGTCATTCGTTGTGTACTTAATGCTTGATTAAACCTTTGTGAACCTTAGAATATAACTCCTTGAGTAGTTGTAAGCTAAACCATCCAAAGAGTGCCTTAGAGTAAGAGTTTATTATCCCTAGTGGGTTTTGTAGACGAGACCCTTTGGTAAGTTCAAAGAGTTAGGGAGAAACGCATACCCTACAACCTTAGACACACAACGCAACTAAGAATAAGGACGTGAGAATTCAACCACCAATAGGAGATAACTAAGGAGTAGTAAAACCTAAGTAAACACATCTTTAAACTATCATACGAGCACACAAGAATTAGACATAGACTACATACACCTTAGATTAGATAATTAGATAAGTAGAGTAATCGGTAGCAATACCAACCCCCCAAATCCAAACCCCGAGATTCGTACCTTTCCTTTTCTTAAAAAATATAAAAAGATAAAAAATAATCTTCCTCAACCCCAACCTTAGCGTAGTAACTTCTCACTAGCATTCCTATTCCCCTAGAGAACGATATCAATACCCGTGGCTTACCCTAATACTACACTACAACGATTAGGTTCACTGTCTAGGGTGTTGAAAAACTTGCTCGACGAAAAGGAAGTTCATTTGACCCCGAACGACGCATGTAGCGTTATCAGTAGTAATAGTTTTTATTTTCAATAAAGAAAACCTTATTAGTGATGTTGATTTTTAATTATGATTCCGCTGTGCATTCAATCAATATTGCTTATACCCTAGTTGAGTCCGGATCTTGGTTTCAACAAAGGCACTCAAAGCCTGATTATTACACCTGACAGCATCCCATCCAAAGCGCAATGTCGTCCCTCTATGAAGACTTGATCAAAGAGTACACGCGACGGCTCAGCGGAATTTCTGGTGCTAAAGCTTGAAGGCGTCACGCCTAACTTCTGGAAGGCGTCACTCACACTTTTCATACCAGATGCCCAAGATCCATAGTTTAGATGACGTCCTGCATAAAGACTGACGGCGTTACACCTCTCAAGTGACGCCGTCCCTGCGATGACTTGGCCCAGACGAAACCCTAATGACGGCGACCTGACGGCGTCACTAGCAAAAGGCGAGGCCGTCACGATTGTAAATCTATATATAGAATTCGATTTTTCTATATTTTAAGAGGTAGAATTTTGGAGAGCAAACCCTAACTCAGTTGTAGTCCGACTTGGACAGTATTCTAGGGAACTATATCCTATTTTACACATCAAGATAAGTTTGTTATTCCAATTTATCATTATTTCTACCCAATGTTCAATTGATTGTATGTATGCTTGCTTGTTTAACATGTCTAACTAAATTACTTGTGTGTTTGCTTAGATCTATGAAACCTAGTTATTGATTGTTATTAGGTTGTCTCTTGCCTTAACTGATAAAAGCCTAGGAGTGCAACTAGGCTATCATTGTATTTATTGCGTGAGTGTGCTTTACGACGATAGAGTACTCGGGGGAGATAGTATTATACTTGCCGATCCCGTGAATTCTATAGGAGAGATACATTCATAGAACTAGGGAATACGCATCCCCTCCGACTAATAGGAATACAACGCGTTAAGATAAAGGACGTGACAATTCAACCAACCAATAAAAGATAACTAGGGAGTAATAGTATCTAAGTGAACACATCTTTAATCACCATACGAGCACAACTCAATTAGCATAAAGTATCCATAGTAAATTAGTTAAATTAGATAATTAGTAGAAGTAGAAAAATTGGTAGAAGTACCACCCCCCCCCCCAATCATATACCCCGAGATTTTACCCTTGCTTTCTAAAGAGACATAAAAAAAGAATAAAAAGAATCATCCTCAACCCCACCTTCTCATCATAAATCTCTTTCTAGCATTCCTATTCCCCTAGAGAATGATATCAATCCCCGAGGCTTACGCCATACTACACTACAACGATTAGGTTCACTGCCTAGAGGGTTGAGAAACTTGCTCGTAGAAAAGGAGGTTTTCTTGACCCTAAACGCTCACGCACATCAATCATCAATACTCAAATTGGGCACCAAGTAGCCGGGAATGGTCAAGAATATGAGTGGGAAACAAGCCAGAGTTGGTTTGTACGAGTTGGAAGCTTAATGACTAAGTTTTGGAGGTCAGAACTATCCAGCCGATCGGCTACGAGGCTAAGTCGATCGCTAGATGTGTTTAGCTGAGAAAATGGTTCCATCCGATTGATTACGGGCCCAAATCGATTGGTTACAGGCACTTTGGCTCAAAATGGTAAAAACGAAAGTTGTAGCTCTTTTTCTTTTCTTTTCATGGCTGCTTAAACGAGGTCAATTAGAGTTCATATGCTCAACTTATGGTCAAAATGGTAGATGTGTGTCAGGAACAACGAAACTTCCAATATTTCTTCGTTTGAGCTTATTTTCTTTATTTCTTTCTTATTTACCGTCTTGTACCTTATTCTTGAGTCTTTAGACCACTAACTTTATAACTTTATCTTCTCAAATATACTCTTCGAGACTTTCATTTGTCGGGAATTCTTTGTACATGGATAAATCTTTGTTTATTGATCGTTTCTTCAGCTTTTTCTTTGTTTTCGCTTGCCGATTGCTTGACTCTTGTTCGAGGCTTGTTACCCTTCAACCAAACTTGATTTTTTCTTTATATTGAGGCCTGGAAACATTGGGTTGTTGATTCTCTTAGTCTTTAAAATGCTTCCGAGGTGATTCTTGATGCATAAATCATCATATGTGCATAAATCTTCATTTATTCGTCAATTCTTCTTCTTTTCTTTCATTTTCCTTTACTTGGCTACAAATGAAATAGCATACACACTTTTATACGATTAAGAAACAAAAGCATATGATTATAACCAAATAACATGCACAAAAGTCATGATAACGCTCCTAAATATACTCAATTTGAGCGTTATCACTATGCAACACCTAAACTGACAGAATATGTATATTCAAAGAAAATATCTCAAGCAAATCTATATTCAAAGAAAATATCCTCCACACCTAAACTTTTCTTGCCCTTAAGCAAATCTATATTCAAAGAAAATATCTCCACATGGTACATAAAAATGATTAACAAAATATGATGCAAATCTACCAAGTACAAGTAATAGATATGATCTATCATTTTAAACTTTTTGTGAAAAACCGAGATCTTTGACAATACCAATGGATCCTCTCACTTTATAACATGGCTAAGTACCTCACAAAAAGGAACAAATGTATAATTCACTCAACACTCAATTTATGTAGTGGTGGATAGTATTAAGGAATAGTACACTTATATTGCTCAGTCACGATCTAAAATTTACCATAGGTTTATACAAGAAACAAAACTCCACCGACGTGACGTAAGCACCAAGTGTAAACATTTAAAGGGGACTCTTATTGGGTTGTAACGTACAGGCTTGGAGTTAATAAGGGGTATGGATAAGGCATGCGAGTATTTATGAGAGGTGTAAATATAAGTCAAAAGTTTAAAAACCAATGTTGCTAGTTACCGAACAATCCGCAAACCTATAAATGGCTATAATTACAATCTTCACTTCTTCACATATCGATCTAAAATATATATACATACACACACACACACATATATAAATATACATATATATATATATATATATATATATATATATATATATATATATATATATAACACACACACACATATATAAATATATATATATATATATATATATATATATATATATATATATATATATATATATATATATACACACTAGTGGTCGAAGCCCGCCCAATGGGCGGGCATGACTTATAATTATCGTTGGATAGTTGTAAAGCCCTCCCGATGGGCGGCATAACTTATGAATATCATTGAAAAACTTAAGTTAACGGAAAATAAGCTATAAACATATGAATTTTTTTATTGAATATATTGACAACGAAACGAAATAAACGATTAGCGAATATGATAGATAAAAAAGTTTTAAAATGGTACGCAAGATCAAAGTATCAAATCATAGCCCGCCACCATACGAAAATGACCCCTTTTGACCCATTATCCAACCCCTCGACCCACCCATTTTACCACTTCTAATCAGTCTTTTGGGCACCCTTGGACATGTACACATAAATAGTATTACACTATTTTGAATTTTCTCATCTAAGGTGAACCATTATCTAATTTAGTGTTGTCTAGGATGATATTAGTTTTGATATACTGATTGCCGGACTGCTACAGGATACTACCTAGATGCTAGATGCATCTGTCAAACTTGTTTTACAATCTTTTTGAGTTTAAGATTACTTTTTTATATGTTTTTAGGTTTTTGAAAGCAAGGAAATTTGATATCGAGAAAGAAAAGCATATGTGGGCTGATATGATCCAGTGGAGAAAGAAATTCGGCACCGACACAACCATTGAGGTGATTAAAATCTGGAACATCTTTGATAAGTCCAGTTTGTACATCCTCAGATGAGACATAGTGAAGCTTTTTAGTCACAAAGGTCAATGTTGAATGAAAGAGTGTATATAGGGTCATGAAGAAAGCCATAAAAAATGCCATGACTCGAGTATCAAGTCTTTTTGGTAGCTCCTGAGCAGCTGACTCGAGAGGTATGCCTTTATCAATAGCTCGAATCAATTTATTATCTTGTAGCCATAAGATTGTAAGCATACCAATATAATGTTAAATAGGTAAAATTATTTATTCAAAGAATTATATTCTAATTGCAATTGTATATACTTGTGTTCATATTTAACAAAAAAGTTATTAATAACAGAATAAACAAACATGTCTTTGGTCAAACCATAAGAAAATGACCCCTTTTGACCCATTATCCAACCCCTCGACCCACCCATTTTACCACTTCTAATCAGTCTTTTGGGCACCCTTGGACATGTACACATAAATAGTATTACACCATTACACTATTTTGAATTAAAAAAGTACATCACTAACCTTTTGGAACACATGGCTTTGGCATTGATGCTTGCTTTTTTAATACATCATCGACAGTCTTATCGACCATGGGAACATACTCATCATATCCAGAGAACTGACCAGCAAAACTTGTGGATCCAATCACCTTAGCCTATATACGAATACGAAAATAATGAGTAGTTGCCAAATTGTAATACAAACAAAAGTTTGACTTCGGACATAGTTGGAGAAGTGGTCCTAAAGACAAACCATGCATGATTAATTAGCTAAGAGAAACCACCAACTTTAAGCTATATTGAACAAATCTGGATGATAACTTAAAACACAAAACTTCTTTCTACATATTCCCACGAAATATTATAATAGCCAAACTTTAACTCAAATAACAACATCATATAACCAAATCTATAAAACTTAACCATCAACTCAAAAAGTTTAGTCATGGATGATAACTTAGTTTCTGAAGCCTCTGTTGTTTCTCCTTTCTCTAGCCTTCTCAAACTTCCTTCCCTTTGATCGCATGTAGGCTTGGCGTGGCTATGTGGAGTACCAAGAGCCTCTCCTAAGTCCCTATTTGACTCACGACATTTATTTGGACCTCTGAGAAGAACCTGCACCAATGGTCCAAATATTATGTTTACTTCGCATAGTTAACCATTAAGACAATAAAGGAGCACCTAAATTGATGTTCAGTTGAGTAAAATATTAAACATTTTGCATACCATGTTCTGGCCAAGAGGAGCTCGTAGAGCAAGCCAATCAAAAGTAAGACATTCTCCACCAGCCTTCTCGATCCTGGCCCTAGCAGTCTCGATGAACCTCAAAGCAGTAACCTTCATACAACGGATTTCGTCCACCATGACATTATATGTGAATGTTCCAACAACCACAACAATCTTGTCATCCTACAATAACAATATTACATATCACAATAACAAACCAAGGAGATGACGGCCTATCAAGTCCGCTTATAAAACTTCCCAGATTTCCGGATATATGTAATAGCATTTTACAGTGAACCTCAATTGTTTTCTACAGGTGTTTCAAACTATTTTTGAGTCTAAATATTGGTTGCGATTATTGAAGTTGCAATATATCCATCACGAACTTATGTTGCAACTTGAAGAATCATATTAAGATAATCACTATTAAGCAGTTATAGTAGGGATGGACGGATGGTCATATGATTCTACACTTATCTCAATATCAATTTTCTTACAGAACTCTTTACTTGAACATCTCTTTTTGCAAATATGATTTTTGGAGTTTGAAGCTAAAAAAAAGTAAATATTAACTCTTAGAAATAAAACATAAATAATAGGGGTGTTTGGATAAGCTTATTTACTTGGCTTATGGATTTATTTGAATTTAACAAACCTCATAAGCATCTTTTTTTTTTCTAAATTATAAAGTTATTAAGATAACAGTGAGTAGTCGAGTTTTTAAGATATCGATACAAAAAACATAAAACAAAACTCTTCAAAATAATAATTAACATCTTGCAATAAAAATTATTAAAAAAAGTAAAACCGAAATATTCATAATCTGTGCAGCATCTCTTGATAAACAATGTTTGTTTTAGTATTGATGTAGTTACTATCTTTGTTACAACATAATACCTTAAGACCTTTTTTGCTCTTTACTCGTGAAACGGCCACATAAAATTGTCCATGTAAGGAAACCGGGCATTCCAAATAACGTCCAACCTTTCCCAATGTTTGACCTTGACTTTTGTTTATTAAATCCCATTCTTAAAATTTGCAACCTGGTTCCGTTACACAATCCACCTATTTGATCAATGTTGCGCAAACACATTATAAGCGCACCGATCTTCGAAGCTAACTTGTGGTTTGGAATGTCAAAACATTTGATTGATTAAGAAATTCGGTTGAGTACAACGACTCATTATAGCTGAAATCAACATGAATATCCGAAACCGTATCCGAACTATAATAAACCTTATCTGTTCCTTAGACATCATTGATGAATTTATTTTTTCGACCTCTTCATGTTTAGGTGCGAGAATAGCTTTCTCTTGAAAATACGTTGGCTCTCACAGGTGTTGCTTCCAATTTTCATAAGTTTCTTGTATAATAGATTATACATGATCATCAGAGAATCTGATATGAGCATTTCTTCAAGAAATTCAGCTTCAGCATGATCATCATTCTTCCCACCGATTTTCCCATCACCAATATTCAAAACCCACTCCGCATAAGAATACTCTTCAAGATACATGGGAATACAACACCTTTAGTAGACCGTGAAATACAACATAATGGTTCATATGGGTTACATTGCTTGTAAAGAGCTTTTCATAAATAGAACCTTTTTGAAAGACAAACACCTTTAAAAAATGATGCTAACCAAAAAAATAATTGAACTGGAACATACAATACTAACATTCTTTAATATTTGCACAAAAACAATTAGACTGAGACCTTCAAGGTTGAGACATTCCAGGTGACTAACAACGATATTTTACTTTGGGAAGTCGATCATCATCTTTTTTTCTTGTGCTCTTACCGCAACTCTTGATGTTCCATTAACAATATTGAGTTATAATCGTATAAAATGAAATGTTTACGTGTACATAATCATTGAACACTTTGTAGGTATTTTTGTATCTTTGCAATAACGTTGATAGCACATAGAAAATCTGTTGTGTACAATGCTCGTAATAGTTGAAATAACTAACTAATTGTAGTTCTTACACGCAAAAGTGACGAGCTGGCATACATTACGTGGATAACAAAGTATTAAGCATTGATGGATCAACATGAGACCGTCCATATCATGAACTTAAGTGTAACATGTTTGTAATAAAAAATCACTCACTTAAGACTATACGCAGAATGATGCTTAAGATACTTATTTCTTCATTCAAGGTAAATAATGTAATAGGGAGAAACCATATAAAATAATATCAAGTTGAATGATACAACAAAAACCTTGTAGTAATAATAAAAAATTGCAAGAATGGAGACAACTATGAGCATATAACAAATTTATCTAAGATGCACCTCTGCTCAGTGAAAGTGATCATTATATATCACCAATATCATGATATACTGTAACACCCCAACCCGACAAGGGTAGAAGTGTCACATTCCGGTGTCATATCAGAACATACAATTTAAAATTTTGTAAACGGAAGCCTTATAAAATAATTTACAAAGTCATATAAACGAATGACTTACAAAGAAAATACAAAATTCAATATGTCCCAAAACGAAATGAAATCTAAAAACAATAGCTCTTCAATTCAATCCAAAATAATAAAGAGAATTAGGGCCAGTCCACTCAAATAATCCAACTCTCAGCCCATCAAAACCCATCTTCCAACCTAAAAACCTGCCGCAGGAAAAGAAATGCCGCTGAGCTTAAAAAGCCCAGTGAACAGATATAACAAAACGAAACAAAGGAAACAATAACAAGGTCGCAACGGAAAGGAATCAATGAGTCAATGCGGATCCTGCATAACATAATTATACAGATATCCAGAAAGAACAACAATCAAAGGAGAACACATCAAAGCAACGCATCCATGACATATATATAATCACATATAAGCAAACAGACATACAAACACCGAAACAAAATCAAGCATAGTAGACGTCGCATCCACTCAGCATAAGAACAACATGCAATCAGATCAGGAAATCAGAATATAAATAAGCCAAATGGGAAAACTAAAAGCAAGCGGAAGCAATTAATTAGGAAGTGAGCATGGCGATCACATAAAGCAATTAACCCACAGTTAATAACATAACAGTATTATATCAGATATAAGCATGGCAAGTCGACAACTAGCAATAAGACACCAGTAGATAATCATAGCCCATGAACATAATTAAACAGAGGTATCCATACTAAACAGATAAATCAACTGATTACACTCAAACAAGATCACCAAACCAATCAAGGTTCACATAACAGTAAGATAACATATATTCAGATGACAACAGTTGAATCATATAGTTGCATATTAGTCATATCGTAGCAGGATAAACAGTAATCATATAGAACATGTAACAGCATAATCAAATTCAATAATCATATAATAACCCGGTACGTTAATGGAATGGTAGTAGAATGAGTCACATAAGGGTACAGAGTAATGGACAATTATTACAGAATATGGTGCGCTGGGAAAATAGACGGTACAATATAGGTATATCAAAATTGTAAGGGTTGTCAGAAATCTAACCTGAGCAATCAATACAATACAATACAATCAATAGTGGCATTAGCAGCCCAATATCCAATAGTAGCCTTTGTATTCGGAGGGGTGACCTCGGAACACCAGATCAATAAGAGGGGAGGCCTCAGTAACAAATGGAGTAGCTAGCTCCCAGACTGTGAGAGGGTGTATTGCACACACGCACCACATCACCAATACAATATATCAATATCAATCCATTACAATACAAATCTAGGATGCATCCATACGCACCCTGAGATACAATAGTGGCCAATACAATATATCTAAAGCGTGCAATAATCAATACAATAATGGGGACGGTGTGGAACATCACTCATCCACACTGGAGTCATGCCATTGGTGCATCAATGACACAGACATGGAACCCCCACGCCTAGTTAATTGCTCGGGTATCAAACTGACAGGTCAATGCAATAGGTCCAAAGTATACAATATGGAGGTCATCGTAGTCAAAGGTTCAATATCAACAATTCACAATTCAATAGCAATGGTTCAATATCAAAGGTTCAATATCAATGGATCAATATCAAAGAGTCAATAGCAAAGGTTCAAAAGCAATGGTCAATAGCAAAGGATCAATAGCAAAAAGGGATCAATATCAAGGAGGCAATAGCAATGGTTCATAGAGCAAAAGGATCAATAGCAATGGCAATAGATCAAAGAGTTCATGAGAAACCTTATGAGAACGTCAAAATATCTGTACCTCATTCGAAGCAAGTAAAATAGGAAGTAAGGTAACACGATGAATCAATTTTGCCGCCCGGAACCTATGAATTAGATAACGCTTATTAAGATCCGATTACTCATTTTAGACGGATTTCCATTTTTAGCAGGTTTCTACTTTTAGCAGGTTTCCATATTTAGTAACTTTCCATTTATAGTAGGTTTCTATAATTAGTAACTTCCCATAATTAGCAGGTTTCCGTATTAGTAAGTTTAGCCATTTATGATGTATTTAATGTTTGGTGATGAAAAATGAGTATTATTATATTGTAAGGATCATTTATGACAAGTTACACAAGTTTAGGGTCAATAGTGTAAATATTACAAAGTATAGGGGCTTAAGTGTAAATATAATAAGTTTGCTCATTTTACAAATCAACCCATTCTCTTTCCATTTTAACGATCAAATCCTTCGTGTTTCACCATTTACACAATGAGTCATTTTCCTTTATTTAGAACCGAATACCCATTTGAAACTCCTAAATCATTTCGATTCCCATTTAAATTTTAACCATTCGAATTCTAAATCTAACAAGTATACGACCCTCTTATGTTGTTACCTAGTCGAGGCATGCCATGACCAAATCAACCCTTCCATACGAGACCAACAAGTTAAGTCGAGACACCCTTTAGGAATTATTTATATCGACACAAAATTAGGCCAAAGTGTACTCGTACATTATTATTTCGTTTAGCATGATACAAAATAGATGAAATATGTTTATGTCGAATTACGGGTAGGTCGAGTAGATGCAAAATAGATTACATATGGGTCATATATATGGCCATCCTCAATTGCTATTTTATGTGATATATGTTACCATTTATGTGACCATTTTTTATAGTTTCATGCGAAGATCCATTCGTATATATTTACGTCAAACAGATCCAAAAGGAAAAAATATATGGTTTGGCACATATGAGTCTTTCTTAAGTTATCTCCCATTTATTCGACATATCATAAGACCAAGGTTATTATATTATACGAGACTTATCTTAACATTCATGTGAGGTTTTTATAATGTGCACATGCATTTAAAGGGAGGTCCAAAACAGATCCAAAGGGAGTGTGTATAGGTCGTATATATGGTTCTTCTTTTATCTTTTCATGTGACAATACTATATCTCATCGTATGTAGAAGTGATATCATGCATGCTTTTAGTTAGTAACTCACGACAGCCATCAAAAAGAGAAACAAGGAAGAGAGAAATTATAATAAGGTTAGGATGATATACCCTAGATGTGTGCGAGTGGAAGACAAACAAGGAACGAGACGAGGTCGAACAAAAACAGCCACACCTTACTCGACCAAGAACTCACGACCAACACCACTCCTTCTCGAATCAAAACCCACGACCAATATCACTTATCACCGCCCACGACCTAGCAATTTCAAACCCAAACTCACCACAATTACAATAGCTTCCCACAACCAGCCTTTAAACCCCAAAACTCACGTCCACAGCAGCTTCGAATCAACAACACATGATCACAAGCTTCCTTAGGATACTTCTGATATCCCTTGAACTCCTTTTAGTTGAATGGAATGGGAAGACAATAGTGAGCTATCACTTTTGATGAGAGAATTAGGGTTGGTGTATGATTATTTTGAATGAGATATGTAGTCACCAAATGAGGAGGAAATTAAGAATAAATGGGAGTAAATGGGAGAGATATGGTGAGAGTAAATGGGCGTTTGATTTTGGACGAAATTAGGGGAATGAGGTGTTTTATTTAGGCCGAATAAAGGGGACGAGATATCATGATTAATTCTATTCCATAAATAGATTTGTGTGATTCTTTAAAATGGTAAATGGGAGTGAATATGGGAATTGATTTTGGGGCGTCAATTTGGCAGATTAGGGGGGGTTAGGAAGACCAAAATAATTCTTTGATTAGCTACTATATTTAACTTGTTACATTAAGTTTAGTTTTAAAAGTTGTAGCTAGTACATAATGTGATATAGTCCATTTAACTTAACATTGTGTGATATAAAATATTATTTAGTAGACATAAGTGTAATTCATCGTGGTCTTGCGCAAATTATATACGAGATAAGTGTTAAATGTATCCAACAAGGTTGACGTGTTTACGATTTTTCATAATTATTTAACTTGAGGGCAAAATGGTCATTTAATACGTTTATGATTTTTAGGGTTTTACATATACCAACAACGAAAATCCGCGCCTCCAAACCGTTAACCTAACCCCTCTCTCTACATAACTTCAAGCTTTGTCACTACATCCTTTGAAACACTACATTTATAACTGTTATTTATGATTCATAAAAACAGGGGTTGTTTATAATATATTTAACTAAAAAATTAAGCAAATAGATCTTTATCACAAATACATGCAAGAAGCTTCACTACCTGTAAACTTAGTTTAAAGATTTAAGCTATAACATCGTTGATTACCACAAAATTTTCATTTGATGGTAATAGTTACAATGGCGTTTATGCACACATAAGAAACGAATATGACAAATGTAGGTTCTAATTACCAACCTTGAAGGAAATGGATCGTTGTAGGTTATTTTTTATATCGAACAAATCAAACACTGAATTTTCAAAAACCACAGTTATGTACGAAGGTATCATTACGAAGATGCATCTATTTGTTATCATTACGAAGGTGCATAGGATCAAGAGAAGATGCATCTATTTGTTATCATTACGAAGGTAAACCATACTTCTTCAAGTAGATTCAACTATGTCATACAAATGAGCAATCGTATATATAGACGGCTTGCCTACACTTTTGAAATCTAAATCCAAAATCAAGAATCTATGGCATCACTTTTAAGCAACTAAAATTAAACTATGCAAAAAAAGAAAATATGAAATATAGAATTGTTTCTACTCAGTATTACACATAGCATGTTGATGTCATAAATGTAGTTCAAGATTATAGAATTTACCTTGTTAGCCTATATCGGAAAAACACCATGCATCTTGGAGGAGAATGGTTTGTTCCAGTTTAATGCATGCCCTTCTCGTATTTCTAATCCATAACAATCTTGCCATACAACTCTTATCTTTTCATCTTCTTATCCTTAACAATCTTGCCCATTACCTGCTTTAAAAAATAAAATATTGAGGATCATCCCGTTTATCTATAAATGAGTTGAAAATTTAGTTTGGGTGGATCTTGACCCTTTTAACCCTATTAGGAATTAGAAATTCCATAGTGAAGTGTCGGTCACCCAGAATATAATCTAGCATATGTTAGCTCGTAGACATATCGTTATTTACTTGTTATTAGTTAGTTATTTAGTTATTAGTTTAGCTTAGTGCAACACCGTGGAGGACGGACGGGTCTTTACCAACTGTATGCCTGATCCACAGCCCGTCAGAGGGCGTATTATGTAAAACTATAAATACCCTCTACCTCCCAAGGTATAGGGTTGGAGCTTTTCTCATTCTAATCTAACCTTCTATGTTTTCTTTTACTTTGTCTCTCTATAAAGCCTCCTATCCCTCTACTTTCTCTATCTAAACTCTTATTGAATTCGACCCTATATGTGATTATTTGAGTGTTTGTGAAATCCAATATGTTACAATTGGTATCAAGAGCCATGGTTTGATCACTCATCTTTCATGTTCTTGGATTTCTAGTGGTTTTCATAAGGTTTTTGGGTTTGAATGAGTTTAGAGTAGTTAGCATCATTTGGATCATTTCTTGTGTTAAAGTTTGGATTTTGATAGTACTTTTGTGTTTAGAATCATTATAAGTGTTTAGGTTTTGATTTGGAAGGCTTGAATCATCGTGGTTGGGTTGTTTTTGGATTGAAAAGTGGTGTTTTTTTAATATTTCTTGGAAGCGAGTTGAGTCTCGGATTGCTTTTCTTTATGCGAGTTGTCAGTTTTTGACTGCGACTTGTCCAGATTCGATATACCAGAAGCGAGTTGTTCAAAAGCGAGTTGCTTTGGAAGCGAGTTATCAGCTTATGCGAGTTGACTTTTAAGCGAGTTGTATCTTAAGCGAGTTGTCGTATAAGCGAGTTACCTTAGAAGCGAGTTGATAGCTTATGCGAGTTGTAACTTAAGCGAGTTGTCGTTTAAGCGAGTTGCTTTGGAAGCGAGTTGTCATCTTATGGGATTTGTGCCTTAAGCGAGTTTTCGTTTAAGCGAGTTGTCTTGGAAGCGAGTTGTCCTGGATGCGAGTTGATTGAAGCGGTTTGACCAAAAGTTGACTTTTTCCCGACAAAACTTCAAACGGCCATAACTTTTGAACCGTAACTCCGTTTTCAGCGTTCTAAACATCAAAATGACCATAAGTTATTGAGGTGTTTTTGTTTTTGACCTAAATTTCTCCGTATAATCGGGCATTAACCAATCCAAATCTCAACCAAACAACATGTCTACTAATCCTACAAACAATCATATGCCCTAACACACAATTGTCTATCATTGTGTCGATCCATCAGTCATCTTAACACATTCCATTGGTCATTGCTTAATGGTTTGGTCTTGATTTTAGTAAAATCCCTCGAAATATTCTATTTCTCGGTTTAAATCACAGACTTGTAAAATCCCGTGTATACATCAACATCATGTCTTACACTCCTGATTCAGTGATTTCAGAAGTACTCAAACTGTATGATGCTGTAGACAACCATGAGAATATTAGCTATACTGAACGGTTACTGATGATGGAATCAATCAATGATGATTTGAGTTCTTCATGCTCTAAGTCCAATGAGAATGATTTGCACCTGCTCATGCTACAGAATGCCATGCAAAAAGAATGATGCATTGTGCCCTTTCAGCAACTTTACTCTCACCTCATGTTACTTCTTTCCATAACAATGGAACGAACATGTAATGCCCTTTTCCGTCAGGACGTATCCACATTAACAGGAACTTTGCTGTTAAATTTAGAACAATTGGAGCTACAACTTGACAAAGAGAAGGTTCAAAAGGATAGTTCCATTGATGCACTTCAAGTGATCCACAAACAATTTCAGTCATTCATTTGTGGGGAATTCACATCTGACTATGATCAAGACATGAATGAAATGTCTTTCAAGAGACACACTGGAATGGAAATTAGCGTGTTCATAGAGACACTTATCAATCTCATGGATAATGTGGAGAAGTATATTGAGGAAGTTACTCAGAAAGATGAAAAAGTGGATGAGTGTCTGGTGCAGTTGAGAGATAGTTGTGATAAGTTGGGTAATGTATCAGTTGAAGAATCGGGTGTTGCTGAATGCAGAATGTCAGAGACAACAAATAATGATGAAACCAGCTGTTCAGTTACTCCTAACACACAAGAAGTTGATGCAGAAATCAGAAAAGGGTATGAATGTCGGGCAAAATCAAAAGATTGTTGTGTTGAGTCGGTTAAAGCACCAGATGATGGATTAGTTGACACTGAATATAGAGGCTCAGAGATAGATACGCTTGAAAAAGCCAGTAGTTCAGTGACTCTTGTTACACATGATGTGGATGCAGATATCAGACCGATAAATGAACAGGTGTCATGTAATGAGGTACCCTTTACTGTTCAACATAGTGCATCTGGTAAAGTACTTAAACAAACTGATCATTATGCTGAACATGACTTTGATAAATGTTCTGTAACTGAGGCTGAGTCAGAGATTAAGTGTTTCAAAACAAAAGATATGGTTGATAAAAAGGCTTTTGATGAACTTTCAAACAAATTCTCAAATCTTGAAAAACATTGCATTTCACTTGAAATTGCGATACAAAGTAAAGAAGAAAGTTTTCAACTTAACAAAGCATGTAAAAATTTGGAACTTCCTGAATTTCGTGAACTTTTGAAAGTTAGCACTTTGAAAGCTCAGCTTCAAGCCAAAAACTCGATTATCAACAATTTGAAGAAACATATTTTTGATTTGCATGTGAAAAGTAATTTGGTTACAAGTAATTCTGATGTTAATGCTATTGTTGATATTTAAATAAGAAATGATGAATTAGCGGTTTGTGTGGCCAACTTACTAAAGGAAAATGAGTCTTTGAGAAAGCATCACATAGAACTAAGTTACTATGTCAAAGAAGCTAGAACTAAGTCAATAGAACAAACAAACTCTTTGACAGCAAAAATTGATGAACTCAAAGCTCAACTTCAGGATAAGAGTTTTGCGATAGTTGCCTTAAAGAATGAGCTTAGAAAAACTGTAGGGAAAAGTGTGAACACTAAGTTTACAAAACCATCAACCTTGGGGAAGCCAGTTTCTCATTCCACTAGAGACCGGTCTGTTGTTAGGCAGCCTACTGCATTTATATCTGAAAGAACAAAATTTTCGAAAACCCAGTTTGCCTCCCAAGTTAATGCTAAACAAATTTTGTCAAAACCATTCACTTCACCTTATTTGCCTAACAATTCACATGATATGAATGACTTTTTCAAGAACTATGATCTAGAAAAAGCTAGGAAAAAGGCACAGATTCGAAAAGATGGAATTTTAGGTGCTAGACCTAGGGTGATGAATTCTACGAGATTTCAAGGCACTGCTTGTAGTTTTAAACCATTACCTTGGAACACTCAACTAAAGACTAGGGATTGGCTTGGATCTAGTAGTAGTTGCGTTTCGAATAAATCTATTCCCATAGTAGATCACTCAAAGAACTCTAGATCATCTTCTGAATCCAAACAAGCTGTTTGCTCGAATTGTCTGAAATGCATCGTTAAGGCAAATCATGATAATTGTTTCAAAAAATCCCTGAAGAAAGTAAATGCTCATGCAAAGGTTCAACCTGTTAAGTCTAGGATTTTCACTAAGTCATCTACTGTGCATATGAAGCAAAACAAACCGAAAACTTCGCATAGATGGATACCAACTGCAAAATCTTTGGAAACTAGGAAAAAGGATAAGTCTTCCACTATGCATAAGAATATCAACAATCCTATACCTTGCCATAAGTGGATACCATCTGGTATAATTTTTAAGAATGCTGGACTTAAGTGGATACCTACCGGAAAGCTGTTTACCGATGGCAAAATCAAGGTTGACCATGAAACCCCAAAGGGTTTGGATACTAATGTCACTAACCAATATATATACAATCAAGCTTGTAATGTTAATCCAGGTAATCCTTACTTAGTTGCAGATACTTCGATCCTTCACTACATGGACTGGCTTAAAGTATGGATAACAAATGGATTGATATCTCATAACTCACGGGTTCAAGTAACTCAACCTTGATACTCAATCTGCAATGACGTTTGTTCAAATCAGTTCAGGCCTCGTACTTCATCTTTATGGCGTCTGTAGATATCACTTTAGGACCCGTTCCTCAAAGAAAAGAAGAGTGTACGCCTCAGTGCGCTTTATCTTTAGAAGAAGAGAAATCTTTATATTTATAACCATTCTCATCGACATTCTTCATCAACAAGCTTCATGTTTTTCCATGCCCATTCAATCCTCCAGTGGATCTCCATTCATTGGGGGAGAAGAGTGAATGTACTACATGTTGATGGATTCTTGAGTTATGAGTTATGGTCATACGACTCTCCAACGCCTAATGTCTTTACTCACTAAGGATAACTGGGATTTACTATTTGGGATTCATTGTTTTAAGATATGTTTGATGAGTATTCTTCAATTTCCATTGATCAAGATGCACCATCTAAGAAGTACAACTCAGACTACTCAAGAAGCCCAATCTCCATTTATTCCTCAAGGTGTTGATTTTGACTATCGTAATACTGCAGTTGCACTGTTGAATAATGATCCGATCTTTGGTATTCCTTTGCCAAATCTTCACGGATTATTGTTCATGAATAATGATCTGTTTTTTGGTATTTCTTTGCCAAATCTTCACGGATTATTGTTCCTCTCATTGTGCACGCTATAATTCAACCACATGAACATTAAGGAAAATGACTACCTCATCCGCTCGAAGTCATTAGGTGATTCTTCCAGATCAGTCTTTACATGTATACCTTTAGGAAGAATGCATTGATGTTGAGGAATCATTTGTTCCGATTCATTGAGTGGGTCAATGTACATCCGGTTGTATATTTATTCACGTGTTGGACATTTGACACAAGTTGATTACTTCGGAGTTAATCATTTATCACTTATTTGAGATTGAAGTTGATTTTCACAAAGGCGTGTTCTTATTTGATAACTTGCTCGGGCTTAAGAATTTGAGTTGAAGACTTGGTTTATCTAGTTACCAGCAGTCGGGGTGGATGGTTAAAGACCCATGACGTGGATAATCGCAAGAGGTGTTAATGTCTCATACTTTGTTTGAGTAGTGAGTACTTATAGATTTGCTTGAAGCATAGATTCTCGACATCGTTCTTACATCATTAAGTGCAAGCTTAAGATACAAATGCGGGGAATTCGACTTCAGTTTCAAGTTTGGTATATCGGGTTTTCTTCATTAGTGTTCACTTCAGATTGTCTACATATGGGTTGATAAAGATAGTCAGAGAGAATTTCTGTAGCAGTTGATTCTCACAGGATTCAGTTAAGCTAACTGTTTGTTCTTCTCTATTTCAAGAGTATTTGTAAAACCCGAAAAATCTAAAACATATATAAGTACGAAAATACCCTTGGAACCAAGAATTATAAAATACGTAAAATACGTTTATAATAAATGTATTAAATTAAAAACCTAATAAATAAAACTTGACGAATGTAATTTCGTGAACGACTTTGGTACGACGATGGACTTAAACGTTTTGCTAATAATGTTGGGCCGTTTATTTGTTGGACGGGCTCGATTGTTTTGTTTTGTCTTGCGCCAAGCCGAGAGCCAAGAAGAGCCCGAGGGGCGTTTGTTTTGTGTTCATTGGATCAAAGGGCCGAAGCCCATTTTGGGCGAGTCTTTGAGCTCGGTTGGACCCAAACCGAACCCAACCCCCTCCTAAACCTAAACTAAATACTACAACTATAAATACAACACATAACCTCAAAAGTGAAACCCTAGTTTTAGTCTTGCCTCTCTTTTTCTCCTTGTTTCCATTCGGCCGAACCTCAAGACCCCTTGGTGTCGAGTTTTAGCTTCAAACAAGTAAAGGTATAACGTTTATTCGTCTTCCTTTGATGTACCTTGCATGTATATGTCGAGCTATGTTTTGTTTACTCGAGTTTTCTTGTTTCTTTTGTTGGCCGAGCCGTGTAAACCAAAACAAAGGCAAACCCTAATGATTAAACTTGATAACTATTAAAGAACATGTAACGTAAGATGTAATATTGAATCGGGTCATGAATATGTTGAGTTATGTATTGCCGAACCATGCATGAGTTAGGACCGAACCATTTGTAATTTATTCGGCCTATGTAAAACATTATAACTTGAATATGTAACATGTTTAGATGAGCTAAGACTTGCGTAAACCTACTAGCCGAAACCCTAGTTGAACCGAATATATATATATATATAAGTTTTGGACGTGTAATAAACAAGTAAGGGTCACGTAAACATAAACCCTAGTTTAATATGTAAAGCGAATAAAGTATATCAAACCCTAAATGTTGTGAACGTGTCTCTTTTGTGTGCGTTATATTAATTCAAGTGAACTAATAATTATGTACATGTGTAGTTTATCCTAGTAAGAAGTAACTTGTATGTCACATAAAATCATAAACGTACATGATAAAACATAAAAGGAAAGATTGTTATCATTTACGTATTAGGTTAAGTAGCGAGTCATTAAGACGTAACATGTAAAGTAAATGCATATTAATGAGATATTAAAGAATAAGAAAACCCTAGAACATAAATGAGAGTCGATTAGGGTTTGAGCTAAATATAGTAATTCGTTATTTCATGTGTGAGTTATGACTTATAAACTATTTTCACATTTAACACTAGACTTTAATAAAGGACATAACGAACCCTAATCTACAACATTAATTATAGAATACTTAAGTCTCATTTAATAAAACCCTAAAGTATGAAGATCATTAAGTATGAACACCAAATATTAAAAGATCATTTCGACGATTATGGAATCATAAATAACATGGACGACCGTTAATGTCTATAGGTTCTGAGAAGAGGGAGTAATCCTTTGCCTTTCGTCTTTCTGCTTTTTGATCATTTGCGTTGGAATAAGGTACAGATATTCTGACCTTTTCAGTAGAGGTTTCCTTTTAACGTTTTCTTTCGTATTAGGGTTTCCTAAGCCTTTGCTATGAATCCCAAATCTGATTTGTTTGAGCTATTGCTTATCTGAACTCTGATTTCTGAATTATGAAACATCTGATTTTGAACTATCTGATATGAAAACTGTGATTTTGGAAATATGAATGATTTTCTGAATAAAGATGATCTGTGTTAGTTATGACATTCTGATTTGACCTAAGATAGTTTGACACCTGAGCCAAATATTTAACTAGTCATGGGGGTTCCATGTCCGTATCAGTGATGCACCTCTGATATGACTCTAGGGCAGTAGAGTGATGTTCTGCCACGTCTCTGGATGGTGAAGCATATTTGTGAATATGTAGGAAGGGGCGTATGGATGCATCCTAGATCTGTTATCTGTTATATGTTATATGTTATCTGTTATCTGATGATTGATGCTGCGTGCATGCACGTCCTTCATAACTCTGGTAGGTCTCCCCTACAAATGTTGCCTTATGTGAATATGAATATGATCTGATATATGTTTCTGGGCTCGTGGTAGTTGACTATAATCTTTATTTTGAAAATTATGATTTATGCTTTGAAAATGATTATGATTTTGCTATCGCTCATTCACTTTATTTCGTATTCGATATCGTTTAGTATTCGTTTTTGCTTTCATATCTGTTCACTGGGCTTTTGAAGCTCAGCCGCACTTTTCTTTTCTTCCGCGGCAGGTATCTAAGCATTGGAAGCTGGGTTGCTTTGGGATGAGTGCTAGAGTGGACTTACCTTAGAGATTTTAGCTTTGATTTCTTATGATGCCATTTAAGACTTATTTATTTCGGATATTATGTTGAGGTTTATTATGTTTCCGCTGGGACCTATGTATTGAAGTCATTTTGACTTGGATTATTTCCGCATTTATGTTAAGATTTCTTTTGGTTATTTATGTTTTTGCTTTGATATGACACCATTACTTGTGATTTCCTTTACCCTTGGCGGGTCGGGGCGTTACAATTTATGGCATCAGAGCCCAGGTTTACGACTTGTAGTCAGGACCTGTGAACATAAGAACCTTAGGTTATCCCTTGGAGTTTAGGATTTGACCTGTGAGGATTGGGTAGACTTAGGTTTCCTTCTGCGAACTTCCATTTCGTATCTCACCTTTGTTCATTTTGCTAATCGTGTGAATATCATTCAGATGGTTCGAACTCGTCAAAATCTGGATGGAGACGATGATACTCCTAACATGGATGCTGTGATTGCGAATGCTCTCAACTCTCTCTTCCCTGGTTTGACTACACCTGAGATGATGGAACAGGTGATCAACAACATTCGTAATCAGAATGGTGCTTCGGGTAGTGGTGGAGGAAATCAACCCACAGGCATTCACACTTGGCTCGAGCGTTTCGGTAAGCTCAAGCCTCTTTCTTTTAGCACTGCTGCTACTCCCACTGAAGCTAAGGACTGGATCACTCACGTTGAGAAGCTGTTTGAAGTACTGGGTTGTGGAGATGAATTTAAGACTCGTTTAGCTGCATTCAAACTGGAGGGTGATGCTTTAAATTGGTGGAAAGCATTGAAACAAGCACGAGGAGGAGATGCTTTTGCTGTTACTTGTACTTGGGCGGAGTTTCGGACTATCTTCTATAACCGTTACTTCCCTGATGCTGAACAGCAAAGGTATGAGAGGGATTATCAGGCGATCTACCAGTTTGATCATGAGAACTCCAATGAGTACATGAGTAGGTTTATGAGGTTGGTAAGCTTTGTTGGAGCGATTGCTGGAGATGGTAGGCGCCAATCTAAGCATTTCAAATGGGGACTGAAGAAGTGGGTGTTGGACCGACTGCTTAACACTGAGTATGAGGATGTGTCGGCCTGCAATGATGCAGCTCGTAACATTGAGATCTTTCATGAGGGTTCGGGTTACAACAAGCGTAATCGCGATGGTGATCGGATTCAAGGTAGGACTCAAAGTAATGAGTATAAGGGAAATACTGGCAGGAGTTATGATTCAAGGGGACAAGTGGATAAGGGTTATGATCAGCGGGGTCAGTCGGGAAGGAATGTGGACTCTAGGCGCCCTGAGGCGAGGGGTCAGGATAGCAGAGCTGCTGGTAAGAATGGAAATGATCGTCAGAATCAAGGTAACAATAACCAGCGTTACAACAAAGATCAGTCGGCTCGAGGATCGAATCACGGTCGTGCTTCAGGATCTTCTGGTCAGCAAAGGACAGCTGAAGTTTTGCCTCCCCCACCTATCTGTACTACTTGTGGAAAGGCTCATCCGGGACCGTGTTTCAAGGCCACTGGTGGATGTTTCTCTTGTGGTTTCACTACTCACAAGATCAAGGATTGCCCTAAGAGGAACCCGGCGATTCCTGGAAACTACACCAAGCCGCCAACTACTACTGGACGTGTTTATGCTACTACTCGGAATCAGGCGGAGCGTACTTCAGGTACCATTACGGGCACTCTTTTCATTGATGATTATTCTGTCTTCGTTTTATTTGACACCGGTGCCACACACTCCATTATATCTGTCACATGTGCTAAGAAACTTAATATGAAGCCACAACCACTAACGAATCACTTATCGATATCTACGCCTATGAAAAACCACATGATCATTGATCATAAATACGTTAAGTGTCCTCTTCGTTTTAATGATCGTATTCGCCCTGCACATCTGTATCCTCTCGACATGGTCGACTTTGATATCATTCTAGGCATGGATTGGTTGGCTTATCATAGAGCTTCCATCGACTGCTATGCTAGAACTGTGATCTTTGGAGACGTAAAACATCCTGAATTCATTTATTATGGTTCTAAACCACTCAAATCTGTTAAGTTCATTTCTGCTATGAAGGCACGGACCATGATTGCTCATGGGTGTCAAGGTTTTCTAGCATCTGTTAAGGACACATATTTGGAGAGTCCTAACATTGAAAACCTTTCTGTTGTTTGTGAATTCACCGACGTTTTTCCCGATGAACTTCCTGGTATTCCTCCAGCTAGAGAAGTTGAGTTTAGCATTGAGTTGATTCCTGGTGCTAAACCGATTTCGAAAGCTCCGTATCGTATGGCACCTGTAGAACTGAAGGAGTTGAAGGAACAGCTGCAAGAGATGATAGATAATGGATTCATTCGACCTAGTGTTTCTCCATGGGGTGCACTTGTCTTGTTTGTGAAGAAGAAGGATGGAAGTATGCGTCTATGTATCGACTACCGTGAACTCAACCGTATTACTATTCGAAACCGTTATCCTCTTCCGCGCATAGACGATTTGTTTGATCAACTGCAAGGAGCTAAGTTCTTTTCTAAGATTGATCTGAGGTCTGGTTATCATCAACTACGTGTGAAGGAGCAAGATGTTCCTAAGACTGCGTTTCGTACCAGATATGGTCATTATGAGTTTCTCGTTATGCCTTTTGGTTTG
This sequence comes from Chrysanthemum seticuspe, assembly GCA_019973895.1. Taxonomy (NCBI): domain Eukaryota; kingdom Viridiplantae; phylum Streptophyta; class Magnoliopsida; order Asterales; family Asteraceae; genus Chrysanthemum; species Chrysanthemum seticuspe. The sequence continues at coordinate 191,880,377 of BPTQ01000008.1, forward strand.
ACGAATGCGCCTGCTGTGTTTATGGACCTGATGAATCGTGTTTTCCATGAGTTCCTCGACAAGTTCGTTATTGTTTTCATCGACGACATTTTAGTTTACTCTAAGTCTGAAGAGGAGCATGAGCAACATCTCCGGATAGTTTTGGAGATTCTGAGGAAGAAGAAGTTGTACGCCAAATTCTCGAAGTGTGAATTTTGGTTAGGACAAGTCGCTTTCCTTGGTCATATTGTATCTGCTGATGGTATCACCATGGATCCGTCTAAGGTTGAGGCTATCACTAAGTGGCCAAGACCTACGACAGTGACTGAGGTTAGGAGTTTTCTAGGACTTGCTGGATACTACTGACGCTTTGTTGAAGGTTTCTCTCGTTTAGCTTTGCCTTTAACCCAATTGATGAGGAAAGGTGAAAAGTTCGTGTGGACGGATGAAAGAGAAAAGAGTTTTGAAGAGTTGAAACGGAGGTTGGTGTCCGCTCCTATTTTGACTCTTCCATCTGGTTCTGGAGGATATCAAATCTATAGCGATGCATCTAAGAAAGGATTGGGCTGTGTCTTGATGCAACATGGTAAGGTGATAGCTTACGCTTCAAGACAACTGAAACCTTATGAGGAGAATTACCCAACTCATGACCTTGAGTTAGCTGCTGTGGTGTTCGCGTTGAAGATCTGGAGACATTACTTGTATGGAGAGACGTGTGATATTTTCACTGACCATAAGAGTCTCAAGTATATTTTCACTCAAAAGGAACTCAACATGAGACAAAGAAGATGGTTAGAACTTCTTAAGGATTATGACACTAACATTCAGTACCATCCTGGTAAGGCTAATGTAGTTGCTAACGCACTTAGCCGGAAATCAGGTATGCTTGCAAGTATTGAGATTGAGCCTAGGATCATTCGTGACTTAGAGCGTTTGGATGTTGAGTTGTGCGTACGAGGTTTTGGTGGATATTGGGCTAGTATGAAGGTGGAGTCGAACCTTATACTGCAAATTAAGGAAGCTCAGAAAGATGACGGCGAGCTGTGGGCCGTGGCACAAAATGTTGAAGAAGGTAAGCAGCCGGAATTTAAGGTTGATAACGACGGAATTGTATGGTATGAAGATAGGCTTTGTGTTCCCAATGATCAGGTACTTCATGAGAAAGTTATGACGGAAGCTCATAGTTCTCCTTTCACTATCCATCCTGGTTCTACCAAGATGTATAGGGATTTGAAACAGTATTTCTGGTGGAACGGCATGAAGCAAGATGTGGCGACGTTTGTGTCGAAGTGTATGATTTGTCAGCAAGTGAAGATCGAACATCAAAGAGCTAGTGGACTGTTACAACCATTGGATATTCCGACATGGAAGTGGGATAAGATATCTATGGACTTTGTGACTGGACTACCTCTTACTAAGAAGAAGCATGATGCGATTTGGGTGGTTGTTGATCGGCTAACCAAATCTGCTCATTTCTTACCAATTAGAAAGGATTATGGTATTGGTAGATTGGCAGAGATTTTTCAGCAAGAGATAGTTAGACTTCATGGTACTCCGACGTCTATTGTGTCAGATAGGGATCCGCGTTTTACTTCTCGTTTCTGGAAAGTTTTGCAAAAAGCTTGGAGTACTCGACTTAATTTTAGTACGGCGTTTCATCCTCAAACAGATGGTCAGTCAGAGAGGACTATTCAGACCTTAGAGGACATGCTAAGGGCTTGTGCTATGGAATGGACTGGCAGCTGGGATGAATATTTGTGTTTGGTAGAGTTTGCATACAACAACAGTTGGCATGCTAGCATTAAGGCAGCACCGTTTGAACTTCTTTATGGAAGAAAATGTAGATCACCTACTTGTTGGGATGAAGTGGGTGAACGTCTAATCGAAGGTCCGGAAATGATTGAGATCATTAATGAGAAAGTAGCTGTTGCTAGAGAAAAGTTGAAGGAAGCTAGGTCTCGTCAGAAAAGTTATGCCGACAAGCATCGTCGTGATTTAGAGTTTCGAGTTGGTGATCGTGTGTTTTTGAAAGTCTCACCGTTTAAAGGTGTGAAACGTTTTGGAATCAAGGGCAAGCTCAGTCCTCGATTCATTGGTCCGTTTGAAATTTTGGAGCGTATAGGAGAAGTTTCGTATCGATTAGCACTTCCGCCTCAGTTATCGCATGTTCATGATGTGTTCCATGTATCTCTTCTAAGGGGATACAACTATCATCCATTACACGTTGTTTCGTATCCGTTGGATCAAATTCAATCTGATATGTCTTTATCTGAAGAACCGGAAGCTATTTTAGAAAGACAAGAAAGAGTCATGAGAAGTAAAGTCATTCCGTTCGTTAAGATTCTTTGGAAAAATCACCCGGAGCGTGAGGCTACTTGGGAGACCGAAGAGTCGATGCGAGCTAGTTATCCTCATTTCTTTGAATAGTTCGGTATGTTCTCATCTCGTTTTCGTTTCGTTTCATTTCAATTTTCGAGGACGAAAATTTTTTTTAGAGGGGAAGAGTTGTAAAACCCGAAAAATCTAAAACATATATAAGTACGAAAATACCCTTGGAACCAAGAATTATAAAATACGTAAAATACGTTTATAATAAATGTATTAAATTAAAAACCTAATAAATAAAACTTGGTGAATGTAATTTCGTGAACGACTTTGGTACGACGATGGACTTAAACGTTTTGCTAATAATGTTGGGCCGTTTATTTGTTGGACGGGCTCGATTGTTTTGTTTTGTCTTGCGCCAAGCCGAGAGCCAAGAAGAGCCCGAGGGGCGTTTGTTTTGTGTTCGTTGGATCAAAGGGCCGAAGCCCATTTTGGGCGAGTCTTTGAGCTCGGTTGGACCCAAACCGAACCCAACCCCCTCCTAAACCTAAACTAAATACTACAACTATAAATACAACACATAACCTCAAAAGTGAAACCCTAGTTTTAGTCTTGCCTCTCTTTTTCTCCTTGTTTCCATTCGGCCGAACCTCAAGACCCCTTGGTGTCGAGTTTTAGCTTCAAACAAGTAAAGGTATAACGTTTATTCGTCTTCCTTTGATGTACCTTGCATGTATATGTCGAGCTATGTTTTGTTTACTCGAGTTTTCTTGTTTCTTTTGTTGGCCGAGCCGTGTAAACCAAAACCAAGGCAAACCCTAATGATTAAACTTGATAACTATTAAAGAACATGTAACGTAAGATGTAATATTGAATCGGGTCATGAATATGTTGAGTTATGTATTGCCGAACCATGCATGAGTTAGGACCGAACCATTTGTAATTTATTCGGCCTATGTAAAACATTATAACTTGAATATGTAACATGTTTAGATGAGCTAAGACTTGCGTAAACCTACTAGCCGAAACCCTAGTTGAACCGAATATATATATATATATATATAAGTTTTGGACGTGTAATAAACAAGTAAGGGTCACGTAAACATAAACCCTAGTTTAATATGTAAAGCGAATAAAGTATATCAAACCCTAAATGTTGTGAACGTGTCTCTTTTGTGTGCGTTATATTAATTCAAGTGAACTAATAATTATGTACATGTGTAGTTTATCCTAGTAAGAAGTAACTTGTATGTCACATAAAATCATAAACGTACATGATAAAACATAAAAGGAAAGATTGTTATCATTTACGTATTAGGTTAAGTAGCGAGTCATTAAGACGTAACATGTAAAGTAAATGCATATTAATGAGATATTAAAGAATAAGAAAACCCTAGAACATAAATGAGAGTCGATTAGGGTTTGAGCTAAATATAGTAATTCGTTATTTCATGTGTGAGTTATGACTTATAAACTATTTTCACGTTGATGCATGCATAATTTACGTCACATTGTTAGGTGTTTTCATTTACTAAAAAATTAGTTATAGATTCAAGAATGGTTTGATTTAATTCACCATTAAAATGCATTCCACTATGCATATATTTGTTCCACTACTAAAATTTTGAAAAAATAATAATTAAAATGCCGTATCTTTTAGTGATTTTTAATGGTTTCACATGTAAGCTTAGATGTGAGACAACCTCATATTCACTTTTCCCTTATAGAATACTTAAGTCTCATTTAATAAAACCCTAAAGTATGAAGATCATTAAGTATGAACACCAAATATTAAAAGATCATTTCGACGATTATGGAATCATAAATAACATGGACGACCGTTAATGTCTATAGGTTCTGAGAAGAGGGAGTAATCCTTTGCCTTTCGTCTTTCTGCTTTTTGATCATTTGCGTTGGAATAAGGTACATATATTCTGACCTTTTCAGTAGAGGTTTCCTTTTAACGTTTTCTTTCGTATTAGGGTTTCCTAAGCCTTTGCTATGAATCCCAAATCTGATTTGTTTGAGCTATTGCTTATCTGAACTCTGATTTCTGAATTATGAAACATCTGATTTTGAACTATCTGATATGAAAACTGTGATTTTGGAAATATGAATGATTTTCTGAATAAAGATGATCTGTGTCAGTTATGACATTCTGATTTGACCTAAGATAGTTTGACACCTGAGCCAAATATTTAACTAGTCATGGGGGTTCCATGTCCGTATCAGTGATGCACCTCTGATATGACTCTAGGGCAGTAGAGTGATGTTCTGCCACGTCTCTGGATGGTGAAGCATATTTGTGAATATGTAGGAAGGGGCGTATGGATGCATCCTAGATCTGTTATCTGTTATATGTTATATGTTATCTGTTATCTGATGATTGATGCTGCGTGCATGCACGTCCTTCATAACTCTGGTAGGTCTCCCCTACAAATGTTGCCTTATGTGAATATAAATATGATCTGATATATGTTTCTGGGCTCGTGGTAGTTGACTATAATCTTTATTTTGAAAATTATGATTTATGCTTTGAAAATGATTATGATTTTGCTATCGCTCATTCACTTTATTTCGTATTCGATATCGTTTAGTATTCGTTTTTGCTTTCATATCTGTTCACTGGGCTTTTGAAGCTCAGCCGCACTTTTCTTTTCTTCCGCGGCAGGTATCTAAGCATTGGAAGCTGAGTTGCTTTGGGATGAGTGCTAGAGTGGACTTACCTTAGAGATTTTAGCTTTGATTTCTTATGATGCCATTTAAGACTTATTTATTTTGGATATTATGTTGAGGTTTATTATGTTTCCGCTGGGACCTATGTATTGAAGTCATTTTGACTTGGATTATTTCCGCATTTATGTTAAGATTTCTTTTGGTTATTTATGTTTTTGCTTTGATATGACACCATTACTTGTGATTTCCTTTACCCTTGGCGGGTCGGGGCGTTACAGTATTTGGCATGTATAATGTGTTGCTGATTCCGAGGTATCAAAACCAGCAAGGGGGAAGGAGACATACATCTAAACACACAACGAGTACACGTGATGAACTTAATATTTCTTCTCTTTTGAAGTAATCCCGGGAAAGACAAATGTCATAACCGCAGAGAATCTCTGTGTTTAGCTCGTAGCCTTTGGTGTGTTTTTCCAACTATTTGGGGGAAGGATGTATTATTTCAACCATTTGGGGGGAAGTGGTCTCTGGATACGTTTGGTATGTGTTAACTCAGCCTTCAGTAGGAAGAAATACGAGAAGAATATTTGGTACGTGAGATGATATTGCTTATCGACACCTTCTATATGATTTATGACAAAGTGCTTCCGGTTAGTGCTTCATGTACACAATGTAATGATGATTCCGATGAGATAGCAACCATCAGGGGAGAGATATGTGTACATCAGGGTTGCACAACATATTCACATGATCGAGCTTAATCAGTTATTCCGGAGTTGACATCCGCAGAGGAGATCAGTGATTCAACCAGTTACTGTGATGTCGTTGTCTCTACTCTGGCTGGGTACTTGTGTACATTATGGGCTGATTGGTTATATGGAAGATAACTGGAACGCACTTGGTAAAATGAAGATGTTGATGTATTGTTACCCTAAATAGACAACTGCTCAAACTCGAAGAGTAATGTGTACATCGGGGACGCACAACAGGTTCACGTGACAGAGCTTAATCATTTATTCCGGGTTTGATAACTGCAAAGATGATCAGTGTTTAAACTTGTTACTTCGGTGTTCTCATGTTCTTCGGGGTTTTGAGCTTCACTCAATGAGACTGTTTCTCTTCACATTCTACTTCTTGTGAAAATGGTCTTTATTTGAAGATTGTCGGTTTGGGGGGAAGCTACCAAAGTCTCACTTTCTGTAGGCTCAATTTCTGACATCCATTCAAGAGTCTCGAAAGCTTTGGTGGTGAATGTTTAAGAAGTGATGACTTCTATCTTCTACTAAGTGCTGAACGATATCCTTATATCGGTACTCGTATCATCATCTTCTTAAACTATATCATCTTATTTGTATATATTTATCAAAAATCAAAATAGAAAAATATAAAACCAACAAAAAGAAAATAGAAAAATATAAAATTTTCAAAAAATCCATAAAAATCAGAAAATTTGAAAATTTTGAAAAAAAAATGTAATTGTTTATCTCAAGACATGTCTTCTGGTATCGATAACATCTACGATCTTAAAAATGTCATTCAACAATGGCACGGGACTTTAGATGAAGTTCGAGCAGGAGGTGTAAATATTTTTTTCAAAACATGTCTCAAACAATGGCTTGCAGTTACTTCAGACTGTAACCCGTGCTTAAACCATGGTTTGCTATTATTTCAGATAGCAACCCGTTCTTCAAGAAAGGAAAGTGCTACGCTTAAATGATTTTCACAATATTTCGTGCACTTATCCTAAAACATAATGAGGAAAGTATGTCGAAGGACTACTGTTCCTACACAAATGTTTTTCTTTCTAAAGTTCTTCAGAAAAATATTTTTTTTAACAAAAATGGTGGTAAATGAGTTGCTATATAATCAATCAGAATGTTCATAAATTTGCAAACTCAATCAATGACTTCAGCGCTTTTTAAACTTTTTAGAAAATGAATCATTGATAGAGGGGGAGAATGTTTTCAAACTTATAGCATCTATCGGGCTTTTCCAATTATCCTCGTGCTTAACTAAAAATGATATTTGCCTATGTCGAAGGACTAGGAATTTAGGATATGAATGTTAGAATTAGATGACTGTAGTTTGATAAACATATAATTCCCATGCCTTTGTACGATCTGATTGATATGTTGGATTGACTTTTACTAGTCGATTGTTGTTTGGGTGATGTCGACCACCATATATATGTATGTGTGTTCACTAACGTATGCAGGTATATTGGTATATAAGAATGTTCCCGATCCGGATCCCACAATTGAATATGCTTGGATGCCGAAAGGAAAGGGTAACTATATCTTGGGTTGACAAATGAAGAAACGGAGCTTAATTTGACCTCTATGGAGAGTTGGCATGAAAAAAATGCAACGTAAGAGGTCTCACTGCATCAGCAGATGGTTTTTTTCATATCAAATGAAGAAACATAGCTTAATTTTACCTCTATGGAGAGTTGGCATAAAAACATGCAACGTAAGAGGTCTTACTGCTTCAGCAGATGGTTTTCTTCCAGCCTTACAGCAACAACAGAAGCATCTTCTACACCACCTAACGTATCTTGTGCAGGAAAAGTAGTGAATGATACCATTTTTAAACAATTTTTGAATAATATTGTTTTGAAAAATGGAAAAATATTGGTTTTGAAAATAAATTGGAATTAATTTTAAAAATCACCGGACTTCATTTTATCAAAACTTAAGTCACTCAATCATCTACTACGGTCATCGATTGAGGGGGAGAGTGATTTTAAATAAATTATTTTCAAACGATATTTCATCTATCAAGTCTGGCTTGTACGAATTAAAGTGGTGATCTAAAGATTTAATGTTATGTCATGGTATGATTTTCTTTAATACTCAAAGATCTTTCAAAATAAAATCTTTTCTGTTCTTGTTTGATTGTGAAATTGTTTTATTTTACCTAAAGATCTCTTAAAAGCTATCATACCTGACATTAACAATCTTTAATCTATATAATTGGTCCTCATCAGTCAATTTCAAAATTTAAATATTGCCATGTCTTTCCCCAAATTTTTCTAAATGATTTAAATCAATTGGGATCACAAATCTCAAATGGTTTGAAATTTTTAATCGGGGGAGAGATCGTGATTTAAATCTCAAATCGGTTTTAAAAGGGTGATTGTTTCAAAAGCACTCCTTTTTCATGTGCTAAACGATTTCAAATACATATGTACATGTTGAGGGGGAGCATTTAACCAAAAACCAGAAGAGTATTTAAACAAGGCCACATTTTCTCCCATGTTTTCTAAACCTTATTAAATCACTTGGGATCCAAAATCTCAAAGGGTTTGATATTTTTGATCGGGGGAGAATTTGTGATTTAATAATGAAATCTGATAAATGATGATCGATTTGATTCAAAAGTGCATGCTGCTCTCCCATATGTGCTAAACGCTTTCGAATCTCGAAGCACATATTGAGGGGGAGCATTTCAAAAGAAAATAAACTTTCAAGGTACAAAGATTTCTATGTTTCAACAAAATGTACCTTGATTGATTTTCTAAATGGTTTCTTAATGTCCTTTGTGATCGTGGATGTACTTCAAAAGAACTCCTTCCTCTATGTGATAAAATTATTTCAAATATCCTACGCACATATTGAGGGGGAGAATTTACCAAAAAAAAATCATATGGCTTTTTCTAATAAAATTGTGATCAAGAATATATTTCAAAGAACTCTTGCCTCCATGTGCTAAACAATTTCAAAATCATATGCACATGTTGAGGGGGTGCATTTCTAAATGATCAAAACAATTAAGGTACAAAATGCTTTGATTTTATATCACAAGTACCTTGATTGGTTTCTCCAAATGATTTTTCAATTGGTTTCAAGGAAGAAAGAACTGTACCAAAAGACCGACCATTTTACGTTATGCATGGAGTTATAAGGATGGTGAGGTTAGGTATTAGTTCCCACGATCCGCCAGAACCGGAGGGATCTACCCAGGGACAATCCACTAGATAGTGTAGAGTCCTTAGGTATATTGAAAAAAGGAGAAAAATGAGAATATGGGAAGAGTGCCGAATGAGATAGAGCTAGTACTGGAATAAACCCAACAAGGTTCTAGTAATGAAGTCTCGATAAGCACTGAAGGGGTTGAAGAATGAAAAAGAATTGAATGTGAAAAGGGTGAAAAGAAATAGCCCTCCATTAACTCAACCTTTGGGCAGAAACCGGGTTCAATACATATGCTACTGGTGTTTACTAAGGTAACACTGGTATTGAAGACAAGACGTCATGGACCCAGTGTCGCACTGCACCTAACTTCCCAAGCTACTCAAGTTCCTCTTAAAAGGACTTGTTTGATCCTCACGGGGAACCTACATTATCTATCGACTTTCTCTTAGAGATTGTTGATATTGAAGAAGGAGACCGGTGAGTGCTTATTCACTCATCGTTTTTACCCGCCTAAGACCTCAAAAATGACTAAAAATACCCAAATACGATCAAAATATGTTAAAAATATCATCGGAGTGTGTTTTGTGTCTTTCAGGTACTAAAGGATTGAAAACAGAGCGAAACGGGATAAATCGAGCTGAATCTGGAAAAAGTGCAGTCAAGACGTAGCCGGGAAGCAATTTTCTACATTTCTGAAGCCCGAGACACGTTTTGAGAGTGATCAGGGGAAAAAACAACCCAAAATCCTATCCCGAACCCAAAAATCTCATTTCACCCTTTCCCGACACCAATAATTTCCAAAATATCCTTTTCACTAAAAACCCTTCCTAACACCTTTTATATAACCCTCATCTTTTGAACCTTCCCCACACTTACTATGACCCATTTCACTTTTTGACCCTAAACCCACGACCTTTTTTACCCATTCACTTGACCTCCCCCCCCAAACCAGTAATAAAATCCCTTCTTCTTTCTTCCCCACTCTAACCAAAACCAGAAAAAAAAATAAAACCTTATCTATCCTTATTGCTTATCCCACCCAAATTCACACTCATATCCTACTCACCCCCCACTATCTCCCTATCACTCTCAAGACTTGGAAACTGCAAGCAATAAGCCAAAGAGTCTTCACATGTGACCCATCCACCTTGGCAATCCCTCGCTCACCCATTGGAGGAGATGAAGAAGGCACCATGGATGGTGGTGATTCCTTGTATTTGGGCGCCAAGATTGTTGGATGGCTAGGATGAATTCAAAGAAACACAAAGTGCATCTCAGCTCTGTTTTTCCTCACTGAAGAAGCACACATCAAAGGATTGGAAGACCAACTCACTTAGTATAAATAGGGTTTTGTAGCCATTGATATGAGGCATCCCTAGTCTTAGTTTTAAATCAGTTTTTAGTCTTTTAAATTCAGATTGTAATTTTTTTCTCATTAATGAAAAAGTCCTTTTTCTTTTATTCAACTTTGTTTCAATAGCATTCGATTTATCTCAGTTGATTATTGTTGTGCTTCAAGGTCCGGATTTAGTTAACATTTCAGTTTAACAAAGAAAACCAAAAAATCAGTTTCTAAAAGTAGTTTCTTCCCAAGCAATTTATATCCTTCAGGGGTGTTTGTTTCAAAGCTACTAGGTGGTCAAAATCAGGTTTTCACCCATTTAACTTATCAAGTCAAAGTTCTTTTATCAGTTATGGGTTAGTGGGAAATGATTTCACAAGATTTGAACAAGTTTGGATAAAAAGCAAAATCTGTTTTGGGTCTTTTATGCTCTGTATCAGCAATTCAGTGCCAAAGCCAGCTGATATCAGTTTATATTTAAGCTGTTAAAACCTTTCCATTGGCTCTTAATTGATTTATTATGCATCTTTACTAGCCTAACTTGATTGTTGTAGCTTTTTCTGGTTTGGAGTACCACTTTTCAGCTTATAAATAAGCTGAGAACAGGCCCCTCAGTCTGTTTGGAGACTGCAAATACACAAGTCACTTTCTCTTTTTTTTACTCATTAGCTTATTGGTAGTTTAGCCTAGCTTATTTAAGTTGTTAGATGATCAGTTAGTACATTTAGATTAGTTTAGATAATTGTTAGCTTATTAGTGCTTCTAGGTAGTGTTACATTACTTAATCCCCATCTTCTTAGTTTTAGGAATCCTCTAGTTAGAACCAATAGCCAACTGCTCCCCTTCTTTAGTATAATTTTAGGTTCACTTGTTTAGATTTAGAGCTATAAAGTTAGTATTGTTAGTTTTTCAAGTAGCAGATCTTGATTAATTTAAGCTTAAGACCAAGATTTGCAAAAAGGAGTGTTTGGTTGTTTGCTTAAAAAAGGATGTTTGTGTAGTTTTTAAGGTCTGTTGTGGATAAGCTGAGCAAACAGCTTATTTAAGCTTTAATTAAAAAAGGTTTTTCACAAAAAGTTACTATTTGAATTTCAACTTCAAGTTCCAATAAAAAAAGCAAAGAAAAAAAAGTTTTCAAAAAAAGGATACCAAGGGGATTCTAACCCTGGTCTCCTCGTTCAGTACTCCAACACAACGTACCTTTCCGAACTGCCCTAGGGACTTTTATTAAACATCTTTTGCAACATCAATTTCATAAGGGCAGTTGGCAGTTTCCACTTTAAGAACTAGTTTGCTGAATTGTAGCTTATTTCCTAGAACAACATACTGATTTCTCAATTTTCTTAGGTTTAGCATTCATTAAAGTACTTTTTGTGAATTTCTCAGATTTTTCAAAAATAGTTTAGTATTTTTAATCAATTAATTAGCATTAATTAGTTTTTAATTCGTAGTAAATAATTTAAAAGTCGAAAAAATTCCTTTTTTTAAAAAAAATTATTTTTAGTCAAATAGAACGTAGGAAAATTGTTTTCACACCCGTAGCCCTTAAATTGCAAAACTTTTACGTTTATGGCTCGGGTGGTTGCCGGTTTTTACGTTTTTTAGTTTTAGAACCCTAGGACTTAATTTAGCTTCGTTTTAGCATTCCTTAGGCTTAGTAGTAGTTAATTTGTAGTTTACTTAGTTCCCATTGCCTTAATTACCTTCTCGTTAATTAATTCGTAGATAACATAATTCAAATCAACAAATCATTAAAACCAATTCAAGTTATAAATCACAAAACTCAACGAATCCTTCCATCACACCTCGTTGGGACACGACCCGGGAAATCACTTTTCCGGTATCACTTTTATCACACCCGTAAGATTTGGCACGTTAACCCTTTTCCTAAAAGGTTAATTTGTCGGGTTTTACGGTTAATTTGATATATTGATATTGTGTTTATTTCTCCACACTCACTACAATCGAATCAAATTTTGGCACCGCTGCCGGGGAGGTGTGTTGCGACAATATCGTGATTTTTGCGATTAGTGACTTGAAGAACCTTCCTCGTGAAGTTAATGTTTTTTATAAAAATACAAATACAAAAATATTTTTCTTTTCTTTGTATATATATGTAAAAGATTAAAAATACAAAAAGATTTTTTCTTGTTGTTTTAAATAAAATAGAACACACAATCAATATAACACTTCTCAACTTGAGTGTTATCATTATAAGTTCCCGAACAAAAGATTTAAAACTTGCCTTTGGGTCGCTCGTGATTTGGTTTACTTCTATCGGTATAACAAACTAAAAGAGGGGTAAAGGACGGCCTGACATTAAATTGCGGCTGAAAAGAAACGGGTTTTTAATAAGCTTCGCGCTGACCTCTGTTTCTCCACTCTTTTGTGCCTTTTACTTATAGAAGTGATCATTTTACGTGGGATTATTGGTTTAAGTTCACTGTGTTTTGCCTCGGTCTTGTTTTAATTGAAAGTGTTGTTTTTGGAAGTGCATGCGCACTCGCTCGCAAGCTCGTAGACGTAACCGTAACCAAGCAAACGTACCCGAGATACGTACCGTCGAACAAATCACAATGACACATAACCAAGGGAACGGACCTCAAGTCCCAGTACCTGGTCCACAAAATCAAGCTCCCGATCTCCGAACGATGGAGGAGCTTTGCCAACCCACGATGGATGGACGGGGTGGTCCAATTGCCCCGCTTAACATCGAAGCCACGAACTTTGGACTTAAGCATCACATGATACAACAAGTCCAAACCTTTTGCCAATTTCACGGATCACCGGGTGACGATGCCAACAAGCATCTCGACAAATTTCTCACCGTCACCCAAAGTATGAAGCAAAATGGGGTCACCGATGACGCCCTTCGCTTATACCTCTTTCCTTATTCTTTGATGCTTCATGCCACCGCATGGTTTGATTGTCTTCCCAAAAATTCAATCCATAGTTTTGACAAAATGATCTCCAAATTCTTGGCGAAATACTTTCCACCGTCGATGTTGACGAAACTACGGAATGAAATCAGTAATTTTCGGCAGCAACCCGATGAGTCCTTATTTGAGGCATGGGAACGCTATAAGCTTTCGATTGATCGATGTCCGAACCACAATATGTTGCTTGTCACCCAAATAGAGACATTCTATAACGGGTTAACATTGAGACATCGTGACACAATCAATGCTGCTGCCGGTGGTACCTTTATGAAAAGGCGACCCGAAGAATGCTATGATCTCATTGAAAACATGACTGCCCACCACAATTATTGGGATTCCTCAGCCGAGAGGAGTGAGTCAATGAGATCTACCACTCTTCCATCTTCAGAATACACGACTCTCACCAAAACGATTGAAGAAATATCCACTACTATACTTAAAATGAGTCAAAATAATAACAATCAACAAGTGCATGTCGTGAACAAAAGTTGTGAAACTTGTGGTGGTCCACACCCTTATTTCGAGTGTCCAACCTCTGGTGGCTTCACTCAAGAGAGCGTATATGCCGCTTCGGGTTCCTACAATACGGGAGGTAATTCCTACCAACCGCAAGGAGACCGAAACCTTCTAAGCTATCGTTCTAACAATTTCCTTGGACCACCCGGGTTCAATCAAAATCAGAACAATCAGAATGTGCAAAACAGAAATAATCAGTTCAATCAAAATCAGAGTCAGAATCGGAATTTTCAAAATCAAGGTTTTCAAAATCAAAGTTTTCAAAATCAAGGAAATTTCAATCAAAAATGATTCCAAGCTCCGCAACAAAACGTGCAAGCCCCACAGCCTCAAACTTCCATTGAACTTGCTAACTACATCAAGAACTATGAAGCTAAGATGGTGGCTATGCAAAATCAAATTACCACTTTGAAGAATGATTTCACATCTAAGCTTAGAGCTACTAGCAACAAAATTGATCAATCTCAAAGCAAGATTGAAAGCATGTTTGCTAGTCTCATGAGTCAAAAGAATCAACCTTCAACTTTGGGTGCTCTTCCGAGTAATACCATTCCTAACCCAAAGGGAGAGTTGAATGCTATTGCTACTCGAAGTGGTAAATCTTATGAGGGACCCTCGATGCCTATTCCTTCTCCGGTGAGGGATGTGGAACGAGAAACCGAGGTGGCAAAGGACAAGGTGCATAACTCAAGCCCACGAAGTACCGCACACGTCCAACCTCCGGTTGTCCAAATTCCAATTCCGGAACTCGTTGTTCCGATGACCATTCCTAAGCCTTCGAGGCTTAATGACCAAAAGCTCCGTGATAAAACTAGTCAACAAATGGAGAAGCTTATCCAAATCTTTCAAGATTTGCACTTCGAGATTAGTTTCGCGGATGCTCTTCTTCTAATGCCCAAATTCGATCCAACAATCAAAAATTTGTTGAATAACAAAGAAAAGATTTCCGAATTGGCGAAAACTTCCTTGAACGAGAATTGTTCGGCGGTTATCCTTAAAAAACTTCCCGAAAAGTTAGGAGACCCCAGAAAGTTCCTCATCCCATGTGATTTTCAAGGAATAGTTCAATGCTCCGCTTTGGCCGATCTTGGTGCTAGCATTAACTTGATGCCACATTCCATGTGGAAAAAGCTTTCATTACCTCCGCTTACACCTACATGTATGATCCTCGAGCTTGCGGACCGTACAAGTTCTCGTCCGCTAGGTATAGCCGAGGATGTATTTGTGAAAGTAGGCAAGTTTCATTTCCCCGCCGACTTTGTTGTTTTTGAATTTGATGCCGATCCTCGAGTACCCCTCATCCTTGGGAGGTGCTTCTTAAAAACGGGTCGTGCATTGATCGACGTTGATGAAGGAGAAATCACTTTAAGGGTAAACAAGGAAGCCGTTACTTTCAATCTAGATAAGGTTACGAGATACTCCCCCAATTATGAAGACACTTCCGTCAACAAAATTGATGTCATTGACATTGTGTCGGAGGAGTATTCTCAAGGATTTCTTGGATTCTCGAGTGACAATACCACTTCAGTTGATCCCATCGTTGCTCTCTCTTCCCCTCCCCTCACTCCATTTGAGGGAAGTGACTTTATCTTGGAAGAGATTGAAGCTTACTTATCGAGTGAATCGGTTTCACTGGAAATTGATTACGCCGATATTTATATCGAGGGAGACATTCTTCTCATCGAGAAGGTGCTCAATGATGATCCTTCATCACTCCCTCTTCAAAAACTTCATGTTGAGGAAATCAAAAACATCGAAAAATCTAATGATCCTCCAGAGGTCGAGCTTAAGGACTTACCACCTCATCTCGAGTACGCATTTTTGGAGGGTGACAATAAATTGCCCATCATAATTGCTAAAGACTTGAATGAGGATGAAAAAGCCGCTCTCATAAAAGTTTTGAAGTCACACAAGCGAGCCATCGCTTGGAAACTTTCCGACATCAAGGGTATTAACCCGGAATTTGTACACATAAGATTCTTATGGAGGATGACTTCAAACCGGCGGTCCAACAACAAAGAAGGGTGAATCCTAAAATTCATGAGGTTATCAAACAAGAAGTCATAAAACTTCTCGATGCCGGATTGATTTACCCTATTTAGGATAGTCCTTGGGTGAGCCCCGTTCATTGTGTGCCCAAAAAGGGTGGCATAACCGTTGTTGAAAATGACGAAAACGAGTTGATTCCTACTCGATTGGTTACGGGATGGCGTGTTTGCATTGACTATCGAAAGTTAAATGAAGCCACCCGTAAAGACCATTTTCCCTTACCTTTCATGGACCAAATGCTTGAGAGATTGGCGGGAAACGAATACTATTGTTTTCTCGATGGTTTCTCGGGTTACTTACAAATACCCATTGACCCACAAGATCAAGAAAAGACCATATTCACGTGTCCTTATGGAACATTTGCTTACCGACGCATGCCTTTTGGCTTGTGTAATGCTCCCGGTACGTTCCAAAGGTGTATGATGGCCATTTTTCATGACATGATCGAAAAGACTATGGAAGTCTTTATGGATGATTTTTCGGTATTTGAGGATTCTTTCCAAACATGTCTCTCCCATTTAGACAAGATGCTTGAACGTTGTGAAAGCACGAATCTTTGTCTAAATTGGGAGAAATGTCACTTTGTGGTTAAAGAAGGAATTGTCCTTGGCCATAAGATTTCTAAGAACGGGATTGAGGTTGACAAAGCTAAAGTTGATGTCATTGCAAAATTACCTCCTCCCACAACCGTTAAAGGAGTTAGAAGTTTCCTTGGTCATGCCGGATTCTATCGTTGTTTCATTCAAGACTTCTCGAAAATATCCCGGCCTATGACCCGACTTCTTGAAAAAGACACTCCTTTCGTCTTCTCTAGTGAGTGCATTGAAGCTTTTCAAACTCTTAAAAAGAAGCTCACGGAAGCACCGATTCTAGTTGCCCCCGATTGGGAATTACCATTTGAGCTTATGTGCGACGCAAGTGATTTCGCCATAGGTGCAGTCTTGGGGCAACGAAAATCAAAACATTTCCAGCCTATACATTATGCTAGCAAAACTTTGACCGAAGCTCAAGCACATTACACTATGACGGAGAAAGAATTACTAGTCGTGGTGTATGCTTTCGAGAAGTTTCGGCCATACTTGATCTTGTCAAAAAGCATAGTGTATACGGATCACTCGGCTCTCAAATATCTCTTTGCTAAGCAAGATGCAAAGCCGAGATTGCTCCGATGGGTTCTCCTCCTACAATAATTTGATATCATCATCCGTGATAAAAAAAGGAGCCGAGAACCTAGTAGCTGATCATCTTTCTCGTCTTAAAAATCCTCATGAAGGTGTGCTCGAGAAAAAGGAAATCAATGAAACATTTCCTCTCGAGACACTTAATGTGGTATCTCATCATGGAGATTCGAGTACCCCATGGTTTTCCGAATTTTCAAACTATCATGTGGGTAACTTTGTTGTGAAAGGGATGTCGTCCCAACAAAAGAACAAGTTTTTCAAAGATGTTAAGCATTATTTCTGGGACGACCCCTACTTGTTCAAAATCTGTGCGGATCAAGTCATCCGACGGTGTGTTCACGGGCAAGAAGCCGATGAAATTCTTAAGGCTTGTCATAATGGACCCACGGGGGACATCATGGCCCGAACTACACCGCCAAAAAGGTGTTTGACTCCGGTTTCTATTGGCCTACAATCTACAAAGATGCCCACGACTTAGTCCAATCTTGCGACGCTTGTCAACGTCATAGCAACATCTCGAAAAGAGATGAAATGCCTCAAAATGCCATTCAAGTGTGTGAGATCTTTGACGTGTGGGGCATTGACTTTGTGGGGCCATTCCCATCTTCTCGAGGGAACAAGTATATACTCGTGGCGGTCGATTACTTGTCTAAATGGGTAGAGGCGAAATCACTACCCACCAATGACGCCCGAGTAGTTGTGAAGCTTTTAAAGTCTCTTTTTGCCCGTTTCGGAACTCCCCGTGCCATCATTAGTGATCGCGGTACACACTTTTGCAACGACCAATTCGCAAAAGTCATGCTTAAGTACGGTGTCACTCACCGTCTCTCTACCGCGTATCACCCCCAAACTAGTGGGCAAGTGGAGGTATCGAATCGGGGTTTGAAAAGAATCTTGGAGAGGACCGTAGGTGAAAACCGTGCCTCTTGGTCAGACAAACTTGAAGATGCACTTTGGGCCTTCCGTACCGCTTACAAAACACCCATCGAGTGTACTCCTTACAAGCTTGTGTACGAAAAGGCGTGTCATCTTCCGATCGAGCTCGAGCACAAAGGCTATTGGGCTTTGAAGCATGTAAATTTTGACTTTAAGTCCGCGGGTGATCACCGGAAAGTTCAACTCAATGAATTAAATGAACTCCGTGATCAAGCCTACGAGAACTCTTTGATCTACAAAGAAAAGACAAAGAAGATTCATGACTCAAAGATCAAGAACCGCGTTTTCAACGTCGGTGACCGAGTCCTTCTTTTCAATTCTAGATAGAAAATCTTCTCGGGGAAGCTTAAAACCCGTTGGACTGGTCCATTCACCGTTGACAAAGTTTTTCCATATGGCACCGTCGAGCTATCTCAAACTGACGGGCCAAACTTCAAGGTGAATGGACATAGGTTGAAGCATTATTTTGGAGGGGACATACCATCCATGGTTTTCCCGGATCTCCAAACCTTCCCCACGAACCAATGAATTCGGGGTCGAGTCAAGCTAGCGACTCGGTTAACAAAAACAGTAGCATTCCATGGGTTTTCACCCATGTTTCTGACTTCTTTCTATTTTCTAACAACTAAGTGTGGGGGGAAACCTCCACGGTGTTTGCTTCTTGTGTGTTTGCTCATGTTTTCAGGAATCCCTTTGATCGTGATGATTGATGCGCCTGTTTTCAATCCAGCCGCCCAATATCCGATCATTTTGCTAACGTTTATCTAGGGATATGTTTTCCAAAATCCTTTTTGTGTTAAAATAACAGATTTCGTCCCCACACTTGGCTAGTGGTATTACCTTTTTCTGTTCGATTGTATCGGCTTCGGTCGGGACTTTGAATATTGAGGGCAATATTCAGTTCTAAGTGTGGGGGGAATTCTGTCGAATTTTGTCACATTTGTACCTTTAGTCCCTAGTAGCCCTGTTTTGACCCAAAATTTAAAATTTTTGCATAAAAAAGAAGTGCTTTGAACAAAAATAAAGTGTTAATGCTTCGGTATTAATGAAAGTTTAGTCTTGATTAGGTTAGAGCAAAGGGAATCCCGACTCTGCTAGAGTGTTGATCTAGCTACTCTCTTAACAATTAGGCTAAGTTTTTACGAGTTGTGCAAATGAAAATGCTAAGCGTGGAGTAGTTGGTTCTCTTTAGAGCTTATATAAGTAATCTATGGCTTTTTCTCCCAGTAGCTCCTAATTGAACCTAGAATACGCGCTCGTTGTCAAACTTTTGAACATTCAAATCGTCTTGTTACAACAAAAAGTTTTTAAGCAAAATTGATATAGAGCTCAAGTTCAACTTTTTATTTAAATTTTTGGAAAAGCATACTTTCTTAAAATCGGAATAAAATTGCAAAATGAAAGTATCGTAAAAGTGCTTGAATGATGCAAAAATAAATTGCAAGTTAAAAGTCAAAAGTGAAAAAAAAAAAAAAAAAAAATTGAAAATGAAAAATGAAAAAAAATGAGTCCTTGAATAAAAGTATTATGTTGCTTATGAATAAATGTACGAAACTTGCTTTTTCTTAAATTTAAATCAGAAGTTGAACTAGGATTCGTCAAAGTTGTTTAAAAGTTTGACGGTGATTTAGAAATTCTTGAAGTCAAAGACCCCGAAAGCTCCGATAATATTCTCAAGGGTGAAAACCTAGCCTCCTTAAATGGACAAGCTGAGAAGAAAGTCGCTACATGGAGTGATCTCACCTTTGAATCTCGAATTTCTAAATTATCGTCGGTTGTTGTCCATTTAGGTTTAGTTTTAACTTAACGGTAGCCTCGTAAATCTTTGGAATCGAATTCCCGCTAATTCCGGTACTATTCTCGAGGGTGAAAACCTAGCCTCCTTAAATGGACAAGCTGAGAAGAAAGCCGCTACATGGAAGAGGCCTTTTCGATCCTTAGACTTTCGTAGTTTCCGGGAAGTTAAGATTTTAGTTAAGTGGATAACAACCATAACAAGGTCGGTTTCAATGGTCAAACTTTTGAAAATGAGCACACGAACTTTAACTGTATAAATTGCGGGAGTAAAAAGTTAAGTCTCGACTTACATAGATTATTTGTATAAGTAGTGTTAGCATTTTACAAAAACATTTGCACAATAAGTCTAGACTTAGTTTGGGAGTATACAAAAGAGGATGACGATTACAATTCCCTGGAGACACCCATTTTGTGTGAATCCCGTTCCATGATACCACTTATTTTTTGATAATCAAGCATGTTGTTTACGTTTCAGTTTAAGTTTCTCGCATCTAATAAAAATTCGAAATGGGGTAGTCTTGGTAATCTTGAGTCTTTCATTACTTCACATGATTGATTGCTAGGGACTAGCAATTGCCTAGTGTGGGGGAATTTGATGAGTGCTTATTCACTCATCGTTTTTACCCGCCTAAGACCTCAAAAATGACTAAAAATACTCAAATACGATCAAAATATGTTAAAAATATCCTCGGAGTGTGTTTTATGTCTTTCAGGTACTAAAGGATTGAAAACAGAGCGAAACGGGATAAATCAAGCTGAATCTGGAAAAAGTGCAGTCAAGACGTAGCCGGGAAGCAATTTTCTACATTTCTGAAGCCCGACACACGTTTTGAGAGTGATCAGGGGGAAAAACAACCCAAAATCCTATCCCGAACCCAAAAATCTCATTTCACCCTTTCCCGACACCAATAATTTCCAAAATATCCTTTTCACTAAAAACCCTTCCTAACACCTTTTATATAACCCTCTTCTTTTGAACCTTCCCCACACTTACTATGACCCATTTCACTTTTTGACCCTAAACCCACGACCCTTTTTACCCATTCACTTGACCTCCCCCCCCCCAAACCAGTAATAAAATCCCTTCTTATTTCTTCCCCACTCTAACCAAAACCAGAAAAAAATAAAACCTTATCCATCCTTATTGCTTATCCCACCCAAATTCACACTCAGATCCTACTCACCCCCACTATCTCCCTATCACTCTCAAGACTTGGAAACTGCAAGCAATAAGCCAAAGATTCTTCACATGTGACCCATCCACCTTGGCAATCCCTCGCTCACCCATTTGGAGGAGATGAAGAAGGCACCTTGGATGGTGGTGATTCCTTGTATTTGGGCGCCAAGATTGTTGGATGGCTAGGATGATTTCAAAGAAACACAAAGTGCATATCAGCTCTGTTTTTCCTCACTGAAGAAGCACACATCAAAGGATTGGAAGACCAACTCACTTAGTATAAATAGGGTCTTGTAGCCATTGATATGAGGCATCCCTAGTCTTAGTTTTGAATCAGTTTTTAGTCTTTTAAATTCAGATTGTAGTTTTTTTCTCATTAATGAAAAAGTCCTTTTTCTTTTATTCAACTCCGTTTCAATAGCATTGTATTTATCTCAGTTGATTATTGTTGTGCTTCAAGGTCCGGATTTAGTTAACATTTCAGTCTAACAAAGAAAACCAAAAAATCAGTTTCTAAAAGTAGTTTCTTCCCAAGCAAGATAAAAAGCAAAATCTGTTTTGGGTCTTTTATGCTCTGTATCAGCAATTCAGTGGCCAAAGCCAGCTGATATCAGCTTATATTTAAGCTGTTAAAAGCTTTCCATTGGCTCTTAATTGATTTATTATGCATCTTTACTAGCCTAACTTGATTGTTGTAGCTTTTTCTGGTTTGGAGTACCACTTTTCAGCTTATAAATAAGCTGAGAACAGGCCCCTCAGTCTGTTTGGAGACTGTAAATACACAGGTCACTTTCTCTTCTTTTTTTTACTCATTAGCTTATTGGTAGTTTAGCCTAGCTTATTTAAGTTGTTAGATGCTCAGTTAGTACATTTAGATTAGTTTAGATAATTGTTAGCTTATTAGTGCTTCTAGGTAGTGTTACATTACTTAATCCCCATCTTCTTAGTTTTAGGAATCCTCTAGTTAGAACCAATAGCCAACTGCTCCCCTTCTTTAGTATAATTTTAGGTTCATTTGTTTAGATTTAGAGCTATAAAGTTAGTATTGTTAGTTTTTTAAGTAGCAGGTCTTGATTAATTTAAGCTTAAGACCAAGATTTGCAAAAAGGAGTGTTTGGTTGTTTGCTTAAAAAAGGATGTTTGTGTAGTTTTTAAGGTCTGTTGTGGATAAGCTGAGCAAACAGCTTATTTAAGCTTTAATTAAAAAAGGGTTTTCACAAAAAGTTACTATTTTAATTTCAACTTCAAGTTCCAATAAAAAAATCAAAGAAAAAAAAGTTTTCAAAAAAAGGATACCAAGGGGATTCGAACCCTGGTCTCCTCGTTCAGTACTCCAACACAACGAACCTTTCCCAACTGACCTAGGGACTTTTATTAAACATCCTTTGCAACATCAATTTCATAAGGGCAGTTGGCAGTTTCCACTTTAAGAACTAGTTTGCTTAATTGTAGCTTATTTCCTAGAACAACATACTGATTTCTAAATTTTCTTAGGTTTAGCATTCATTAAAGTACTTTTTGTGAATTTCTCAGATTTTTCAAAAATAGTTTAGTATTTTTAATCAATTAATTAGCATTAATTAGTTTTTAATTCGTAGTAAATAATTTAAAAGTCAAAAAAATTCCAGTTTTTTTTATAAATTATTTTTAGTCAAATAGAACGTAGGAAAATTGTTTTCACACCCGTAGCCCTTAAATTGCAAAACTTTTACGTTTATGGCTCGGGTGGTTGCCGGTTTTTACGTTTTTTAGTTTTAGCACCCCTAGGACTTAATTTAGCTTCGTTTTAGCATTCCTTAGGCTTAGTAGTAGTTAATTTGTAGTTTACTTAGTTCCCATTGCCTTAATTACCTTCCCGTTAATTAATTCGTAGATAACATAATTCAAATCAATAAATCATTAAAACCAATTCAAGTTATAAATCACAAAACTCAACGAATCCTTCCATTCACACCTCGTTGGGACACGACCTGGGAAATCACTTTTCCGGTATCACTTTTATCACACCCGTAAGATTTGGCACGTTAACCCTTTTCCTAAAAGGTTAATTTGTCGGGTTTTACGGTTAATTTGATATATTGATATTGTGTTTATTTCACCACACTCACTACAATCGAATCAGAGACCCTCTCCCTAGTCTCCGGCATAGGAACCAAATGTGCACAATTGAGTCTAGAGCCAAGAGATCACCCACATTATCTAATTAGGACACAAAATTAATGAAGACTTGCTGTTTCACACAATGTGAAAAGTAAGTATATATTAAGAGTCCTACGCATTATCCTTGTGGTATTGCCAGAACATCCGAGTGATATGTAAAAGTATTCACGATGAAGATTTTAATCCTTCTAGAGCCAACATCAAACAAGCTCTTGTTGGGTGACATGTGAGATCTTCTCGAAAGATCAAGCTTGTGACCACTGGATAGAAACGATGGGGCGATTCACTCGTGAATCAACCTTGGTCCAGGAAATGAATTGACGAATACTTTTGGAAAAACCGTTCGATGTGCAAATCTTCTTTTCTCTAGTACATCGAATGTGTATTCTTTTTCAAATTCAAAAGGTATTTTTTGATTGAAAATTGATTTTTATCAGAAAACCTTCGTCGTATTGCAAAACTCTTTCTTCAAGCAATACGCGATTGTTTTCAAATCAATTTCTCATCAATCAGTGAATCTCAATTCGCTGGTTCAGTCACTCCGTGTTGTCTTCTTTGAGACGTTCCTGTTTGAGAACAGCTAGAGCAGCTGCGAAACCCTGTCAAGGAGATTCTTCGAAATTATACATGATCATAGGCAGTACTTGTACTGATCAACGGGGAACCGTGGGCCGTGTACCTCAATTCAACGAAAGATATCAAAGACACTTTCGTGTGTTTTATTGCTAACTGTTGTTTGCAGGTACATTTGGACGGTTGCAGCTGATCAGAATTGAGAAGTCAATTCAAAGCCGCATGCTCACAGCATCCATACTTAATTGAAGAAATCATGACTTGTGCATATCGACAGAACCTGGCTCTGATATTTTTATACTATGTTTCCGCTACGCTGGTGCAAATATCATGAGCCAGTAAAGCTTTCGCTACTCTGATGTAAAGATGTCATGATCCAGAAAGTGTGAGCATGTCGGTCTGAAAGTCACAACATTACATGATGGCAACACAATAAAGGGTGATCCAGAGATTTACTGTGGCTGATGATCTCAATGAAAGCTTGAAGATCATAAAAGATGTGGATCAGTCAAAGGCCTCCACTTAAAGTACAAAATAATCGGACTATGAAGAGTCACTGCTTAAGCACAAAGATTGCGGAAGTGATGAATTAAAGTCTACGAGCTCAATACTGAAGATAAAATAGAATGCTAAGATTCGAAATGTAAAACATGGGGTGACCTCCCTTAGGGGGAGATTGTTAGGAATTAGAAATTCCATAGTGAAGTGTCGGTCACCCCAAATATAATCAAGCATATGTTAGCTCGTAGACATATCGTTATTTACTTGTTATTAATTAGTTATTTAGTTATTAGTTTAGCTTAGTGCAACACCGTGGAGGACGGACGGGTCTTTACCCACTGTATGCCTGATCCACAGCCCGTCAGAGGGCGTATTATGTAAAACTATAAATACCCTCTACCTCCCAAGGTAGAGGGTTGGAGCTTTTCTCATTCTAATCTAACCTTCTATGTTTTCTTTCACTTTCTCTCTCTAGAAAGCCTCCCATCCCTCTACTTTCTCTCTCTAAACTCTTATTGAATTCAGCCCTATATGTGATTATTTGTGTGTTTGTGAAATCCAATATGTTACAAACCCGTATGCTCTTGAGATGCTAACTTGTTTTATCCCTAACTGATATAAACATAATTTGAATAATATTTTTCATAAGTACTTTGTATAAACATAACAACTGATATAAACACCACTTACTGATATGAATACTACCTATACATTAGCAGCAAATTAATAGGGTCTTTCAACGAAGGTGCTATTTCATATTCAAACATGCAGAGATTTTAAATTTATTTAATCATATGTGTTATAAACGAAAAGCTTGTATGGCAATTTGAAGTAGACTTACGTAAGTCTGTAGTGATAACAAATGTTCTTGAATGTTGCAGCTTTGATAGGGACGTTCTAGTGGCGGATCCAAAAATCTATCAAGTTGCCCTTTCTATTTTGAATCAATAAAAAGGTATGGATTTAGGAGAAGATATTAGAGATTTCCACTAACATGATTAGTTTCATACTTTCATATTCTAGTTGTGATAATGGATAAAGTTTAGTTTCAGATCACTAATCGTCTCAGTTGCCAATTTATAGAATAAACAGTTGGAGACAATAAAAGTAGAAAATAATGGAAAAACATAGCAAGAAAATAAAAATTTGTGCTACTGTTGCAGCATGTTATGTAGGGCAGAGAGCTAAAAAGATCAGAGAGGAAGAACTAACTTGTCACGCCTTAATAAATTTGTTTCTGCTTGACCAAGTATGATTTGTTTCCTCACTTGAGATACATTCATGTTTGTCGCCGCTGCTAACTCACCATCTGTTGATTCTCTTTCCAAACCTTCTGCAAATGATCTTTCACCTGCAGGATCACCTGTTGTAGCAAAGAAAACCACTAATGGATGATAATACTATTTTTCAAAAGGTTATTGCTACTAAACATTCTCTATTGCCTACTATTGTAAAATGGCTGAAACTCAGAGTTAGTGCGTGGTCTTTGTATGTTAACAGCATATGTATCTGATAAGGCTATATTATAGACGAATTTTGTTGGCTTCCATATGTTTAATCCCTTTGAATAGAGAAATATGATCTGGTAGAATAAAACAAATGTAAGATTGAAGCTGAAGTTAAACTCACTGAAATTTTGAGCTTGGCGGCCTTGCAGCCAGGTGATGTTGAAAATATGGCACTACCATCGCACCAGGACTGTATGCACCTGTTCACCAACATTTCTTTGTTGCTCGAATGGACATGGAGGTTGATTGCAAGACTGGAGAAGCACACAATCAGGTAAGCACTGAAACAAAGGATTGAGATTCTGTTTAATAGTAGCTGTTGATGTGGTCTTAGTATTAGGATTGAGATTCTGTTTAATAGTAGCTGTTGAAGTGGTCTTAGTATTAGGATAAAATACAATATCCGCAATAAAAAGATAATATGATCTACTGTAATTTGTTCATGATTCTGCATACCTCCTCTACAATCCTAAAAACGTCGTCAACAGATGGTGGTTGCTTCTGCTGATTTGATAAAGGTTCCCAGACCTGTAACATAATAAACATATATTACTGACATGGTGATAGCACATATAAATTAAGTTTGATCATTTATGAAACCTCATTGCACAAGCTAAAAGATATAACTTTTAGACATAAGAATAACACACGGTCAACCATAAATGTAAATATTATGTTAAAATCATCTGAAACATATGCAATACCAAACAAACAATAAGAATCAACATAGTCAAATCCAACCTCAAGGTGGAAAGCATGTCATGTCCATTCCAGTATCCTATCATTCTGCGAGATCAGCCAATCAAGAATAATCGGACGGCTTATTTTATGAATCTGCGTGAATTTAAAATGGAGGAAAGAGATTTGTCATAAATTATATGGAAGGGCATAAAATGATAAGTTGCAGGATGATAGTACAATCTAACTTCAACCATCATGTTTCCATCAACATGAGCTTTGAGGTTCCTAACAATGGGATTTTAATAACACATATATAGAATAAAATAATTTTAACATTACATCAGAAGAAAAAAAAAAGGAAAAAAAAACCTTTTTGCAGATATAATGAAACGATTGGAGACGGAAAGAGATGTGCGAACCTGCACCAAAAACACATAAAAATCATTAAAATCCTAAAATCATGATGGAGTTTTCTTCATGGAGGCAACTATGATATAATTATTCATAAACCAATATATTAAGATCACATAGATTTGATAATTGTATTATAAGCATAAAATTATTGATCATAGATACAGGAACAAATACACGTTATTGTTTTTGAAGAGGCTGGGAAGAAAGAGTTTATTAGGGTTTTCTTTTCACATATGGCAGTGAATCAGTTTCGTAATATTAATTGAGAATAAAATGGCTAATTACTGAATATAATGTTATCCTTTATAGATTTAGAGTTACAGAACATCAACAAAAAAAATGTGGTGGTTCTGTGGTTAACATATCACATAATATCTGCATGGGTTGAGTTCAAATCCATGCAGGTGCTTTTTTGCAAAAAATAATTTAAAATAAAAAAAATCCGAATTTAGTATATAAAAATGCTTACGTGGCCAAAATGTGACTTTAATATGATTATGTGGCACAAATTAAGATGAGATGGCACTAAAAACAATTACATGGCAATGAGGTGGACATATGCAGATTAATCTACGTGTCATGCCTCCTGTTATATATAATATAATATATATGTATATATATCTATATGTATATATATGTGTGTATATATATATATATATATATGTAAGTAAATATATATATATATATATATATATATATATATATATATATATATATATATATCACATCCTAACACATAAGATAATCGATATCTCAAAACTACTTCATCTTCCTTTATCTTCATAATAATATAGCACATTGGCTAATATTTGTCACCTTATAGTTGTGATGAATTATTCATTTTTTTTAAAGTAACACAAACTACTCCAAACTTCATATAAACATACCACAAAAATGCAAGTAAGAAGCTATAGTCTTTGTCTTTGTCGGAATTGCACACACGAATGGCAATGTGTGGCTAAATAATAATCATCAAAAATTCCAACGTACCAAGCAACTAGCAACTCACCATTTAGACTTTGACTATGTTTAAGGCTAAGGTTTAAAGTTATATATTTTTGCTTTTTTAGTGGATGTAAAAAAATGAAAAGATTGGCTTTGAGGGTGTAACAAAGGGTATCGAGCGCTAAAGATGAGCGCTACAAATGGGTCCAAATGGATGGTTAACTAGCCAGGGTAGCTACCTAATATATCATTAGATGTAAATGGAAGGCCATTTGGTTTTATTTCTAAGGTGCCTATTTATCAAATGAATACACTTATATCACATGAATGTGATCTCACTGTGGCTGGTAATGATTTACAAGTACAAACTCTAGAATAAACACAATCACTGGCACACTCATAGCAATATTCAAGCATAAAAGATGTATGATATATGGAAGAGACTCAAATCCTGACAATTTAGTGGAAAGGCCTATCAAATGCACTAGCAAATGTTATCGATCCTAGAAATGGATTGCAATATTAACCGGGACACATCTCAAATTTTCTAAAATTACAGTTTTTCACTAGTGGGATGATCTAGTTATTCCAATATATTATCCTAAAGGCATGAAAACAACTAGATCATAAGGGAAAACAAGTATACAAATTTTTTTAAATTTGCCCAAAAATTTAAAATCTAAAAACTAGTTTCTTTAAATTAGCCCAAAATTTTGAAATTCTAAAACTAGTTTCGTTTTTCCTATTTTACTTCCTCCACACACTTAAGTTTAGCATTTTCCTCAATGTGATAATTAAACTTCAAAGCATTTAAAATAAGGAAACTAAAATAAATAAATCAGAGAGAAACGAAACTTCCCGGGCACAAGAAATCGTGATCAAACCCCAAATAATAAAATGCTAAGCAAATGCTAGCACAATCTTGTGAGAACAATCTATTTCTGATCCAAGCATCCTCATTACCATCACCTACCGCAATTATTCAAACAAACCATAATAAACAAACAAAATGCAAGCAATATATACTAAACATAATTAGCATGTAACACCCTTACACTTAAGATTTTCCAGTTTTTGAAAATAATTTTTCAAAAAGGGTGTACATGTTTATTTTAAACATATAGTTTAAAGCACGGGTTGCTTCCCGAGAAGCGCTTAATTTATTTCTGAGTCATTAGCTAGACTTTTCCATACTCTAAGATTCTTTGATGATATGGTTCAAATGGGGAATTTCAGTTGGGTGCAATAGATAGTGATGAACGTTTTTGTCATGAGGAACCAGTTTTTCATTCAACTTCTACTATTTGTTAGGTTCCTTTGGCACATCATTGTCATCCTTCTTAATTTCCTTCTTTGTCATCACTCCAATTCCAATTGCATTTAACTCGTTGTCACCAACATGATTCGGCAATTTATCGTGTACAAACATATTTTCTTTCGCTGAACGTTCAGAGGAAGGGCTATGCACGGTGCAATCCCCAAGAAAAGGTGACATGGTTAGTGAACTAGACATGATTAGGTTCGGGTATGGCATTATTGGAATAGGTTCAGTTTCATCCTCCTCGATAACATCAACGTCACCCATATAATTCTCATTTCGCAATGAGGGTGGTTTGTATACAAATTCTTGTCTCAGGTTGGAATTTATGATATGAAGAAGAGATTCAGCACGATGGACTTCTTGATGCTCACATAATCTTTTTATCCTTCTTTCCAAGTATTGGATTATAGCTTGGTGGTTCTTTCTTCCTTGATCGACTTTACGTTCCAATTCAACCAACTGGTTCGTCATATCCTCATTGGCTTTCAGTTGATGGGCCATCAACTCTCTCATCATCTCCTCAGGTAAGGTTTTTGGTAATTTAAAATTGTGTGATGGATGTGTGATCCGTGCAAAACCGTCAAGTTTTTCTCACTCAAGCCGGCCACTTGTGAATGGCCGACCGTAAGAAACTTAAAACAGCTTAAGCACAAATGCAATGAAGATCAGGAGAGTATAGTGTTTCCCCAGGTCGTTAAGTCCCAACGAGCTGTGCGAGAATAGTCAAACGTAAAGTGATCGAGAGGATTTGAACGGGAAAGGATTGTGATTGATCTATACCTAAAGAGAAAATCTATAAATTACAGGGGCTTAAATGCAAATTAAAGGAAATTAAAAAGATAAAAAAAATATTAAATAAACGCTATCACTATTTGCAAAATGATGTTTTTGAATTTATGTTTTTATAAAACTTAATTTAAAAACTACGCGACGTACAAAAGAAAATGTGAAACTTAAACAATATAAATCCTAAAAATATGAAAATGACATTTTTACAAACCTAATGATAAAAGAAAATTATTAGAAAAAGAAAATTATTTTTATAACTATTTATATAATTATTATTAATTAAAAACTAATTTTAACTATTTAATAATAGACTAAAATACAAGAAAATATGAAATGAAGCTTAGAAAAATAAAATTTTGACTTAGAAAAATCTAAAATAACTAAAAAGAATTTTCAAAACTATTTTTGTATTTTTCTGATTATTTTTGGATTTTTTATGAATTAAAAACTATTTAAAACTACTTAAATTACTTAAAAATACAAATTTAACTAAGAAAAATCTAGAAATTTTTTTTTTTTGTCTTTTAATATTTATCTTAATTTAAGAAAAATGAAAAATTATTTTTTTGAACCTTTTCTTAATTAATTGTATTAAATGCTAATTAAAAATGCTTAAAAACTAATTAAAATCAATAAAAATAGCAAACTGACTTGGAAAAATCTGAAAATTTCAAGAAAAGTCTAAAATAATATTTAGAATCTAGGAAAAATAGAAAAACATGGGGTTGTGTGAAGGAATATGGAACTGCTATGCAAAGTACTTATGAATAAGCACTTTGAATAAGCAAATGAAAAGCAAAGACCACCAAACCTTCACAGAAGCTATATTATACTAAAAAAACTCAAAAGCAACCAGTTAAAACAAGCTTAAACCTCTGGAATACAAATTGATCAGATTTGGCTTATTTGAGATTAGTACTAGAAACAGTTGTTGAGGCCTACTTTAAGCTTAAGCATAAGCTACATAATAAGCTGAAAAGAAAAAACAGAAGTGGGAACCTCAAGAAGACCTGGGTGGCTATCTATAAGCCAAAGAACAGCTACTCACAAGCTCTTATGAGCTTTTCCCAAGCCCTGCAAGTCCCTGTGCAGACTCAGTGTTAACTGAGTCAGTGCACAGGGCACATAAGCCCATATTGACAAGCTTTTTTGGAACTCATAAAAAATTGACAAAATTCTATAAAAATATCAATAAGAAAGTGGACCAACAGAAGTTTAAAAACCCAAAGTTTCATTGGCATTTACCTAGAAATGAATTCATGAAAAATCATTCTAGTTAGACCCAAAACTGGATTTTCAATGTTTTTGACTTTTTGACAAAACTGGAAAGTTGACTAACTTGAACTTTGATCTCAATTTAAGGACTGATATAGAAGTATTATGATGAAATGACACTAATGACAGCTATACATTTGATTTTTAAACACAAAACTAGCTTTTGATTCTCCAAAAATCCAACAGTTAAGCTAGTTAAGACAGTTAAAGAGAATTTTGACTTTTGAGCTTATACAGGCACAAGTTATGAATCAAATGAGTTTCAAATGGCTAAAGAACTGTAAAGCAAATGACATTAACTACTGCATAGCCTTCTAACTCATTTTTGCCAAGAAATCCAAACACTATTTTAATAACTGATATGAACTAAATACTGAATAAACTACTGAACCAACATGATTTCTAGATCACACTAAGTCTAAATACTTTAATTAATACTAAATAAACAAATAGGAACTAAAATTAAGCACATATACAGATTATGCACTGAGACTACAAATGAACTCACATTTGTCCTAGCCACTGTGGCTTGCCAAGAAATACAAGTACCACTATCCTAGTCTAAACCATAAATTAACTTAAATTCAACCCAAATCAACCTCTCCAAGCTCTGCATTACCCAGATTCATCACCATTTCCCAATTTTAGCTCCAGTTGACTTTTGTTGACCATGATTCAAAATTATTTGAAACTGAATTGAAAGCTTATCAAAAGCTAAAAGGAACTTATTTAAGTTTATTGGAACTGAATAATAAGCTATTTGAAGCTTGAATGCAAGATTTTGAAACTAAATTTCTCAACAGTGGACTTCAAAACATGAAATGTAAGTGAAACCTGAAATTGAGATTTGAAATGAATTACAGTGACAAAGTAGCTTAGTTAGAGTACAATAAAACTTAAGTTTACATTCTAAAACACTAATTAAGATAACTTGACAAAAAACGACATACAAAGAAATTAAAACTAAAACTACTATCTAATCCTTTGCTTCTTTCTTCCTTTTTATACACCCATAAGCTTCCACGTGTCCTTCTGAGAGTATCCCACCACCCTTGTGAGCCAATAGATGAGTTTTGTGGGCTTTGGTCATTTTCTCAATTTTGGCGGGAAAGTTTGTTTGACCTCTGTGGACTCTGAAACTGGCAACTAGGGGGGGGTGGAATAGGTGTGATGATGAGGGGGGTTGGGGATAAGGGATAAGGTGTGAGGGGTGATGGGAGAGGAGTTGCAGTTGCAGGCAAGTGGGAGAAGGGAAGGAGGAGGTGGCGGGTAAAAGGGGAGTTTGACTTTGTTTGACCTGGGGGTCAAAAACAGGAAAGGGTTAATGGTATGGCAGGGGTCAAGTGTAATGGCAGGGGTCCAATATTGCAAAAGGGTCATGGTTTAGTTGTTTATTTCAAGGACTATTTTTGCACTTTCTGAAAGATGAGGGACCAATCCTGTAATTTTCCAAAGTTGTTTCAAGGGACCAAAATTGATAAGTTTCAATAGTACAAGGACCATTGTTGACATTTTCAAACTTCCAGGGACCAAACTTGACATTTTTGTAAGTTGAGGGACCTTTTCTGCCATTTAACAAAAGATTTATTCAAGGACCATTTTTGACAATTTAGAATATTTCAGGGATCTTGAATAACATTTTTCTTTATTTTGTTTTTACCAGGGACTGTTTTTGACAACTTTTGAAACTTGGGGGACTAAAACTGCCAATTATGCAAACTTTATACGTTTTTCACCAGATTTTGATATTTTTGCATTTAAAACATATAAAACACTTATTTGTGATATTTTTATCATTTTGATACATTTCTGAGTGTTTTCAGATGTTTTTGCAGTTTAAACAGTACAAAAATGATGAGTATTTAGACACTCATCAATGTGGCATTCTATTTCATGTCTGATATCGAGGATAGTTACGATTTGGGTTGTGGTCTAGATAGGAGTATGAATTTAGTGGTTTTTGGTCATGATAATATCCTTCATGTTGGACGTGGTTCGCTTGCATGACACATCAGCGTGTTATCATCCATGTAGTCTTGTGAAGCGTGATGTCCGTCGTTTTCTCTAATATTGTCTTGTATCTCCTTTAGTTATCCTCTTATTTTTAGGAATTTGGAATCAAATTTTATAGCGAGGGTTTCAAGTTTCTCCATTAAAATGGCGTGATTAGAATTGATGTTGATTCCATCATTGGAAACAATGGTTTTTGAGTTCGGATCATTTTGGGAACACCTTGAGAAATCGAGTTCGAGAAGGACCTTGTCCTCGACGATTTTGAAAGCTTCGTTAGGAGTATTGTAGAGGAAGATTCCTCCAGCATCTAGAATTCCTTGAGTTGGATCGTCTAAACATTGATTGAATATTTGAATTATCTCTCTTTTGGTTAAACCATGTCCGTGACAAATGCGAAGCATTTCTTTCATATGGAGCCAAGCATTAACGAAAGTTTCATGATTGATTTGGTAAAAGTTGTGAATGTCATTTAGGAGACGTTTAAACTTTGCGGGAGAAAAGTATCGGCTAACAAAAACTTCTCTAAGTTCATCCCATGTAGTAATCGTTCCTTCATTTAATTCATCCAACCAAATCTTAGATTCTCTGGATAATGAGAATGGAAAAGTCCTCTATTTAACCACTTCCTCTTGATTTTTACCATATTGGAATAGGTTACTAATCTCAAGAAAATTGGCTACGTGTCGGTGAGGATCAGATCGGATTTTCCCATCAAATTGATTCTCCCAAATCATTTGCATGTGGGTTCTTTGATATGGAAATTGTTTGGAACAAGGAGTTAAATAATAGCACAACTAGGCGTTGGTGCAACGGTCCGAGTGCTTGACCAAATGGGTTGGTCATCGGGATCAATAACGGTAACGGGTGGCGAATCAGTGGAGTTTCAACTTTCTCTTCGAATATGTGGATTACGACAAAACATTCCTTGATGAAGGGT